>NW_004624751.1:2054958-2357731 GCF_000247695.1 Heterocephalus glaber | reverse complement strand
GGAACAAAATACTCCATGCAACAGGAACCAAAAAAAAAGCAGGAGTAGCTATCCTCTTTGCAGATCAAGTGGATTTCAAACCAAAAGCTGAAACACTTCTGGTCCCAAGAATTTCAGATAAGGGACAGTCAACCTGTATGTACAAGTCTATTGTGAACATGTGTTTTCATTTCTGTTAAGCAAAAACTTAAGAACAGAACTCTTGGTTCTTAACAGTAATACAAGAAATTTTTATATTGTTTTCCAAAATGGTTTTATCATTTTACATTCACATTAGCAGTAATAGAAAGTTCTAAATGGTTCATGCCTAAGCTGACATTTGTTCTTTTAAAACCTTTAACTTAATCTCCCTAGCACGTATATAATACAATCTTGTTATTGTACTGATTAGTATTTTTCTGATTCTAGTGTTGCACACCTTTCCTTGTGCTGTACTGGCTATTTGTCATCTTCTTGTGTGTAGTTTTTAATTGGGGTGTCTAAGAATTCTTTATATATTCTGGCCATAGGTTATATGCATTATAAATATGTTCTGGTTAAGGACTACTTTTCATTTTCTTAATGATGACTTTTAATTTTGATGGAAACTCATTTATCAATTTTTTTCTTCTATAATCATGTTTTTGGTATCCTAGGAAATTCTTGCCTACTCTAAATTCATGAACATTTTCCCTTATAATTTTGTCTTAAAGTTTTATAGTTTTAGTCTTTCATATTTAGGTTCATAGATCCTTTCAAGTTATTTTTATGTATGGAAATAAAGGGTGTTGAGGTTAATCTTTTACATATGGATATCAGGTGTTCTAGTACCATTTGTTTGAAACATTATCTTTTCCTCTGCTTTTGAGTTGAGTTTATGTTCTATAAAATGTTAATGTTAAATAATCCTTCAAAAATCAGTGCACCATATATGTGTGGTTCTATTTCTAGATTCTCTGTTTTATTCCACTGATCTATATGTCTGTCCTTATGCCAATATTGCCTTGATTACTGTAGCTTTAGAAGAAGTCTTAAAATTAGGTAATAAATGTCTTCCAACACTCTTAATTAGTTTTCTTTTTACTTTTCCAGGTTCTTTGTACTCCTACATAACTTTTAAATTTCAATATCTAATTCTTCATTTATAACAAGTATACATAGACCTGAATTTTTATGTATACCTTGTATTTTCTAATCCTGCTAAATTTAAATGCAAGTTCTAGGGGATCCTAGAGATTTCTTAGTATTTTCTCTGTAGATGATCATTTCATCTACATATAAAGATTTTACTTCTACCTTGCCAATCCTATCCTAATTGTGTCATTTTATTGACAGACTATTTTGGTTTGGGCCTATGTTTCAAAGTTTAATGGACAGATAAAGAGTAAGAATATCTGCCCTTGTTCTCCACCTTAGGGAGAAAGCATTGTATCTTTTCCATTCATATAAGGTGTTTTTGCTGGAAGTATGGAGTACGTGTCTTTTATCTGTTGAGAAGTTTCTGTTCTACTTCTAGACTCCTGATAGCTTTTACCATGAACAGCTGTAGAATTTAGTCCAATATTTTTTCTCCAACTACTGACAGGATCATATGGTTTTTTCCTTTCCTTTGTTAAAATGATGACTTATGGATTTAGCTCAGTGGTTCTGCCACCTGCCTTGCAAGTGCAAGGACCTGAGTTTGATCCCCAGTACCAAAAAAAAATGATGGCTTATGAGGGTGGATCTTCCAATGCTGAACCAACATTGCCATCCCTATAATAAAACCACTTACTACATACTGCCAGATCTGACTCCTAATAGTTTGTTTTGTTAAACAAATTTCTATCTATGTTCATACTTTTCTCTTCTATTATCTTTATTCAGTTTTAGTATTAGCACAATTTTGATTTCCTAAAATGAGGGGAGAAGTGCTCCCTCTCTTTTCTGCTTTAAATGTTTGATATGATTTATCAGTTAAAATGTTTATGAGCCTGCTATTGTCATATAGGTAGGTTTTCAAGCTAGGAATATACTTTCTTTAATAGGTGCTATTCAAATTTTATATGTCTTCCAGAGTCAGTTTCATTAATTTGTCTTCCAAGGTACTTCTTAGAAGTTGTCAAATTTATTTCAAAAAAGATTTTTGTAATATGCTTTATATATCCTTTTAAATTGTGTAAAATCTGTGGTAATGTCCTCTAAATCTTTTTTTTTTTTTTTTGGTACCGGGGATTGAACTCGGGTCCTTGCACCTTCGCAGCAGGCGGTGAAACGGACCACGGAGCTAAATCCCCAGCCCCTGTCCTCTAAATCTTGACATTGTAATTTTTTAAAAATGTATAATTGATATTGCATAATAGGAAGAAAAGGTCTAAAGGAGTAGAGGAAGTGGGAGGCGTAGGGGAAAGGAAAGAAGGGAAGAGAAAAAATATGAGAAAAGGAACAAAATGGAAACAAAGTCTCTGTAAATAGGGAAGGGTGGGCAGGGGAAAGGGGAAAAAAATAGGAACCAAGATACTCATGTAACAGTACAAGCTCCCAATGATGAATGTAACTGTATTTTATACCTAAAATGTACCAGTAAACTTGATGGGGAAAAAAAAGAAAACAAGGTTGCCTAATTCTACTAAAGAGAGCAATGATGGATATTGGAGGTGAGCTGCTCTTGTTGATTAGAAAGGCTTTGATTTGGGGCCTCCTTTCTGTAAAGCACAGTGGCAGAGTCGCTGTCCTCTGGCTTTTTTCATACGGTGCCGGGGTTCTGGACAGGACCTGCTGCATTCCCATATCTATAGGAATGTTAGGAAATACAGTTCCTCCTTCCAGAAGTAAGAGATGGATTTGAGGCCTGCTAGGTGGAGGTGAGAGAATCTCCACCTTTATGTGGAGACACTTGCAGACTGTTTCCCCTCTTCTGAGCTTCTCATGGCTTTGCCTTTCTCAGCTCCAGCCCTAACCTGTTCGCCAGTGGACAGTGCCGTCTCGGGAGACCCAGCAGGGCCGTGCGAGGTCCTGGTGACCTTAGCCACTGGGAGCCCTCACCTGTTAGACTCCCTGCTTGCTGCTGGTGTCAGGTTGGACTTGCATCAAACAGATCCAGTTCAGGAGTAGACTGCAAGGTTGCTGGAGCTGATGTCTTTCAAGAAGTAAATATGAAATGCATTTGCTTGATGATTTCTTTACCTCAGATTATTTCTCCATAACTCACAAAGCCACACAGCCCACACCAAGATCTTACTTTTCCTGATGAGCTTTATCTCTAGGAGTCATTAACCAGAGAGATCCTAAAAATACACAAAATGAAGCACAAAGATGCACCGTGTGCACTTGGTCATAATTTACATCATCTAGAGCGCAAATGATCTTGCTTGTTCCTGGTTTTTTAAAAAGCACTTTCTGTAAAGTAGAAGCAGAATGGATAACCCAGACCCAGCTGTGATAAAAATACTATTTTAGAACACACACTCTTAAAAAGGAGACGACAGAGTGGATCGGTGCTGAGATTCTCTTTGGAGCCCTGGAGACTCAGATCCTCTAGCATGGGAATAAAAACCCCGGTGGAGGGAGCCATGCCCACGGGGGACCCTCACAGCTTCATTCCTGAGGGGCCTGGCCCCACCCCTCTGACTCTTTATCCCTATTTAGTGTCACAGCACTGACACTAAAACTGATTTGATTGCAGTTTACCTGCTGGGTACACATATGTGGGTTTTCCAAAGTGTAAATTCAATCATTTTCAAAACATGGTTTTATTTTCTTTTGAGTGCCGGAGTTAATCACCCACTCTGAGATACTGACAAAGAAGTAGTTCAGGCAACAGCACTGCCTTCTCACAGTTCCAGATGCCATTTTGATGCTCGGGGAGGTCAGGAAGGAAGGACTAAGCCTTGGCTAGACTGGACCCCAATCCAATTTGTGCCCTGAGGTGTCCCCCAGATGTTGGCCCAAATGAAGGCTGCGGCGCTCCCCTTGGGAACAGGAATCCACAAGCAGAGGTCCAGCACCTCTTTGAGAGGACATCACTGTGGGCCGTAACCCAGAAGCCAGGGGCAGCTCCGCCCAGTCCTGGAACCCAAAAAGGCCCCCCACATCCCAAACACTTCTCTGCCCCTCTCCCTGTGCTCCTCTCCTGCCACTGTCCACAGCACCTCCCACCGGCCGTCCCTAGATCCAGAGGTAGAGATAGATCATCATCTGCCCAGGGCCATCTTCTGTTCCTCAGCTGTGACTCGGTGATGAAAGATCCAGCTTCCAGAGCCGCTGTGACAACCAGAGACAGCGGGACAAAGCTCCCTCCAGAGCCTGAGCACAATGGCGCTCATGGCGCTGTGGCTTTGATTTGGGGTCTTCACTGAGAGCAGTGAGGACACCCCTCTGGATGGGGAGAGAGCCTAGAGGATTTCTGCATCTTCACCAGTGAAGAAGCGGCTGCCCACACTCCAAACCAGCTTTATCTGCCTCTCTCCAAAGCCCACGCCCCCCCTGCTGTGGTCTCCATTGTGCGGAAATCAATTCACAGCAACAGCAGGGGGAGACGGGAGAAGGATCTTTTCATGCTGGGTAAAAGGTCAAAACAACACAGGCTGTTTCTCCCTGAAGTGGAGCCGGGCAGTGGTATTAATGTCTGAGCAAGGACTTCGCGCCTGGCTCCCCCACAGCTTTTCAGCGTTGTCTCCCTCTTCCGGAGCCCTGCAGTGGGTCACGCACACCCTGAAGACGAAGAGCTGGGCACAGACAGGTGCGGAGCTTGTGGACCTCACTGTGGCCGCTCTGGGGGCAGCAGGTCAGTGTTGGCCCTGGGGTCACCCTCCCCTCTTCCTGTTCTTTGCTGGGGATGAGACAAATGGTGCAAGGGGCTTCACCTCGCAGCAACTCGCTGGGCCAAGCAGTCCCTAAAAGGCCACTCTCATTGCAAAGGTGGAAGCCAGGAGAAAAGGGGATCCCTATGTTAGGGAGCCTGCATAGGCCAAAGCTCCATTTTCCCGTGGTCACGGCCCTCTGGGTTACAGCCGGCCCCGCTGTCTGACCTTCCGTCTCCCACAGCATGGGCTGAGCAAGGCGAGGACCACAGCTCGGGGCCACTTGCACAGCCCACAGTGGGAGCGGGAGCGGGAGCGCCAAATGCATTTGGATACAGGGAACCAGGCCTGAAGAGAAGACACCCCAGCTCCCCGAGGAGGTGGAAATAAAAGAGAAAATCCAGATCTGACCATGGTGGGCAGAATAGATAATCCAAGTGCCCTAACTCTAAAATTCCCCTTAATTAGCATGCAGGGTCTTTGGGATTCTGCCCGAGTTTACGCTGGTGATTGTCATGGAGACACAAGGCCCATTCCAAAGATGGCACTTGCCAAACAGCCAGACGCTGCAAGTTTCCCCGAGAGCTTTATTTTCTTTTGAAGGAATCTGCTTGATCCAGGTGAGTTGCAGTGGTCCACACTCGAGGAGAAAGCCTGGGTCAGCAGCACCCTCACCCCAGGCAGAGGGGGAGCTGTCCCCAAAGAGGAAGCAGAAGAGGTATCTGCACTGTGAAGGCAAGGAGGGGCAGCAAGGCCTCAGAGGCATTCCGGCAGAGGAGTTGTACTTAACAAGAGGCAGCAGGTTCCAAAGATTGATGTCATGTGTGATTGTGGTGCTCATTACTATTGATAATTACCATGACCAAGCGTTATCTGGAACATGCTGGTAATTTGGAGACCAAAAGGGGTAATAAAATTACCCCTTGGAGTGCAGTAGCAGAGACAGCAGGTAAAAACGACACGATGTTACAAGAAGTTGGAATGTGTGTTCTCGTCCCAAAAGGTTCTTACACTCACTTATTTTTAAGCATTTGATAGTTATGGCGAAAATGTCAGGAAGACATTTTCGAAATTGCTAAAGGGCAGAGTCCTCAAAAGGACAGCTAGGTTGTGTTGTTGCTGTTTCCTTTTACAGGCAATAAGTTGTGATTCCTACTTCGAAAACCCAGGCCACTGCACTGGGCAGTACTCTGCTCCAAGCTGGTCAGAAGTACGCAGCGCAGGTTGCATCTGCCCTCTCTCCCTTCCCTTGTTTATCCTCTTTAAATCTGTTTTTATTCATATGTACTGACAGCCCATGATGTTTATATTGATGGTGTGGAGCTGGTCCACGGACGTCACACTTCTTCATTCCTTTTTTCATCCCTTTCTTCCCTCCTTCCCTCCCTCCATCCCCTGTCCATTCCAGAAAGCTCTACTCACTACTTCCTGTTGCCTGTTTTTAAGATCGCATCGCATGAAGGACCTCTCCTTGCTCACGTCTGCTCTCTGTCTCTCGGATGTACAGTGGGAGTGATTAGGGTGCAGACATGCTTTCTCACTACCTCATCCCCTCAGGTCCACGGCTGTGTTTTCTCTCCTTGACTGTTATGTGTAATGCGGCCATGGAACTCTTTTGTACACAACTTTGCATCACAGATTCCAGGGCGAGGGGCACCCAGGTCACCAGGCATGCTCACACTGGACTTCGGAAGTCGCCAGCCAGTTCGGCACTGATGTGCTCCTGTAGGGACTGCAGCAGTGCACAGCCTCACCGCATGTACGCGTCCCGGCAGCACTGCTTCACATCTGGCCCGACCCCAGGCACGCGCCATTGCCTTGCTGTGTTTAGCCCACCCTGGGTTACCTGTGAGGCTGATCGTTACCCATGTGAATGTCTTTGTCTGCACACTGCCCATTTTATTTCTTTCACTTCTTCGCATTTTTCTCCTTGATGGTTCGCTCATTTATTTGGGTATCTCAGCCCTGACTGCTGTCCATGCTTACTCACTGTGAATGGCGAGCCATTTACCAGAGTGTGGTCCCCTTCCTTTCCACTTTCTTCCCGTATGGAGGACTCTCACAGTCCTCACGGAGGAAAGGATCCTGGACAGGTGGGTGAAGACCAAGGCCCTGTGAAAAGCCACTGTGGCGGTGCCAGTCTAAATTCACTTTCAGCACTTTCTTTGCAGTAGGAAGTGTTGGAGTGAATTTGAGGAGGGCAGTTTGGGGGCAATGTGTAAGTTATGCACGCTTTGAGCACTCTTGCAATGCATTTGTAAGCCACAGCTCTCCTGAGCCTCGGCCCGAGCATATAGGCTGAGACTGCAGGGAAACAGAAACACTTGGGGTTTGACCTCACCCCTGGGCTTCATCTTAGAGGAGTGAGGACTTTTCGCCAGCCATGGGTGAGCTTTCAGACTAATTGTTACAGAAGTTAAAATGAACTCGGTGTGTGCTGAAATATACTCTCTTTTACTATTGGAAATGGGTCAGTTCTCCAGATAGGCAAACAATCTGGAAAATAAGCAAAGATTCAACAGTCTTAGGTTCTTGCCAAGTTGAACAGTACATTATTATTTTATTTTTGGTACTGGGGATCCAACTCAGGACCTTGTGCTTTCGAAGCGGGCGGCAGAACCACTGAGCTGAATCTCGGCCCAGAACAGTACATTATTGACAAGACTGGGGCGGCCGGAGGTGAGACCTGCTTCAGAGTGGCACTGCGGTATCCTTCTGTCACCCCTGTGGGGAAGGGACCCTGAGCAGCAGGCAAAGGCCACCACATCCGGTGTTCGTTGCCACAGGTTTCCGAGTCGGGAGCCTGACACCAAGTTCAATCAAACTGTACAGAAGCCAGGGAACAACTGTCAGCCGGATTCTGGATGTCAAGAATGAAGAGGCCCTACATGAATACAAACAGCTTGAACTTTCCCAGTGTTGGGGCAGCCTAATGGACATTTTGTATTAAAAGCAAAGAGCATTTGGCGAGGGCCTTGTTGGGCTCCAAGGTGGGCCCCGAGGTGCAGGAAGTCCATCCCATCCTTCTCATCTGCCACCTTGCTGCCCTGCAGCTACCTCCCCACAGTGGAGTCCCCAGCCCCAAGACCACACGGGGCCCTCCCAGGGACAGATGCCCCTTTGGCCCCAGTACGGGGAATCCCTGACTGCACATGTGCCCCTGTGTCACCCTGCTGTTCTCCATCCCTTTCCTCAGCATGCACTGATGACCATGCTGGCTGTTACAGAGCAGGAATCCTCTCCCCCAAGCTCAGCTGGCTCCTGGATAGCTGCAGAGAGACCCCTACTCTCTGGGGCCTGGGGAAGTCCTGGATCTCCTCAGTGTGGGTCCTGAGATGCTCCTGTCTGTGAGGGAGGCCAGCAGGAGGACGAGGCCAGCGGGCATGAGGCGACTGACTGGGCTTCTGACGGAACCCCAGGGAGCAGCGCCCAGCCTAGGGCCAGTGGAGCCTTCCTGCACAGTGTCGGGGTGGAGGAGGAGCAGACCCCTCCAAAGCCCTGAGTCTGGCTCTGCAGGAAGGAAGGTGGAGGCAGTGCCCCTCCTGGGCACGGGGAAGGTAGACGGAGGGACAAGGCATAGACAACAGCAGAGAGCCCAGCAGCCCAGGCTGAGAGCAGCATTAGGGGCAGCATTTTTCAATTATCCCAGGGTCAAGGAAAAGAATTTACAATTTGACATCACTACATGGACTCCCAAAAGGCTTGGAAGGATTTGTATCTTGGTTTTAGGCAATTGGCTAAAGAACAGCAAAGAACCACTCGTCCTCATTTTGTGACTCAGTGGTGGTTCTAGAAGCACAGTAGCCAAGGTGGTTTTGCTGCTAAAAACATGCTGAGCATCCTGGGGCCCAGTGCTGTCCACCAACAATGTAACCAGAGCTGCAGATAGAGCCACATAAGAAAGCAAAAATAGTTTTTAATAGGGTGCTGTATGTAACCCAGAATATCCAGTGTGACATTATTTCTCATGCAACCCAGATAGAACCTTAGTACTGAACGATTTTATGTACATCTGCAACATGTTTTTGCACTCCAATTAAAAGGGCCACACTTAGAGTGAATTAATGGCTTTTCCATTACCGAACGCCCATACTTAATGGAAGAGGAGATTATTTGGCTCACAGCTTCCGGCGGGTTCAGTCCATGGTCAGCTGGCTCCAAAGCAGAAGCAGCTGGTGGGAAGGCCTGGTGGAGGAAAACTGCTCTCATCATGGTGACCAGAAAGCAGAGGGGGGAGGATCGAGGAGGAAGAAAGCACCCCTCCAGGTCACACCCCATGGCCACCCCCAGCCAGGCCCCACCTCCCAATGGCACAGTCAGCTAGGAGCTCATCCATGGGTGAATCCACTAAGGCCTAGAGGTGTCCATGGGCCAATCACGAGTGAAAGCCCCAACTTTAAGCAGGAGACCTTGGGGGGACATTTTACATCTAAGCTGTAAGAAAGCACCCCGGGCTCTGTGCCTGGGCCCCTTCACTGGCCAGCACAGCTCCAGACCTTGGCAGACATGTGCTGTGAGACCAGACCAGTCAGGAGGCCACCCTGCTACACGGCCTGGGCCCTACTGGCAGCCATGAGCTCCAGTTGTCTACCATGTGTACAAGTAAGCAGGACTGCACAGCAGCTCTTCATGAAGGTGGCAGTGGGTGATCTGGTTGCTGCTCAGCCCTCAGGGGTAGGCCAGCATGATCTAACATCTGGCTCTGAACTAGAAACAAGCAGCAGCGCGGAGCAGCGGTACCTTCATCTGTGCTTGCCTGGCTTCTGTAAGGAGAGCACTAAGGACTATGTCCACAGGGCCAAGCCCTGACCCCATGTGCGGGTGCGAAACTGGGCCTGGGTGGTGGTCGACCAGGGCAGTGGAGTTGTCCGGATGGATAGAGCTGTATGAGAAGACACCACAGCGCTGTCTGTGCTCAGACTTGCTGTGCCTCTGGGAGGCTGAGGCTGGAAGATGGCAAGTTCCAGCCCAGTGCGGACAGTAGTGACTTAGGAGACCCCACTCAAAATTAAAGGGGTGGTCTGCGGTTGTAGCTCAGCATTCAATCCCCAGTAATAGGAGAAAGAAAGAGTTTGTGGCAATGGACAAATGGCACAGCTCTGAAAACATGCACATTTAGATTTAAAATACCTCATCTAAACTCAAAGCATTCATTTACGTTTATTAAAAACTCTAAAAAATAAGATACTCTAAATCTGTGTAACCCAATACAGGCTCCTCTCAAAACGGCAAAGAGCTTATTTTTACCCTTCATTAGAGTCTTACGGAAATGCAAATGCAGAGGCTTTTCCAGGAACCTACATTGCCCGCTCTCCCAGTTAGCTTCGTGGCCCTGGCTCTGGTCCATCACCGGGACACGAGACCCGCAGCCGACCCTGCCCACTGGCTCCTGTGTTACTTCCTGTAAGGCTGAGTCTGGAAATGCACGCGGGGTGGGTATGGGGGACACACTGTGCCTCTCCACGCCAGGTCTGGCAGCCCATGTGTGGGTCCCACCAACATCAGAGGGGGATTTCCTCCCAGTGACTTCACCTCCCTTTATGCTGGGCTCATTGGCTGACACTGCGATTGTTTCTTTCATGTTCCTTTTGTACTGCACAGCGCTGCTAAAGGGCTTGTAGTTCACTTTGAGGGCCAAGCTAATTGCTCCAGGTATTTATATTTTCCCCGATAAATGCCCTGCTTTAATATTGTTCTCATGTGGTAATGCTTAGCACATTGTAAAGGAAAACTAGATCAAGACTCCACTTCTGCTTCTAAGTACCAGTTTATCTTTTTCGGTACTTTTCCCCTTCCTTTTTAGCGTTCTTTTCTCCCCTCCCAAATCGAATACTACAGACAGAAGGGAATCCAGGCCCTGCACCCCTTTGTGTTCTGTACGGATCCTTCCTGGTTCGGCTTCCTGGAGCCCCGGAGACAATGAGAGCCCGAAGCTTGAATCAGGCCCTTCCTCTCAGCCCTGCCGTCCCACACACAGGGCCAGGCAGTGCAGTGCAGGCCATTGCTCTGTCTGTCCCTCTCCCTTTGATAAGTTGTAAAATGACACCTCTCCACAACTTAATAACGCAAAAATTTAATAAAAAGTAAGGGAAACGAACACTGTTTTTTCTTTGCATATGTCAATAGGAAACAGACCTCACAGTGTTTTCAATGTCGGGGGATATTTTGATAGAAATTCTTAATTTATCCGACACAGGTATCATTTTCATTCTGCAGTTCAATTGAATTCCAAGTGCCCGGTGTCCTGAATGGACTCACTGGTGCTCACCAAGGAATGGCTGCTCAAGGCCAGCTGAGGGCCCAGCTCCTCCTTAGCCGCCCGTCTGGGTGCTTCCCGGTGGGCAGCAGGAGAGCATGTCCGCCTCCCATTCTGCTGGCAGAATCTTCCCTCAGTGCGGTCCGGACTGAGGCCATGGCTGGTCAGCGAGTTAATAGCTACCCCGTTTACCTCCCGGGAGGACCCTACCAGGTCCATGCAGGCACCAGGGCACCGCCGTCTGCTCCCCTCCAAGCCAGGTGAGTGCCCAGTCCGGCTGAAGTGTGCTGGAGCACCGGGGAGGGCCTAGGTGAGCCCTGTCAGGCCTCCTCATTCCTCAATGCCATGGGGCCCAGAAGGGCTACAGGTCTGCGTCCACACAGCGCCAGGCCTTAGGCCTACACAGCCAACCTTTAGTGGGCCACTGGCCCTGCTGACCACACAGCAGTCCTGGCTCTCCCTGATACATCCCGCATTCATTCACTAGGCCTCTGCATGAGGCCAGTGAACATTTTCAGTCGGCCTAATAGATACTTCAGAAACACGGTTTTAAATTCTCCAGTGAGTTGCAGATTTGTTTAAAAGGAGCCCTAGAGGCAAAGGCAACAGATTCTGAAGTGCTTCCCTGGGATTCATTGATGTCTTCTCCCCATGCTGCTCTGGGCAGTTTTGGTGGCATGTAGGGGTGCATTACACAAAGATGCGTCCTTCTACTTTCAGAAATGGAAGGGCACACATTCCTATGCTTTCACGTGTTTGTTCAACTAACTCAGCAATTGATAGATGACCAACGGTCCTCCATCGAGTCCCGCGGAGTTTTTGGGAAGTGGCTAACAGTCACAGGAGAAAGCCTGAGAGGCCCAGTGACCAGGCGTCTTGGCGACACGGCCTCTCTCAGGGCCCTGGGCTCTCAGGGCCTGGTGCTGAGGGGAGGAGTTCGTGGGGCTGAGCTAACTCCACCCGCACAGCTGCCTCGGGAGGGGCCTCCTGCTAGGGGCTGAGCTGCATCCTCCCACACTGTATGCTGAAGCTGGACCCCAGGGCCTCCAGGCATGACCTGGCTGGACAGGGTCACCGCAGGTGTCGTGCTGGAGTGAGGAGCTGAACCTCGTATGTAGGGGATTGGTAGGGAGGGAGGCAGGGAGGGAGAGGCCACAGCCCAGGACCAGGCCGGCCCTCAGCGGAGCCAGAGTGAGGCCTGGGAGGGAGCTTCCTGGCCTGGGCCTCTGCCTCCTGAGCTGTGAGACCATAACTCTCCAGCCTGAGGTCCTTCGGGCACAGCGCTCCCTGACACACCATTTGGCAGCCACACCGAGGAGGCCTGGGTCGCTCTTTGGCTCGCCCAGTGCGTCCGGCTGGTGAGGGTGGCCTGTGCTGGCCCCACCGCACCCTGGTGCCCTCCGTCACTGCCAGGGCGAAGCCTGAGCCTCTTTCTCTCCGGGCCGCCTCAGGGACAGGTGACTGGGGCTTGAAATGCCCACCTGGGCTGTGACCCTTTCTGCTGGGGCGGGGAGCCACCACCTTCTGCCCAGCACCAGGGTTGAAGGCCGCAGGGGCAGTTCTGTCTGAGAAGAGCTCTGTGCCTAACCCAAGGGCTTCGCACCTGGCATTGTGCATCCTCTAAGACCAAAAGTGCTGCCGCCTTTCTTTCCCTTTGCCTTCGCTGCTGTGTCCTCACTGGTCTCCTACTCTGAACACTGCTCAGCATCTTCCGTGAGTCCGTGCGTCTTCTCACTGGCCCAGCCTGCTCTCCCTGGCCATGAGCCAGGCGGCTCCGAGTCTGTGATCCGGCTGGGCCCAGGACAATTCAGACCAACAAAACTGTGGGCGCTGAGAGCCGAGAGGGCCGATTGCAGGGAGGGGGACGGGCCTGCGGGTCCTCAGCCTGCAGCGGAAAACAGAGCCGCCCAGGCCCGGCGACTGGGCAGCTGTGCCTGCAGACGGGACCCAGGCCTCCCGGGAGCCAGCAAGCCTCGGCAGTGGGCGTGCGGCCTAGAGCACACCCGGTCTCTTCCAGAACTCAGCCGGCAGGTCTGCTTTCTTTTCAGCTGTTCACACTTCTGTTACTTTCTCAGAAGGGCTAAAATAAGGATTGCATATATATGTTCAAAACTACTATAATGGGACTCACTTTGTTGAATATTTTCTAATTTTCATGTTTCCTTCTTTTTCTACCTTTTTTAGATGAACTAGACTTTTATTGTGAAGATCTCTAGAGACTGAAAAGATGGTCAATCCACCGATGGCCACTTTCAGTTTTCATTTTACAAAGTTATTTCGTGCCTACGTAATTAACCAATAATGGTGTAATGAATAAATAAGCAAAAATTAATAGTTTGACCAGTATGTAAATTTAGGGTTTATCATTTAAAAATTTCCTCTACTCTATCTCATGCTGAATAGCTTCACCTTTTATATATCGTCTAGAAGAGGTTGGAACAAAATGTTATAATATAATGTTTGCAAAACAATTAAGCTACCTCATAGAAAAATAGTAAGAATTTTTCTTCCTTCTCTCTCTCTCTCTCTTTCTTTCTTTCTTTCTTTCGGTACCAGGGATCGAACTTGGGTCTTTGCTCTTGCGCAGCAGGCGGTGAAACCACTGAGCTAAATCCTCAGCCCTCTTTCTTTCTTTCTCTCTCTGTGTCCTCTCTCTTTCTTTCTTTCTTCTTCCCTTCTCCAGTAGTATGGATTGAATTTAGGGCTTTGGCACTAAGCTACATCCCCAACCCTTTATTTATTTCTAACTTTGAGATGGGGTCTTTCTAAGTTACCCAGGCTGGGCTTGAACCTGCATCCTCTTGCTCCAGCCTCCTGGAGTGCTAGGATTACAGGCACTTACATGGGGTGCTTACTGAAAAGTCAGCTGCGCACAAACTACCATCCCAGATGTTCTTTGGGGATGGCAGAGAGACAGCTCGAGACTAGAAGATTGTCAGTCATTATGTTTAACAGACACATTTCTTGTGTCCTCATCCACACTGTAGTGGGGACTTGGGAAGTTAAGAAGAGCATTAAGTCAACTATGTAATGCCTTATTCTTTAAGTTTCCCAGGACACAAGCACGTTGCTGTCTGTGCTCAGCATGCCTCGCAGAAGCCCGTGCTGGGAGCAGGTGGCAGGCCAGCCCGGAGGAAAGCTGTCTCCCCTGGAAGCCGTTCCTTCTGGCCGGTCCTCAGCGGGACTCTGCAGAGGCCCAGCCCAGCGGCGAGTCACCATCCCTTGCGGTCAATTGGGGACATGCGCAGTTGCCCTGTCTCCCACTGCTGAAAATTGCCAGCTTGTCTTGAGAGCACAAAGTACCCAGGGACTGCGGAAGCCACTGAGAGCAGCGGTAGGAGCCTGGACCCTCATCACGACTCACTTCCTGACTTATAAACCGGCTCCTTTTCTCTTGCCACTTCTCTTCAGTAAGCAGCACTTTCCCGGGGGTGCAGCCCGCAGTAACGGAGCTGGTGACCTGCAGTGGTTTCCTCCACAGTCCGTGTGGCCTGGGTCCCGCTGGTGCCCTAGGAGAGAGCAGAGTCTGGGAGAGCGGGCTTCCCGGGCCTCCCCGTGAGCCTGACCACAGAACCTCTCCAACCTTGGATTTCCCAGCCTCCTCCCTCAGTCCAGACCCAGAGGCCAGCAGCTTCGCTCTGCCATTTCCATGTGACATGCAGTGCAAGGCAGGAAAGAAACGCTCGCTCACTGGGCACAAGAGATCTGGAATGAATGAATAGGGAGACAGGAGTATTAGGCAGGAAAGAAAAGTGCGACGTAGGACAGTGAGATGGGCATTTGCACACGTAACAGATGTGCCTTAGAAATTAACTGTCTGCTCCCCACTCACCCTCCGACCACTGCCCTGCCTGGCACCTGCTGTGGAGATGAGTGTCCCAAGCGTAGATGGAGCATCAGGAGTCATGATGGGGAGTCCCCAGCCCCTCCGCCCTCAGGGGCACGGGCAGCCTTGTGGCTAGCTGGAGCAGGCGGGCTGAGGAGGTGTGCGGGAGCAGTGTCCACACCACCATGCTCCTGGACTCCGGTCTGAATTCTTTGCATTTTCGCTCTCTCCACAGTTACCAGACCAGCGGCTTATCTCTGTGAGGATGAAGAGCCGTTTACTGGTTGCTGATTGCTGGTGAGGAATTTCCTGGGTTGTTGCCCAAGACATGGTTACCTGACATGCAGTCCATGTCCCTGGGGTCACCAGAGTGTCATCTCTGATCACTGAAATGCAGTCCAGGAGGAAGAGTGAATGAGGTTAGAATTATTTAACCTGAAAAAAGAAATAATTGAAAGTGATTCAGTCCCTCTATTTAAAACACGTGAAAACTCCCAGGCAGAATGGTGGCCAGCCAGCAGTCTTATGCCTTTAGAAGGCAGAACTAAAGGAAATGGTCTTAAATGACAGCATGAAGAATTTAGGTTAGACATGGGGAATGACTCTCTGACACTGAGTTATGACTCATGGGATAGGTTAGAATGAAAGAAAATATTCTTTGAAGATTCTAATATATACATATTCCTTGACACAGTGCACACATTAGGATCTGTTTGATGTCATGTAGCATTCTCCATTTTCCCCAGAAGTCAATTTTCCAGTGACAGGTGGAACGGTGTGGATCCCAGATCATTTCCTGTCTCGAAACAAGAGCAACAGCCAAAGGTTGTTCCCATTCTGGATGGCCCACCCCACGGTGTGTCCCTGCAGCCTTCATCTGACCCCGAGCCACTCCTGTCTCAAGGGCTATGTGTCCCTGTTCATCTCCACCTGGCCTCTCCCAGGAAAGATCCCAGAACACTGCATTTGGGAACAACCCCAAGGGCTCAGAGAATTACGGAGGTGGAAAGACGGTGGATGGAACCAAGATGGCACCCTGGGGCCAAGACGGCACAGTGTAGGAGTGCACGGTGCTGGCCTTGGAAGGGAAGCTGCTAAAGAAATGTGGCCTCGGTAACTCCCAAGAGAATGAAACATGATTCTGCACATTCCTCAGCTGCCTGTGTGGCGGGGAGGGGACCATGGGAGTGCATGGTGAAGCCACCCTTTGGCCTTGTGCAAGGATTCAAACCAGCTCTAACTGAAAACCGCCAAGCCACCCCAGAAGTCTTTGACTAGTCTCTCAGTTAAACTAAAATAAGACTTTCATGTTTATTTAATTTTACAATATAGTTCCTAAGTTTTATAGCTATACACAGTCAAGAAACATGGAAAACAAAATCATTTTACTCATTTTCAGAATACGCGTGTATTTACTCCAGACTGATACAGCTGAACCGATTCTCATGCGGTGACAGCCTTTCCTAAGACCCCTGGGGTGATTTTCCCTCCTCTCCTTCCCCGACAGGGCTTCTTCTCCCTGACAGGGATGACTGATGGCTAGGGGGCCCCACCTGGAAGCCCCCGTCAGCCTGTCCTCCTGTGCTGAGCCTGCAGCAGCAAATAGACACTGTCAGCTGCCCCGCCAGCCCCGTGGAGGTGGTGACAGACCCGGGCCAGGGTGGGTATTGCCTTACATGCGGATGTGCTGGGTGCCTGAGACCCAGCTCGCAGAGACTGTGCAGATGCCACTTCTGGATGCAATTTCCCGTGAACCAAAAATAATCCCAGATGCATTCAGTGTGCTTTGTTTGTTTACCTCCTTTTGTTTGCTTTAGTTTATGAGTCTTTCCAGAGGAGTTAAAATAATGACTTAGGTATATGGAAAATATAGACTATTGGCCATGAAAAATGGAAATAAAATGAGCCTTCTGTATGACAGTTTATAAAAGCAGACATAGGATTAGATTGAGACTTTCACTCTAAGCCCAATCCAAATATAGTCTACTTTTATCTAAAAATCTTGGAATTTAAAAGGTAGAATATCTTGGCATTCACCCCATTCACACATCTTGAAGTGAGTCCGGAAGGAAAAGGATAACATGATGTAAATGGGCTCACTTTATTCTCCTGACATTTAGTTTTAAAGCATTTCCCCCTTTTGGGCAATTTTCCAACTATTTTGGGCCATTAAAGTTACAAACATGTGAACAATACATCTCATCTTATTATCTAAATTACTTTCAGATTAGGTTAGTAATATAAACTTTGCAGAAACTAGAACAGCAGTAAAGTCATAATTAAAGGCATTATGAGATTTTTTTTCTTTATGCCCTACAGAGTTCCTATGTACACTATTATGGAATTTGGCTCATTTTATGGTTACTTTTGGGGGACAAAAATATAAGCTCTCAAGTTAACATTATATCTGGCTCTCTATGTTCCCGAAATAAAATCTTTAGGAGATAAAAATCAATCTTTACGTGTTTATGGTTTTAAACAGTGAAGCAGCACTTGAAGCATTCTGAATGAGAATTGCAGGCTGTGCCATCCTGTGGGACATCACATACCCCATGTCCTGAGTCAGACCCGAGGTCACCAGGAAGCAGGAAGGCTGCAGGTTGGTGGTGGAGCCAGAGAATTCTGAGTCCAGAACGAATATGTCATAGCTGTGCAGTTTTGGGAAAGCTATTCACTTTTCCCAAGACAGAATATTTTCTGTATCATACAGATCAATATCCGTCCTGCAAACCTGTAAGGGTTTTAGGTAATGTGTATAACGATTCTAAACACACAGGATCACATTCCACCCTGCTTGGGCTCAAGGTCTCCTGGACCCATGCACACTCCTTGGTCCAAATAAACCAGAGCTGGGATTGAAGTGGAGGCTCGGGGTTAGGAAGTTCCCTGGGGTCGGATCTCACCTTCCTTCTGCCTCAGGATGAAGTGCTGTCAGGGGCAGGGTTGGTGACATTCTGACAGTCATTCAAGATCCCCAAGCACTGGAAACCCTGAGCAAGCTGCAGCCATTGCCACCCTCCTCGTGCATGCAGAGGCTGCCTGCCCATCTGTGTGGCATGTTACTCGGGGACTATGGTGACCATGAGGAGAGAGGAATCTTACCCTGACACCAAGGTGACTTGTCACTGAATGGTCTCCAAGAGAAGGAGGGGAAAGAAGCAAGCTTGGATTCCGTGCAGGACGAGAAGAAAGCTGGGCTACAGTGAAGTTGAAGCTTGAGGACATCTGAGTAGAGCTGACCAATAAACACAAGTACTTGGTGATTGTCTCATTATACAATAGCATTGTCTCTTGCAAGAGGCTACTAAAAGCCTCTCTTTTGTTAGCACATGTTTGTAGTACATGGTGTCTACATTCATCGTGGGGACCAGGCACGTGTGCTCGGTGTATCTCAACTCCTTCTATTCCCTTTCACCTTCCCATTCTCCTGCCTCTGTGGCCAGATCTCCCCCTTGTTTTCTTTTCTTTTCAGGCCACGTTTGTGACACAGCATGGTTATATGGACTGTGGGTAGTTGGTACCTGTTCCTGACACATCCCACATCCTTTACGCCCCTTTCCCTTCCTCCTGCCCTCAGATTTCTGGTCCCCTTCCTACATGTAAAATACTCATCTTCCTGTTTTCTTTTATCAGTCATTTATTTTGCTCTTTATTTGTGTTTTGAGTTTCTCATATGAGAGAAAGCATGCAGTATTTAAGATAGCAAGGCTGTGGTGAGAAAGGAACCCACCCACATTGCTGGTGGGAATATAAACTAGTAAAACCACGATGGAAATCAATATGGTGATTTCTTAAAATACTAAAACTAGAAATTCCATTCAACCCAGCTATTCTTCTTCTAGGTATCTCCCCAAAAGAGTTAAACACATCACATTACAATGATACATGCACACTCATGTATATAGCAGCGCTGTTCATGATAGCTAAATCTTGGAAGTGGCCTATATATCCATCAACAGACTAATGGATAGAGAAAATGTGATTTCTATACATAGTGGGATATTACTTGGCTATAAAGGTGATACCTTTGAGATATTTGTAGGAGAATGGATGCAGCTTAAGAACAATATTAATATGTTTATATTTTTTCTACTTAATTATTTTTCTAGCCATCCTAAAGCTAGGATGTGGCTGACTTTAATCACTCCACTTCTGAAGTACGTCCTCAAGGATCAGAGTGACAACTGAGAGATGTGCCTTGCAGAGGAAAATGCTAAGCGTGGGGTGCCAGGCTGGCTCATGGCTTGGGCCATGCCCTTGAATATCCACTGAGAAGACAAATGTAGCCCATTCCTCCTGGACGCTGTCCATGCTACCTTAGAAATAAGCCAAGAACTTATATCAGGGCATCACTACAGGCCAGAAGTGCACCGAGCTTCTTGTTTAATTCCGTCCATCCTGGAACTTCAATTGACTATGTAAGATCTCCCAGAGAGAAGCAATGATATGCATGGAAATTTAAAGATTCGGCTTTCAGCTTTCTTCAAGAAAGGTTTCCTACAATAAACCCCACCATGAAGGGAGAAGGTTGTCCCTAAATGAAGCTGACTCTTCCCGCTCATTCCATTTGCCCCCGAGCTCCCTGCAGGACTGTGGTCCGGCGCCCTTGGAAGAAGTGTGGTGAGCTCTTATTGGGCCGTTAATATCCGTAAGACCGGCTGGACAGAAAGGCTTACAATAAGGTTAGTCTTTCCTATGATAAACAATCTGTTTTTGTGCTTTTGATTAAAATTTAATAAAAAAATATTTCAGCGAAGCGAAGACTTGTTAAAAGCAGGTGAGGAAAGATCAACATTTACTCCACACAGAACTAATCCCTGTCGTCTTTCTCTCCCGTCTCAGGTTCCCTATTCATCTGCAGGAGCGGGGTCCTAGGAAACAGGGCCCTGCCATGGGCTTGCTTTTCACTCCACACCCAAGCCCTGCAGGGTGTGAAACCTGACCTGGCATGGCCACGCCACAGCTCGCTCCTGAAACTAGAGTCCCCTCTCCTGCCACTGCACAGGTGCAGAATGCCAGGGAGAGGGCAGGGACCGAGTACCTCGGGTATGGATTGGCTCCACCTCTGTGCCACCAGCAGCCCCCACTGAACCACAGTGCGAATCTATGCCTGGGACACCCCGTGTGGGCTCAGGGTTCAATCCACACAGGCGGGCAGGACACTGGGGCTGCATTGTGCACCTGGGTTCCTCACCAGGAAGAGCAGGTGTCTGGACACAGCCCTGAGAGTATGTGTGTGCATTCAAGGAGGCAGAGGGGGCTGGCATAGGCTGCCAAAAGTTCCTTGATGAAAAGGCCATTCCAAAAGCCAAGTGGCCTCTTGATTCCAGGCTGCACTCCCCACTCTCCTCAAGCAGAAGCCCCTCCCACTGGCTCAAGGTACATGGAGGGGGAGAAGCCTGGGGGTCTTAGGGTACATGACCCCCACTGTTGGTGAGAGTGTTGGGAAATTCCAGTCTAAAGTTCTGCTGGGTGGAAGGTGGCTCTTTTCTTGCTTTCACGTGGACTAGCCACAGCCCCTCCCAGCCATTCACTTCAGGCAAAAAGCTCCTGTCTTGGCCACTTTCCTCATCCCTGGGACAAAATATCTGACACCTGCAAATTAAAGGAGGAGAGGATTGTGGGCTCAGGTTTCAGTCCATGGTTGGCCACTCCCAGGAAGAAACAGCATGGCAGAAGGGCTTGGCAGAGAAGAGCCGCTCACATTATGGTGGACAGGAAGCAGAGAGAGAAGGGAGGAGCCAGGAGGGCGGCGGACTCCATTCCAGGCCACGTCCCCCCGACTGCCTCCTCACACATATGCCTAGACTCCTCAGTGCCTTAGCCCACTGGTGAATACAGCGCCCCCTCCATCCAGCTGCTGCCCCAAAGCCCTGTGAGTGCATGGCGCTTCGTGGGACATCCAGATATAAATCAACTGTAACAAGCTCTACCACAGAGCATGAGGGAAGCAGAAGCCTCAGAAAGCTTCCAAGTCATCCTCCCCTTCCCACCACACATCTGCCCAACAAAGACAAGGAAAGCATGGAAAAGTCCTTCAATCTCTCCCTCCCTCTCTCTCCCTCTCTCTCTCCCTCCCTCTCTCTCTCTCTCTCTCTCTCTCTCTCTCTCTCTCTCCATTGCCTAGGGAAGAAAGAGAACTGGAGACTGCAATTGGGTGCTGATTTCTAGCAGATTTTAAATCTGACCATGTGTGTACCAAGAGAAAAAAAAATAGTGCTGGTGGAGAAAAAATATAAAATGAGGAGAATCCTTCCACGTCTTCAGCAAGAGGGTGATTCCGGGAATGTTGGGCTTGTCCATGCTCTGGGAGCTACATGCCAAAGACTAAATCTTGTGCTCGTTAATAAGAAAAGTGAAATATAAAGGAAGGAAGTGAGGAGAGAGAGGGAGGGAGGGAGAGGAAAATATTGCATATGGGCAGAATGGAGTCTGGGCCCTTACCCAGTCTGAATTTGGAGGACCCAAACCTTAACAGAGTCGGACAGGACTTGTTTTAAAAGATTTGGGAGAACAGACTCTGTTTCTTTCCTTGGTAACCCAGTCCAGCCTCAGGAAGTTCTCTAGATCCCAAATTACTACCGTATGATGCTGCTGAAGCCCTCACCCTTCAGGTTTCATTTGTGTCTCTGGGAGACAGAGAGCAGCTGGTCCTGGTCCTCTGCTAACACTGGCTGTGTCCTGAGCATCTCTCTCAGGCTGGATGTCATCCATCTAGTTGTGCAGCTCCTGTAGCCATGCAGAGCCCTTGTGGACTCATCAATCAACACTCCTGTTTGGGGACAGGAAACTGAGCAGGGCTCAGGAAAGCCCGGGTCAGATCACAGAGGGCGCGGCTGTGGATTCTGTGTGCTTTTCCATGCACGCCGATGCTGATACCTTTGGTTGCCAGAGCTCAGCATGGCCCAGGGCCATGCCTTGCTTTGCAAGTCCCTCTCACCCTGGCTCCTCCAGCACAGATGTGTGCACAGGTCCCTGGCATTTCCTAGAGCTCACGTCTGGAGTTTAGGGTCTTGTACGGTTGGTGTCCAAAAGGGAAACTATGAAAACCAAGATACAACATCACAGCCCTATGGAGGGAAGTTCGCATAGGGATAGTCCCCTGAGTTCTGTGCCTGGCCAGAGACCCCATTCACCAAGCAGTCTATTGGGGAGTCTCTACCTTGGGGATTTCAGGAGCAGGAAGGTGCATTTCTCTAGAACACTGTATGTTCACCCCACGAGTATGAATTTCTGATAAGGGTTTTTGCTATTATTTGTGAATATACCGTGTTACTGTTTGTGGGCTATGGCCACGTGTGTACACATATTCTTCCTTCAGCGACCTGTCTATCTAAGGACTGTGTGCACCTTCACCTGAGGCAAGCTGTTCAGACTGTTCAGACTTACCACCACTGCCTGGACTTACAATCCATTTCCTTTCTGTGCAGTTCTGTACATCTTGTTCATAGAGCTTCTGTGTCTTTTGTACAGTACACCTCATTTATACCATGCTGCAATTTTTGCTGATGGTACTGTATAGTATAGTGCTGTGGTTTTATGTACTGGTATCCATTACAGTACTGCATGTAAGAGACATGCAAATAAAACCAAAGTCATCAGGTTGGAGTTTCCTTTGACCATTTCTTTTTCTGAATATTGTAATGCACATGGTCTGTACAGTTCCTCACTCAGTAACCAATCATTCAACAGTCTAGTCTAAGGACTGGAACTCAGTTTTTAAACAACAAGCAATGTCTGCATGCAGGTATGCGTGTGTGTCTGCCTGTTTGAGTGAATGTGTGTGTGAGCGTGTGCAAGTGCTTTGTGTGTCTGTGTGCCCCCCCACCCGAGGGAGACACTCACGCCTGCACACATGCACTGAGAGGGGAATGGCTCTCCACGCCTCGCTGTCAGGGCCTTCAGCTGAGAAACTTGGCTTTGCAGACCTGAGGTCTACTTGATCTGGGGCTTTCCATGCTGAGACCCACGCTACTGGCTCCGAGGGACACTGAGAACAAGTACACGTGGGATGGGTCTTGTGAGGCTGTCAGCTGGTTTGCTTCTGCTTCTGCTCCTCCCAGGTCCTGGGGTCTGGAGACCTGGCTTGCATCGTGTCTTGTTGAGGGCCCCTGACCAGTCAGACTAGTCCTGCCTGGAGCATCAGAGTCCCACCGCCCGCATGTGCAACAGAGCCACTGTGTTTGCATTTTCACATGCTGTTCACGGCTGGGGGCAGAGCCAAGGCCCAGGGCCCCACAGGAGAGGAGGCCATCAGGAGGGACCAAGGCTGCATCTTCAGGCCTGAGAGGAGACCGTGCACTGGGTGGAGCTGCTTGGAAAGGAGCGGCACCTGAGGGAGAGAGAAGTCAGGGCCCGGCCAGGAAGCGGACAGAGTTTGGGGTTGCAGGGGCTTCAGCCTGGGGCTGGGCAGTGCACAGGTCATTCTGCAGGCAGCCACATTCTTACAACTGAGAACCCGCACTGCTGAGGTCCTGGGGAGAGAAGCAGGGAGGCCAAGAGGAAGGTGGGGCCCTGGCACCTGCGGAAGGAAGGCGGGAGAAACTGGCTCAGCAGTGGTACAAGGTGGATCAGCAATTGGAGGCCAGCTCAGGGACTGGGGGGAGGGTAGAACCAGAACCCTGGCAGCATGGCCCCAAGGAACTGTGTGTCCTCAGAGGAAGGCAGTGCCATGGACCGCAACCAGGCAAGCTCATGGGCTGGAAAATAAATCTCTGCTCCGAGGCAGGTGCTGCCCTGTGGCCCTGCCTGTCCTGCACTCGGGATGCTGCTTCCAGGGGTCTCGCTCCTCTTCTTCACTATGCCCTGCAGATGAGCTTCCCGCACATTTGCAGGGCACAGTGATGTGACCACAGCGGAGCTCCATCCAGAGACACACTGATCGGACCTGGCCACTAATTCTGGGCTCCTTAATCAGACTTTAAGTGCATTTTATATTTTAATTCTAAAACAGTGAGCTACTTTTAAAAATGGAAACATTTGAAGCTTTGCACACACTTGTGTGTGTGTGTGTGTGATGTTGATGATTGAACCCAAGGCCTTTGCAAGGAGATATATCCCCAGCACTTTTAATGTTTTATTTTTATTTATTCTTTTGAGACAGGGTGTCACTAAGTTACTAGATTGCCCAGATTGAGCTCAAACTTGAAATCCTTCTGCCTCAGCCTCCTATGGTTGATGTGGTAAAGAAATAAGGTACAACAGGGCTGTTACCAAGCCCCACCCTACCATGTTTTAGCCATAGGACGTTCTGTTCAAGCAATGTAACTGTGCTGCATGATGTTTATACCTAAGGTTTTGATAATGTTCTGTTAACCTTGCCCATCAGCCTTGATGAACATGCTCGCCTGGTAGGTGGGCCAGCCCCTACCCCAAGATCTCTATATAAAGCTGCTTGCATTGCTGTTTGGGGTTCAAACTTCGGAGCACAAACTCCTCTGAGACTGCTGGTGTAATAAAGAATCCCTGCATCTCTCCAAGTGCCACTGGACTTCTTCGCTGCCAGAGACCTTCAGATGGCCGAAACACTTGGCTGTAATGTTGAGCTGCCACACTTTGCTGCAACAGTAGAAGCTTCTTAACTGAATATAGTGGATGTGATGGAGATGACTCTTATCACTCCGTTTCTCTTTTCCCACTTCACAATTGAGATAGAAAGGCAAGAGTCTGACCCTGCACCCATGCAGGGCAGATGGGCCCCAGCACAAGCTGGTCCTGAGTGGGAATGTCTTCCAAACACCAGTGTATCCATTTTCCCAGCATTTGATGCCAGGAGGTGTTTTATTTTCTGAACCTATTGCAAATAAGAAAGTGATGACTCTCTTGTGGTGCTATGAGAAACCAGTGCGTCAGAGAGAATAAAAGGAACCTTAGAGTGGTGTGGAACTTGGAACCACCAAGCAGAGTTCTGCTGGATCTCCAAGTGCTTCTTCCCAACCTCCTGGGCAGACAGAGCCGATGGGCAGCACTGTGGGCTTGGACTTACCCGGGGTCTCCAGGACCAAAGGGAAAGAGGCACAGAAGCAAGTGAATGGAGGAGGAGGCTGTGGAGTGCAAAAGCTTCTGTAGGTAACAAAAGCTGATCAAGTGAAGGCCTGTCATTCAGAAAAATAGCGTTTGCAGGCTGTGGCCCAGGGGCCACTCCCGCCTCGCGCACTTTGCATTTTTCCTGCCTTTTTGAGCTGCAGCCAGACCAGACCCATTCACACTAGAAAGCACAAGCACACACATCCACAGGGGAGCAGTGATCGGCAGAGATCACCGCTTCCTCCAGGCGTGGAGTTTGAAACACGCCACCATGAAGCGGGAGGTTACCAGGGGCTGCCCCGGACGCCGCCCTCCCATGTTTACACAGGTGTGAGTCTGCATGGCCATTCTGTCCCAGCTTGGCGATGAGCCAGAAGGATACAAACCCTGATGCCCAGTGAGATGCTGCACACAGAGCTCCGGAGGTGTCTGGCACCTGTCCGGGTCGTCCTGCTGCAAACACAGGTCCAGAGGACGGAAGGAAGTGCTACCCCACAGCCTCGCAGGGCCCTGACTTCTTCCCCTGGAGGACTCTGAGCTTTCTGTGAGCTTCTTGGAAAACCACACAGAGCCCTTGGCCAGCAGAGCACTCCCCCACGGGAACACAGGGCCGTGCCCCGCACGTGCCTCGGAATGAGGACAACTTCGGTGAGATGGCCTGCGCATTCTTCCCAGGGGCAGATCCCAGTGAGCACAAGTTGGAGTCCCTCTGATGTATGAGAAATAAGGACCCAGGTCTCCCATCATTTCCCGCTGTGTGCCGGAAATGCCCAAGGTCTAGACGGCCGGCTGGCATGCCTGTGAATGTGACAGTGTTTGCCCTCGAACTGCCTTTGGGTTTAGCATGTGCCAGCCTTCCTGAACTATCTTAGCAAGTGTCTCAGGTTGCAGGGCGTTTGCAGATTGATGGTCACCTCAGTTTTCCAGTGAGGCAGAAAAGTGTCTTCCATGAATTCTGAGAAGCATAGATTAATCCCAGTACTGGAGAGAGGTGACCTTCCAGTCCCGCATTAAGCTTGGTTTTGGGAAGTGACACATCCATACCCTGTGGCCTTGTCCTGGCGACCACAGGTGGCTTCTGTGTACTGTAGCCTGGGGAAGGTCACTGCCCCATCACCTGTCCTTGCTGTAAACTGAGACTCTGGCTGCTCTGGCTCACAGCTCCCCTGGGGTAGAGTCGCAGGATGTAGAGGTCAGAGAGGACAGGAAAGCGCATGCACACCTAATGACAGAGAGGCAGCAAACTTCAGCACGGAGAGAATGGGAAAGAGCCTTTCAGCTGGCTTAACCTGACTTTCTCCCGAGACGTGAGAGAGAAGGTGGCAGGGCAGTTTCCCAGGAAATATCACCATGGTTGGTGCTCAGGGTGGGGTGCAGGGGAAGGCTCTACGTGCTTCCAACTCCAGCTCTGGCCTTGGCATGAGCCTCAGGCTGCGTGTGAAGACAGCTCCAGCCACAGGGGCCAGAATTACGAGAAACAGATGTAGCAGCTTCCCTGCCAGGACCCCCAAGGCCAGCTGGACTCCCCACCCTAGCCTGCAGGACTGCAGCTGAGGTCCTGAACACACCCGGCTACCCAGAGTGACTGGCAGCTGAGCAACTTCTTCTCTCGAAGGTTAATGATATTGGCATTTGGTCATCACCAGCAGGTCCATGTTAAACTTCAGGAGATAAACGGCAGGAAATGCTTTCTTTCAGCATCTTTGTCTTAACAACTGGCTCTAATTATTATCTAGAGTCTGTTTTCTCCCTTTAAGCACTGCTCTCAGACTCAGTATTTCTCTCAGTCAAATGGGTGTGAAGTTGTGACACAGGACATCACAGTTCCAAGTTAGGTGGGAAGTGAGTCTCTTCTGTGTACCAAAAAAAGGAAAGGAAAAACTGATAAGCCCATGCAACCGCAACAACTGGGGTGAGGCCAGCTGCCGTCCTGTCCTTCACGCCCTGAACAGCGCAGGGGTTCTGCTAAGAGTTCTGCACCCTCATTTCACTTCCTCCTCAGGGGAGACTCGTGCCCAGGCACTGCCCAGCCCATCTGAGGCCTGAGCGGGTGCGGGGAGTGGAGCTATGTCCTGCTTTCCTGATGGCACCGGGGCGAACCTGGAGCCCGAACACCTCCCAGCAGACCTGGTGCCGGCTGGGCGGACAGGAAGGGGCTGAGTCTTCTCCCGCACAGTTGCCCTACACAGCACCTGGGCTTAGAATCCACATGGACCACCACAAGCCAGGATGACCTCCAAGGGGGGGAAGCAACCAGTGGCCCAGGGCACACCTGGAGAGGAGGAGTCCAGACAAGCTCTGTCCTTGAGCAGTTTCAGAGTGCACTTCCTCTGCTTGTACAGCCTTGGGAGCAGCATGAAGGGGAAGCAAGGCCCCTCCCGAAGCTCAGACTCAAAGACACCTGTCCAGGGAGCGGCCGGTGCTGCGGAACGCTGGGAGTCCCTCGGCTCCTTGCATCAGGCGGGGCTGTGTTCTGGGCTGTGTGCTGGAGCATCCATCCCGTCAGAAGACGAGTTTGAAGATGAAGCGGTGATGCACAAAAAGTGATCTACTCAGAGGGAGCATGCTGTGGATTGACGGAAAATTCGATTCTCTTAGTTAAGAGGCTGAGTGCCTCTTCAACAGCATGAGAAATGACTGATAAAATAGAAAATACTAAAAACAGCACCGAGAAAGTAGAAAATTTTCCCAAAGAGATGGCTAGTAGAAAGAACGGGTCTCGAGGACCCTGCAGTCCTGGCTCCGCCCTCCCAAATTGGCTCCCACTGACCATTTCATATTCCAGGACATCAGTGCCGAGTCTGGGACTTCGGGCTACAGGCTACGGGCACTGACACGCACCGGGTGGCATGAGTCCCAGATTCCTCATCATAAATCACAGCACAGCAGCACCAGCACCCCAGAGTCAGGAGTGACCACTTGTTCTGTACACACAGACATCAGCAGGTCGGCTGCCTTCATGCACTAAATGCTCCACCCAGGAAAGCCCAAACCTTGGTCTATTTGAGCTGTTTTGACATGAAACCAAATGCTACATCTTTCTATCTACCTGGACTGCACTCACACTCCAGAAGAGAGCATGCGTAAGTCCAAAACTGACTGCAGAGGCAGGGAGGCCTCCAGACCACCCAGCCCGGAGCTCTCTGGACCACAATCCCTGCCAGGAAGCAGCTGTGAGCTCCACCATCGGCAAGTCCTGCAAGGGACCAGCAGAGTCCTCTGTGCCCAGGGCCCAGGAAGGCTTCCGTTTGTGGATTTCCCAAAGCTGCAGGATATGGCTGAAGGCAGCCCTGCAAGAGACCGCGCCTCCTGGGGAAGAGGCTGGTGTTGCTGTCCTGGAGCCTCCTGTTCTGCCTGCTCCTCGAGCTCCAGGGATCCAGGCGCTCTGAGAACCCAACCCGGGGCTTGCAGATGCAGATGAGGTGTCACGGCCACAGCTGGGCGTGTCAGGGTGGGTGACAGCGTAGCTGGATGCCTGCCCCTCCTGGGATGATGGAAAATGACCCTGCCACTGTTGGGGTGGCAGGCAGTTTGGGTACCCAGATGTAGACCTACTGTGGAGCAAAAGCCCCTGAAGAGCTCCGCTGCCTCACCCTCTTTGGAGAAACTCTGCCTGGTGCAGTGAGGCCAGCCGCAGAGCAGCCAGGGGCTGGGTCACCCGGCTTCCTTCCCACTGAGGTCTGGCTGCACAGGTGGGGGCGTCTGTCAGGAGATGCCCAGCAAATGAGGCATGGGGTGCACAGCATGCTCCTGAAGACAAGAGAGCTGCAGTGTGTGGTGTAAGAGGCCACTGCCGTCTGGGCTCCTGCCGGGCGGGTCTGCCTGTGCACTGAGGCACGGCTGGCCACATCTTGATTCAGCCGAAGGCTTGGCCTGGCTCCTTCTGGGGGTGCGCTGAGCCTGAAAGGGCAAAAGGGCACTTCCGTGTGGGAAAAGCCTGTGTTGTGGGTGCGCTGTCGCCTCAAGTTCTTCTCTAGGACCCACAGCTGGCGCCGCCATTGCACCTAGGGTGGAGGAGCTCACCCACAGGGTCTGCAGGATCCCGCATGCTGCGGTCTCCCCAAGGCCACCCCTGGGCCAGCCTGCAGAGGAGGATGGGACACAGCTTGGCCTGCTCATGGACGGCTGAGTCCTCCTGCCTCGGCTGGGGTCCCCTGGGACGCTCGTGCCGGACCCTTTCCACGTGCAGCCCAAGGCACCGCTCTGGGAGAGGGATGGGGGATCCAGGGGGGGAAGGATGGGAGCAGCCCCCTCCCCTATGCAGCGTCTGCCTCTCGCTGAGCTAAAATCTTGCTGGGGTCACCTCTGAGCCCCAGTCCTGGGGATGAGCAAGGGAGCCTGGGGACAACTGAGGAGCTAGGCAATGTGACTTCTGCAGCTGGAGCTGGACATCCAGAGAGCAGGGGCCGCTGGAGGATGGAGGTCTCCACTGAGTGATTCATAAAATCCCCTTCCAAAGGGCTCACAGAGAGGGCCGGGCACGGGCAGCCTGCATCCCACATGTGCCCACTGAAGGATGTCGGGATCACCCCCGATCACGGGCAAGGAGAGGGCTGGGGACCTTCTGCAGGAAGCCCCTGTGCAGCTTTCCCCTTCAGAGAGTGGATTATTAAGAGCTCAGGCGGACAGTGCTTTGTGGTCTTTCTACTCCACAGTAAAAACTTATGACGAGGAAAGTGTACTGCTTCCTAAGCAGATTTATCTCTCTGGTTTTTGTTATAAAGCCAGGGTCTGGAGCCTCAGCTTGGAGCATGCTCCTGGAGTCCGTGCCCTGAGAGAGCTTGCACGGGGAATGGAGCCCCTCTGCGCTGAGCGTTGGGCCATCTTTAATTTTATTATGCTATAATTTACCATCATTTTATGTTTGTTAAAGAGTAGTAGATTTTACTAATATTTCCCACTGCTCAGCCGTTCCTATTAGGGGCCTGTTGGGTGAGTACCGCCCACACGAGGCTCTTGACCACAGGACACTTAACTTTCCAACTTGGGCAGAGCTCTCCTGCCCTGAGGAGAGAGAGGGAAGTAAGCGCCCCGCCACCCGAGACCTGCCCTGTCCTGTCAGCTCATCAGGAGGGCAAGTCCCTGCCTCAGAACCCACAAGAGCAAGAGCGACAGGGCCGGTGTCTCTGATGCCTTCGGGTGCCTCTCGCCCTCCCACAGCCCGCTGCCCTGCTGGCTGGCCCTGTGGGAAGCTTCGCCATGGCTGCTTTGGTTGTGGGAATTGAAGCTCAGGCAGCCCTTGGCGGTTCTTTCCGGGAGGGTGATGGGTCTGTAGGTCACAGGAGATGAAATAGCTATGAGGGTGGCTCTGGTGGTCCTCGAAGTCATGTCCAAGGCCCAGCAAAAATGAAGTGAAGAGACACTCAGACAGCACTCACGTAAAGGACACCTGTGCAGCACAAGAGCTTGCAGGTGTGTGTGTGTGTGTGTGTGTGTGTGTGCAGATGTGCATGTGTGTGCATGTGTGCAGGTGTGCAGGTATGTGTGTGAGCACTGTGTACCTGTGAGTTTGGTGGAAGGTGAAGCTTTATTGCGGTGCAAAGGAAAAGGAAACTTCAGTCAAACTGCAGAAGCTCCCTGCATGGTGAAGTGGTTTTAATTCACCTGCATAGGTCTGAGTAGTGTGGCGGGGTCGGGATTTATCTGAAATGTGTCACCATTTATCAGATTAAACTGTGATGCTTCTCAGTGGTGAACTGGCTCGGGACAAAAGGGCAGGGAATTCCGTGTGTAAGGACTTGGAAATGCTAATCTTCTCCAACCTGCAGTAAATATTTCATCTGGGATGGGGAGAGCAAAGGGAAAGGGGATGGGAGGGGAACAGAAGCCAAATCCAAGGGCAGCTCTGTGCCCTGCGGTTAGGGGAGAAGCCGATTTGGGACAAGCAGCTCCTTTCGCTTGCTTTTGTTTTCAAGACACATTCAGAAATAGATTAACTGAATCGAAAGTCATTTGTTTTCCGTGTTAATCATTCATGCAATTTTGGACAAGTATTTGTTGAGCTCCTTCTATGGTTTAGGAAATACTCTGAGTTTTAGAGGTAGCGAGAAGCACAACTTCAATGTAACCATTAATTCGTCAAACAATTCTGGCAGGGCAAAATGGCTAGAAACAGTAAGCACGAAGTCTGGCTTGGTGGTGCAAGCTTGTAATCCTTGCATTCTGAGAGATTCTGAGAGACTGAGACAGGAGGATCTCAAGTGTGAACCTAGCCTGGACAAAATAAACAAATGAATAAATAACAAAGGGGTGGGGATGTAGCTCAGTGCAAAGGCCCTGGGTTAAAACCCCAGTATGAGAAAGAAAACAAGAAAGAAGAAAGAGAGAAGGGAAGAAGGGGCAAAAGGAAAGAGAGAGAGAGGAGGGGAAGGGGGAGAAAAGGAAAGGAAAGGAAAGGAAGAGAAAAAAGGAAACAAGAACCCACAGAAAAAACAATAACCATGGAAAGCACCATGCAGATTTACCAGGTAATAAGGGAAATGGAAAATAATGAGGACTGGAGAGAGGCCAGGTATTCAGTGAATGGAGTTTTAAGGAATTTTCTCATCAGAGCGGGGCAGGACAGCACAGGCCTGTAACCCCAGGCCTGCACTCTGGGAAGCTGAGACAGGAGGACGGCAAGCTAGAGCCTGCCCTGGTCAAATAGCAGTGTAGCCAGACCCTGTTTCAAAATGAAAACTTTCTTAAACAGGAGAGGGGATATAGCTCAGCGCAGTGGTCCTGGGTTCAATCCCCAGTGCTGCAGAGTACATAAATAAGAGATCCTCTGTGAAACACGCCCAGGCGTCCATGTTCTCCAGGTTTCTGGGGTGAACACACGTGGGGGATTATTCTAGACGGAGGGGGGCGCCCTCTCGCGGGGCTGGTGGCACGTGGGAGCCACAGTGGACAGAGAGCCAGGAAGGCAGCGGGGGAGGAGCCCTGGGCGCAGGGTGCAGAGTGGGTGCCCCCCACCCAGTGGCCGGAAGCAGTCCCAGGGGCTGCGCGCGCACCCGGAAGCTGCCTCCGCCAACGCCACCATCTGCCTTCAGCACCAGCTCAGCTCCAATTGCTTCAGTTTCTTCTTTTCTGAAACGAAGCAGGTTGATTTTACAGCGTATGTGGAAGAACAGGTGAGGAAGAATCACCAGGCAAACGCTGCCTAGAAAGGTGAGGGTCTTAGAGTCAGCGCAGGGCAGCAGAGTGGGCTGCGGGCGGGAGCGGCACTAGGGAGGCCGGGCGGGGCGCAGCCCGTGCCCAAGAGCACGCGCCCGCCCTGGGAGGGGCCTGCAGCGGCGCCTGGTGGCGCACTTAACCAGATAAAAAGTGGCATTTGCTTAATTTGACCTTACGCGCGCCAGAATACTTTAGACTCGGCATACGGATTTGTGATGAAAAATGAGCGTGTTGCAAAGAGAACATGGGTCAGCTGGGCGTGGTGGCACAGGCCTGTCATCCCAGCACCCGAGAGGCTGAGGCAGGAGGATTTCCAGGAGTTTGAAGCCATCCTGGGTATTAGTGAGTTCACAGCCTGCCAAGATCGCATAGCGAGATAAGACCCTGTCTCAAAAAGCAAAACAAAATAAAAAAACAGATCATAGGTGAATTCTTGTGATAAATGGATGATTGATATATTTTGGAACATTAAAAATGTTGCAGATGACATTTGTATCTATGTATAGGTTTATGTATACATTTGTGGATATATATTTTTTTCTGAATAAAAAATAAAAATGACAAATTTGAAAAAGATATAATTAATATAATGACAGCTAACTTCCTTCCATGAGGCCCCACTTTCTAAAGGTTCTGCTCCCCACCCAGCTTGATGACCAAGCCTTCAACATACGAACCTTTGAGAGATAGAAGATTCAAGTCCTGCCAGTCAGCAAACAGGAATGAAGGGGAGGCAGGAAAGACAAGAGGTGCTGGCTCAGGTCGGCGTTCACAGCAGCTGAGGCCTGTTTGGCCAAGCTCCATAATAACTCAGATAAGACACCAAAATTATTTGGAGAGCTGTGTTTTTCTCAGTCAATTTAGGACTGACCGCTTGGCCAAGGAAACAAAGGTGGAGGAAGCAGGCCAGGGAAGGCTCTGCCGGCCTGACGAAACAGATAGGGCCGAGTCTGAAACCCAGGCTGAGCTGAAATTGCAGTGAGTGTGGAAATGAAGATCTTTCAGAAGAGGAAACGTTCCCAGAGCTTGTTCTCTGTTGTCTCGCCGTCCCTCGGGACCACCCAGACAGCCCCTTGGCTCACAGACTGTGGCTCCCCAGCGGGACGGCGGGCAGCCTCCCTCACCTTCTCCTGGAAGGCAGAGAGAAGAGGACGGCGTGCTCCCCTTGAAACCCACAGGCTGCAGCAGAGTTTGCTGCAGATCCCCAAAGCCAAATCGTGGGGAGTCCTCAATGGCATTTCCGGGAGCTGCCACCACCTACCTAAAAAGCTGGTCTCTCTGCAAAGGCTGGAGAGCCGGAGCTAAAGTCAGAGGGCTCAAGCTTGTCTACCTGTTGGGGCCATAAAGAAGGTAAGGTGTCCTCTCTCTCTCTCTCTCTCAACTTTTCCTTCTCTTTGTTTTTATTAGCGTCTGTTTGCGGTACACAATAAATATGTTCATCTTGGGGAATTGGTACAGAAAAAAATATATATATATATAGTGACAAAAAAGCTAGTGTCCTTAATTCTAAGTTTCAAAAACATCCCAATGGAAAAATGGGCTAGACATGTGACTAAACAAATCATAGTTAATCATGTAGGCACTGCCTAATCATGGGAGAGGACATTAATTTCGCTCATAATTAGAGAGACATAAATCAAAACTACATGGGGTATCTGCTCATATCAGATTGGCAGTCATCCAAAAGGTTGCCAACAAACTCTACTAGTAGGCCAGGAGGAAACAGGCACTTGCAATTAATCCTGGCTGAAAGGCTCAGAGACAGCTGCTGGGGGAGTCGGGTCACGCAGCAGCACTACACGAACAGCTGTCCAGCTGCTCACACCTTGCTCTTTGCAGTTTGTGCTTGAGGAGGTCCCGTGTCTCATGGTCTTGCCAAGGTCAAGGGATGAGCTTTTCTCCTGTGTAAATTCCAGACACCCCACCCATCTTGGATCTTAAGTTTCTTCACCTCAGCAGAGGCACTCTGCTTTGTTCTACTTCTGGTTTCACTTCACACTATGACCAGGTAAAGGCCTCCCCAATGAAGGTCCACTTTGGTTGTTTACATTACCTCAGTGATCAATGTCTTCTACCGCCTGTTGACCAGTAGTCACTGTAGATGATAGGTAGATGCACCTGTAGATTGAAAGACAGAAACATAGATAATTGACAGGCAGAAATAGACTAACAGACAATAAGGTAAACACATGTACACACACTTACCTCCTTCTGTTAACAGTGTACAAATAAATCAGAATTTCAAAGCAGGATTATTTTCAAGAGTGACATCAGAAGGATAGAAGAGGAGGTCTTGAGCATCTCTAGGTTTCTGAGAAGTTCCACAGAGAAGCCATCCACATGAACCCATGTTCACAGAAGCACAACTCCTACTAGCTAAAGCTCAGATGCAGCCTGTATGCCCATCCACAGAAGAACGGATAAAAACATGTAGCCTGTACATACCATGGAGCACTGCTCTGTCATACAGAAGGATAAACTAGCATCATGTGTAGGAAAATGGATGCCCCTTCAGATCATAATGTTAAGTGAAATAAATCAGGCACACAGGCTTAAATATTACATGATTTCTCTTATATAAGAAACCCAAAGTCTGAATAATTAAAAAGTAAAAGGTAGCTAATAGGAAGCAGAGAGTTAGATCTTCGACACATGGGAAAGGGATCCAGAGACAGAAGGAGGGGAGTGGGAGAGGAGGGAAGGCAAAGGGAATAAAAGAAAAGATGCGTTATGTAAACACACCAACTCCCAGTGATGAACGCAATCATTATGTACTGCAAACATGTATGAGTGCACACATTTTAAGAAAAGAATACACTGATGAATGCATGCCATTATTCCAGATTGGAAATAATGAGGTGACATGTGTGACCTTCCTAGTGGAATCAAAACCGCATGGAAAGGGTAGGAGGAGCATTCTCCATGTGACTGTGTCACCCACCTCCCACCTCTGAAGTCAGCCAGGAGCACAGAGCAGCCTCACCCAAACCACGGCAATGGCAAAGAGAAGGAACAACTGGAGGTGGATGCTCAGCTTCTGGGATTCCAAGACCCTTCCCCAGAAGCCTGCCCTGGCCTTACCTCATGAGTACACAGAGAAATAGGGCAGGGTACGCCAAGCAGAAGCAAAACCAAAGCAGAGCCCCAGGGAGCTTTTGACAGAGCACAATGCACACAGAGCGACTGCACAGGAGACACGCAGCCCTCCAGAGTGGCTGACGGAAAGCTTTGTCTCCCGGGACCAGGACTGAATACCGACAGGCTAAAGAACACTGTTGGCTGGAGAAGATCACTGTCTCCTCAAATTCTGCTTACCAAGAAAAGTTCGGCAGTTTTGCGAGGATTCAGGAAATCATGACTCTTCCAAATGCAGCTAACAAAGTAGCAGTAGACCCTAAAGAAAAGTAACCTATGAAGTGCCAGGGAAAGAATTCAGAGTAATTCTCTTAAAGTGCAGTGGACTATGAGAATGCGTGAATAAAATACTAAATGTAATTTGGAAAGCAGTACACAAAGCAAGAAACTTGACAAAGAAATAGAGACAATCAAAAAGCAATCCTGTAGAAGAAGAGTACACTCTATTCAAAGAATAGAAAGCTTCAACAGCAGATTCAACTTAGCTAACAAAAGATTCTGTGAACTTGAAGATAGAATGTTTAAGATTATCCAAAAAGAAAAGCAAAAGAAAAAAAAGAATGAAGATGACAGGAATTATTGAGCACCGTTGAGAGACTTTACTTGTTTATAGGAGGAGAAGACATAGAAAGAGGCCAGAAATGGAAGTACACATTAGGAAGAGGACAGTACTGGAAATATCTTTGATAAATGGTGTTGAGAAGACTGGATATGCACATCTTCTCATGTAAGAAGTAAGTTGAACCCTTACCTCACACCATATGTAAAAATGCATTGAATATGGGTTAAATACTTAAGCACAAGACCTGAAACTATGAAACTGATAGAAAATACAGCAAGGAGAAACCGAGTAACATTGGTCTGTACGGTGACTTTTTGTTTTTAGATATAAACTCCCAAAGCAGAGGCAGCAAAAGCAAAAGTAGACAAATTTGATTGATCAAAATAAAATTCTTCTGAAAAACAAAGGAAACTATTATCCAAGAAAAGAGATAAGCTACTGATTGAAGAAACTATTTACAAGCCACATATCTGATATAATGAAATCAAACAAGACTATATAGTGAAAAAAAATAGTCTAATTACAAATCGGACAAAGAGCTGAATGGGTATTTCTCAAAAGAAGACGTAAAAATGGCTAACATTATGTATGGGAAAATGCACGACAGTACTAATAATTAGGGAAAGGCAAATTAAAACCACAGTCAGCTGTCATGTTACACCTGTCAGAATGTCTGTTATTGCATGAACAAGTAGGGAATGGTGGCACATGCCTATAATCCCAGCTACTTAGGTAGCTAAAGCAAGAGACAGGGAGTTTATGGCCAGTGTGGGCAACTTAGACCTATCACAAAATAAAAAAGCAAAATGAACTGGGGATGTAGCTCAGCGGTGCAGTGCTTGCCTAACTTGTGTGAGGACCTGGGTTCAATAAATAAATAGTATAAATAATAAAAGATGGATAATAGCAAGAGTGATGTGGTATTGAAGAAAAAGAAAATCGTGTGCACTGTTGGTGGGAATACACATTCATAAAATTATTGTGGAAAACTGCACTAAGGTCCTCAAAAAACTAAAATTAGAATACCTCTTGAATCAGCTATCTGCTATTCCCCTTCCAAGTATTTGTCCAAAATTTTTGAGGTCAGTATGTTTACCAGACTTGTGCATTTCTGTGTTAATTGCAGCACTATTCACAATAGCCAAGACATGAAATCAGTCTGAGTGTCCATCAACAGATGAGTGGATAAAAAAAATCTAGTGCATGTTTATATGAGCTATGATCCAAAACTAGGGTGAATATTTAAATTAAAAAGAAACCATTATAGTGAAAACCACATTGACATAAATCTCTCAAAAATAGTCTCCTTTACTTTGAACACTCTTACTCCATCGTTCTTGGCACTTTCTGAAACAGTTCTGGAAGTGCCTTTTTCTGAGTGTCTTTAATTGTAGTCTATGACTTCCTCCATGTCCTGAATTGATTCAAAACATTTATTTACCATTCTTTGTCATTTTGCCTTTGGAGAAGAGCCAGAAGTCACACGGTGCCAGATCTCATGAACACAGTGGCTGAGAACACACCATAATGTTTTATTTAACAGAAATTGCCATACATGTTTTGAATTAATTCAGGGTATCTAGGCAGCCAGGAAGCCACCACAAACCAGGAGAAAGAGGTGGAACAGATTCTCATCCAGTCTCAGAAGGAATCCAGGCTGCTGACAGAGTGATCTCAGCCTTCCAGCCTCTAGATCAAGGTCAAAGGAGAATACATGTGTACTTATGCAAAGGAGTTTATTAGGCGGCTAACAGGATCGGGGCAGGAGAGTCCACAGTGGCTGTCTGCACCCTCAAGAGTCCCAGGCGCTGCTTACACCTAGAAGATGACAGCAGCACAGTAAGTGGGATCAAGGATGTAGCTCCTGTCCAAGGCCTGGAAGCCCACTGGAAAGTCACTAGTGCCGGTCTACCTCAGAGGCTGAAGACCAATGCCCAAAGCCAGTGGTGAAGACTGGAACCCTTCCAAAATGGAGACACTTCCTTCCTCTTTCCCTTTGTCCAGGCTACATGCCTATTGGTTGGTGCCACTCACACCCAGGGTTGGTCTTCCCCCTCCAGTTGGCTGGCCTACATGTCAGTCATCCACAGACACACCCAGCACTGTGCTACAGTAATCTGCTAGGCATTTCCTAATCTACTCAGCCAGACATGTCCTGATTAACAGTCACACAAGGAAAGAGTAAATTTATGTAGTTTAAGGTCTGGCCTTTCGAACTTAAACAGGAGCAGCTAGAAAACGCATGCACCCACACTGAGGTGCATCTCAGAGACGCTGCCTATCCGGGGTCACCAGTGTCCTGGTGGTTCCCCAGGTCTGAATCAGCAGGCAGGTACATACATCATTTGGGAAGTGACCCTAGGAAAGCCCAATGTTGGGCCTGGGCCTGGGAGTGAGATAGGGAAGAAAAGCAGCTGGTACAGGGCCATGGTCACCTGTGTTATCTCCATGAGAAACTAGGACTCAGTCCTCCCATGAGCTGAATCATGCAGGAACCAGTCTCAAGGTGGATAATTCATAAGCAAAATAATTGTATTTCCACAGTCCTGGAGGCTAAAGTCCAAGGTCAAAATTATCATCACGAATGATCAGGGGAGCTAGGACATTTAGCCACAGATCCCTTCAGTTCCCTCATTCTGGGTCAGTGTCTTCCAGGAAAGATCTACTGGTTCAGTGTAAAGCATGCATGTCACCTGCTGTGGGTCGATGTGTTTGCACACAACAGTTAGCATCTTATCACCACACAGAACAACTCAGCAGCAGGCTGTGGAGACAGAGGCCCCTACCTTTCCATGACAGCCCTTCCTTGGGGTCAACAGGGTCCCATTCAGGCTCCTAACCACTGCAGGTAGCTGAAGGCGATTGGAGGTCACTGCCGTGACTCTCCTCCATCATGTGACAGAGGTGGAAGGAGTTTGCAGATAGAACTAAAGTCTTTGTGTCATATGAAAGTTGACATCCCTGCAAGGCTCACATTGAAATGCTCCACTGTGACTGTGCTAAGAGGTGAGGTTTGGGGAAGTGATCAAGTCATGAAGCCTCCACCAGCAGAATACCTGGGATTATATTCGCAGTGAACAACACTTTCATATCCGCTTGGATCTGCTTTCTTTTCTGCTGTCTGAAAACGCCCTGGCCTTGCTGAAGGACAGGCCCTCACAGATGCTGGCCTTGTTGGTATCATGACCTTGGACTTTCTTGCCTCCGAGACTGTGAGAAATAATTTTATTCTTTTACAAATTATCCAGCCTAAGGCATTTTGTTAACAGCTACACAGACATAATGAGACAGGTCCCTAACCCATGGACTGGTTCATCATCAGTCAATCACCCTAAGCCTCCTAAAAGTTCTGAACCTGCTAAGGAGGAACGAGAAGCAGTGGGGACTTCCTGGCATGAACTCTGCAGGGTGGGCGTGGGCCGGCTTTTGAGTGCAGCTGCAGCTCCTCAGCCAAGCTCAGGGCCTCAGCAGACCACATTTGCTTTTACGCAGTGTTAGAGTTCAAGAACATTTGCAGACTATGAGTGGTGATCAACCCTGCACAGAGTGTTTTAAGAAAATTGAATCTAGTTATTTTGATTAGGCAACTGCAGAAGCAATCGATGGGGTTGATTATTCATCTACAGAGCCCTGCTGTGCTCCCTGAGCGGCTCTCACGGGCAAATGAGCCAGTTTTTGCAGAGGCTGGAGTGCAACGTTCAGCCTCAACAGAGGGGTTCACGAAGCCTTTGCTGCTCTTGCACAGAAAGTTCTGGATGGAGCACACCTCATCCCGGCCTCCCATCCTTCTCTAAAGCCCCGTCAGAGTCAAGCAGTGCATAACCACTGCAGAGCAGCCAGCAACTATCAGTAGGTCGCTGCTTGCTGTCAGCCCTGTCCCTCAGACCCTCAGGGCAGGGACAAGTGAGCGCACCTGTATGTCCCCTCTTCCTTACCACATGTGGCCCAGCACCCACACACGCACTGCTCTCCTCACGCGGGAGGGTGGACACCAGTGTGGCCCCCAGGTTTGCACCCTCCAGGGGCCAGGAGCTGGGTACTGGGCCGAGCGCACATGGGATGCTCGGTGAAGAAGCCACACTGGGAGGCTCCCTACACTGAGGGTGTCTGGAGAGGTCCGTGAGCTGTTGGGAGGTTTTAACCAGGAGGCCTGACTTCCTCTGCTGGTCACGAGCATGTGCTCGTGACAAGCAGGTGTCTTCCCTGCCACTCACAGCAGGAAGTCAAGGACTGAGGAGAATGAGGGGCTTTGGGAGTCTCTGGGTAGGCAGGGGAAGGGTGGGAGCACTCGTGGGGAGATCAGCAATCACCTCGAAGCTCCCTGAGCCTGGGTCCCTGCACCAGCGCAGTCCCTGGCTGAGCACCCCCATGGTTCACACTGATCCTCACAGTTGGGGGACCTGCCTGGTCCCAGCCCATCAGTGCCCTGTGATGGCTCTCAGACACACTGCGCACAGGCACGGCGGCTTCGAGGGCTGAGCGGAAGTACGTGCATCTGTTTGGGTGATGCTGATGAAGCACTGCACGTAGGTGACTTCCAGCCATGACTGGCTTCTCGCAGTCCTCAGGCTGAAGTCCCAGGTCCAAGGGTGGCAGGATGGGCCCCTCCAGAGGCTCTGGGGAGGACAGGCCAGGGCTCGCCTGCTTTGCCACACTCCTTGGCTATGACAGCATCACCAGTCTTCATGTGGCTTTCTCCGAGTTGTGTGCATGTGCCTGTGTGTGAGTGAGTGTGAATACATCCCAATTCTCTCTTTATAAAGATGCAGTCATGAATCAGGGCTCACCCTGATGGCCTCGTCCTAACTTGGCCATCCACAAGTGAGGCCACAGTCACAGGTAGCAGACACGGGATGCTTTAGGGATGCGATGCTTTGGCTAAGGACCAAAATGCCTCTGACACCCCCGCCAAGACAGGCTGACCTCGGGAGGGAAGGTGACTGACCCAGAGGTCCTTTGAGGGTACTGAGGACGGCCTGACTCCCCTGGATGCAGGACTTCAAGTGAACACCTGAGAAAAGGCCAGGGACTCGACAGCCACTGGGCGGCCACCTGTGCAGTGGGTTGCAGTGGGAAGAAATAGCCGGGAGCTGGGGAGAACCCATCTCCCCAGGGCTGGCGAGTGGCTGAGGGGAGCCGTGCCCACCTCAGCGTGCCCTGGTGCTGCTTCTGCTCCATCCCTGGCAGGGCCCCCACCTGAGAGAGGCCTCCCAGGAGAAGGTGGCCCTGCAGGGCTGAATTCCCTATCAAGAACTGCGCTGTCTTCCTGGATTCTGACCCAGGATACACAGCTCCGGAAGTGGTGGGAGGTGGAGGTGCAAATATTTCATTTTAACAAACATCACAACAGATGGTTTCTTTACTTTACTTTTCAATTATAGGCGTTGAGGAAACATTCCGCTTTTTAAAGGGTTTTGTGCAGATCTGCTATTTTCATAGGAGTTTTCAATCATCTTTCAATCTTCACTTCACGTTATCGCTGGGATCGAGGTGTGATGTGAGGGAGGAAAAAGCGCCTCAGAGCTGCCGCCACACAGTCTCATCTTTGCTGGCTCAGGGGATCAGAAGAAAGATCGCCAGAGAGCAAACGCTGAAAGTCAGCTGGGAAAGCCGGTCATCAGTATTCACAGTTGTCACCCAACAAGGCTCAGGAGTGCGTGGTGGCTTCCATTTGATGTTTCCTGGTAGCTTCTCATTGATGGCTCTGCTTTCCAGACATTTGAGCAATTAAAAATTCTTCCTGTTTTATACTTCAGTGACATTTCTGTATTATTTGACTTCTCAGCTTTGCTCTGCACTGCTCTACCTGGCTTCCTTCCTGGGGTCCTTCCCCAGTCAGGGTGATCTGAATCCTGTTCTCCTACCAGAGCTCATGGTCCTTAGCTCTCCACCCTTCAGAGCTCCAGCACAGCCTGCGCTCCCTCATCCCCCTTCCCAACAGGTCCCCTCGGTTGTGGCTCTGTCTTGGGTCCTGGGTGTGAAGGTCCCATGGTCTTCTGAATCTGTCCATTCATTTAACAGGAGGATGTGTGCATGCTCGCACATCCTGCTGAAGGAAATGCTAACAGACTGAGTACAAGGAACAGTTTAGAAATGTGTGAGTGAAGGTTCACAGATGGTGAGAAGGAGATTCTTCATCTCCTCAAGTGTTGGAACAGCAGGGCGTGTCTGCCCAGCAGTAAATAATGAGCCCAAAGGCAGCAACTGACAAAATTTATTCTCTAAAGTGGACCTAAGAAACAGTGGGCTACTGGTGGATGTCTTGTTTTGAGCAGCAAATATATATATATGAAAATATATGGTGAATCTTTACATTTTAAGACATTTGCAGTAAAAGATACATTGCCCTTATTTCTCTTCAAATTATCCCCCCTTTGCTTTGAACACACTTATTTCACTATTCTTGCTACTTTCTGGAGCAGTTCTGGAGGTTTCATGAGTGTCTTTACAAGATGTGATAAAAATTACTGTGAATACTGCTGCTGAGTGCCACCCAACGAAAAGGTAGGCTCATAAAAACATCACTCTGTGTCCTCATCCACCTTTGTCATCAGATATGGCACCGTGTGACTTCTGGCTCTTTGCAAAGGGAAAATGAGAATGGAAGAGCTATTCTCATTTTGAATCAGATCTCAGTTTTGAATCAGATCAGAACATTAAGGTAGCCACAACAGTGCAGCTGAACACACTCAGGAAAAAAGACTCTGGAGCCACTTCAGCAAGTGACAAGAATGATGAGATCCGTGTGTTCCAAGAGAGGGGAGTATTTTAGTGAGATTAATGGCAATGTGTCTTTTACTGTAATAAATTTTTAAAATTTAAACATTCGCTGTCATTTTTCAATCACACCTCATATAATATAAAATGAAATGTGTGCATGCACAATATGTACACATATATGTAGTTGTTGTTTGCTAACAAAGTAATAGAAGATACATGCAGTGTTAGGCATTGCTAATTATTCAGTCATCCACATGCTGCTGAGAGCCTACTCTGGAATCCTCTAGTGTTCAGTGCTTCTGAGCATTGTTTGTAGAAAATACAGCAGATTATGAAACATACATAGGACTAATACATGTTTTGGTACACGTGGCCCGTACTTATTCATGAATGTGGAGCATTTTTGTCCTGTTTTCTATACTTAGCAATAATTTCTTCTTATGGAACAGATGTCAGGAAATCGTTCAGCGTGATTACACCCAGAGCCATCTGACTCTGTCATTCTCTCCCTCGTGGACTAAGTGTTAACTAGAAGGCAGCCTAAGAGTGTGGTGTGGTCAAGTTAGAACTGCCTTTGTGTAATGGGTCAGGTGATGAGTGAATTCATAGGTCAAATGTTTGGAAGCTGAACTCATTTTAAGGTGACATACTAATGCTTGACAGGTTGCAAGTTCACCCAAAAGGGTCTTAATCATATAACTAAGAGGAGATAAGGAAAGAAGGGAAAGAAGAGGAGTAGGGAGAAGAGAAGGAAAGAAAGGAAGGGGATGGGAAAAAAGAACAAAAAGAAAGAAGGGGGCTCCTTCTGCAGAAATCCAGTGAGCGCCCTCCTCCATGTCTCCCGGGACGCTGCCCGGGCAGGCCTGCTTCCTGTCACCCTCCACATGTCAGCGTCTGACACCGCCCCCTCCCATCGAGTGCCTCTGACCACTCGAAGAGTTGGTTTTGCGGGACTTTGAACTTGTCCAAACCACTTTTCTCATCAGTAACCGTCCAGGCGTGGACCTCACTGGGCAGTCGTCCGCACCACTGTCCCTCGCTTCCCCTGTGTCTGTGCAGACTCTGAAGCCACCCAAGCTCCCCACACTGTCAAAAAGTCAATCAGCAACTAAGGAAAGACGTGATCCAGGCCCTCATGTTCTGCAGCTCAGGAGCACTGCTGGACTTGGGCTCCTGCTAGAGGTCCTGCTGGTATTCGCAGCAAGCTCAGTTTATTTCATTAAGCATGGCTTAAATCCACAGAAGAAGTGATCAAATCCAGACCCCCTTGAATCCCGACTGGGGCCCTTAGACTTCCTCCCAGCTGGAATTCTGTGTCCCCGGTTCAGTCCTCCCAGGCCACCTTTGGGTTTCTGACACCCATGTGGTGGCATCTTGCTTCCACACTCACAGTCCACTCAGTCTTCTTGCCAGCAACAGGCTGCCCCGCCGGCTCCCACACGTGGTGCTTTTAATATCAAGTGAAAGGCGCAATCTACAGAGCAAGTTTCTGAAACAGCACCGTCAATGTGGAGACATGGGGACCTGTCAGGGCTGCTCTTGGCACTGTCTCTTCTGTCCCTAAACAGGTCAGAATGTTGTGAAGGACCACACTGGGCCTGGGGGGAGCCCAGCCTTACTCCCTGGCTAGTTTAGAGTTCTCCCATTTGGGAAGATGACCTGCTCCCCCTAAACTTTGCTCCTGCTCCATTTGAAACACGGTGGCCTTCCACGTAGAATGGGCAGCCGAACCATTCCAGGCCCTGGGCAGGAAGAGCCAGGTGCAGCCACAGTCTCGGAACTGTCCAGCCTCCCCTCAGCATCTGTGTGCAGCACTGCTATATGCAGATCTTTCTCCAGGAGCACAAGGGAGACACCAGCCCAGGGCCTTCCTTGCTCCATATGGGAAGAGAAGCAGAAAGGCTGAGACTGTATCCACTGCCCATCACTCTGGTGAGCCTGCTGCTTTAGCTGAGCACAATGCACATAACAGTGCTTCCCAGTGGTCTCTGCCTGAGATAGCAAATGTGGCCAAGAATAGACAGCGGTTTGCCTTGTTACTGTTACTGTCCCTGTGTGTCACCAACGAGGGTATGGAACAGCGCCTTCCACAGAGCACCCAGCTTCAAAGCCACAGCAAGGACACAGAAGCAGCAGCTGAGAGGGTGAAGTAAGTGCAGCAGCTTCTCTTGTGAGGTCTGGGCCCCAAATGCTCATGAATTATAACTGCTTCCTCTTCTGAGTGCCACCGTGTCCTGACACTGTGCTGCATGGTCCTGTGAGGATCCCAAGCTCTATCACTCCATGACGCCCACCTTGTTGCCCTTGTGGGGCTCTGGCCCGAGGCCTTGAGTGTTCTCAAAATTTACAGGGACAGAGACCTTGAGTCTCTGACCTGAACTTCCAAGTCATTGGCAGGTATAAAATGATGACAAGTGTTTACAAAGCCAGTGAGACCTATTTTACACACCGCACCTGTCCCTGCAACCTAGCTAGGAAACCAGGGACTGCAAGGCGGTAACAACAGCCTGTTGTGGTGGATCCCAGTGCTTGGATGGCCATACAGTGTTAACTCCAGTAACACCCGACAGGCCTGCAGGACAGAAGCATAGGAGGTAATCTAAGGAAATAAGCATTATCATTGCAGTAAGTCAGCTTTGAAAGTGAAACAGCGGAGCCGCCTGTTGGGATTCCGCCCACTGTCGGCTAGGCTAGTGAGAACTGTGATGACAGGTGTGCACCATCACCTGACACTGGGGGCCTCGCACCCTGGAGGGACAGTCTAGTGAGGGAGATGGGTAAGAACAGGACAAGAAAACCAGCACTGACTCATTTGCCACGACATGACTCCGGCCGCCATGACAATACCACAGGACAACTGGCCAAAACAACAAGTGTGATTTCTTACTATCCTGGGGACTACAAGGCCAAGAGCAAGGGGGCCAGCCTTTGGGACAGGTCCCTTCCTGGCATGCAATGGCAATGTCATCCTGAGTGCTCTGTCACGCAGAGAGGGAACTATGGGTATTTCGTGATGAGGACACTAATTCCCTCGGACCATACCCTGATGTACAACTGCACCTTGTTACTTCTTACTGTTTGCTTTACCAGGCCTAGCTAGACTAGGGGTTAGGGTTTCAACACACGAATATTGAAGACACATAAACATTCACTCTGTAACATTTACTAATTTTAATAAGTTTAACAAACATTGACCAGAATCTAGGAACTGTCAAGAGTTAGAGACAGGTGGTATTTCAGACACCATCAGTGGTGTGGCAGCTGTCTTTCTTTATGCTTCACACTGTTTCTGTGTAAAGTCAGCTCTTCAGAAACAAACTGTCTACTGCCCATTACCTAGACCACCTATTTTGGAGTATAGTCTTATGAAAATGTTAAGTTCAGGCAATTTTTATAGCATTTGTACGGCAGTATTTGATGATGGTGTCCACTTGAAACCAAGTCCACCGATAAATTCCTTCTGGAGTTTGGTTCCAAAAGGAAATGAAGTTTTGACTAAACATTTGGCATTGATTCTTTTGTTAGACTATGAAAGCAGTTTTCAATGTGTCTCTTTGACCCAGCTTTCAAATATTAAAATAAAGCCCTTTATGCATGCTAGTCTGAGTAGCTTCAAAGATCAGAAAAGTCTTACCTCCTTTGCTTCCAGAAGGTCCGTGTTGATGTTGGGTACAGTAAGAGAGGTTTGCAGGCTTGATCACACTGTCTGATATCTTTGCTCTTCTGCTTCTTTTTTACTTACGACAAATGGCATCCCTTTTTTATAGAAGTGTATGTTAATCTGTTAGCCTCTTTAACCAGTTGACAGATTTGGAACAATTCACACTTTTCCAGTAAGGTATACTAGTGATGGAGAACCTTTTAGAGGTTTCAGTGATAGAAACAGCCCACTGTAGCATGTGAGCAATAGGGTTGCCACCCCTAATCTTCATAGTCATCCATTTCCCCGTGTTACGGTTATCTATTCTCATAAGCATGGGCAGAATAGAGTGCTTCCCTCCTTCCCAGGCTGAACACATGCCCAGGCCCTTCCCGTCCTCATGTGCAGGAGATAAAGAAGGAGTTCTCTGGGAAGGAGGAGAAGGCCGGAGACCAGCTGGACCTGTACCGTCAGCCAGTCCTCCTGCTGCTGTCCGGGAAGGCCGTGGAAGATGACACAACTAGTGAGAGACGCAGCCATCTGGGCCCTGGGACACTGCCTTTGTCTGCTGAGCTCTGTGTCCTTAGGCCTGGGTAGGATAAGTGCGACTCCTTAATTTCCTGTCCTTTCTGCAGGACTCCAAGCCTCTCTGCAGAGGGATTAGAGAAACACAGAGTCTAAGCCATGGGCCTGTGATAGTTCCTTGTGGGGTCAACTTCAAGGGAGTGAGAAAGGCCTGGTGAGTTAGTAAAACACAGTGCTGGCTGTGTCTGTGGATGGCTTCCTTCCTCAGTAGGCCACAGACTGAGGAGGGAAGACCCAACCCACATGCAAGTTGTAGCCTTGATAGAATACAAAGGAAAAGAAGGAAGTCTGGCCTTTTCTTCTTTGGAGGAGCTCCCATTTTCACCATCGCCTTTAGACTTTCATCTCCAGTTCCTTCAGACTTCCACCACAGACTCTTCAGCTTTCTGATGTGGACTGTGCAGCGAGCTCCAGGCCTTCCACCCCTGACTGGATCTGTGGCTCCAGCATGCTGGCAGCCATTTTGTGCTCTTCCACCTCTGACTCTGTGGGCGGCCAATGTAAGCCTACCTAGAAAATCTGTTCCTCTGGTGAACACTGCCTGATACAGGGCCTCTACCCAGAGAGTCAGGGGCCTATCCACTCTTGAGAATGCTAGGCTGAGGTCTCAGGAAGGACAAGAGAACTTTGGAAGCCATAACAATTTCCCTGGGTCATCAGTAAAGGATTTCTTCAAATTAATTCATAGATATGTGATCATATTTTACAAAGATATTTTAAGAAGTAGAACCCCACTTACCATTCAGTTATTTAATCTACTTATAGTTAATGAAAGCTATTAACAAAAATATATTTCCTCCAAATGATTAATTAAGGATAAATAAAATGTATTTACAGACTAGCATTCAGCAGCTCTTGTGTGATATTATTTTGAGAATTTTTAAATTCTACAAAATAAATGCCTTAGACATTTTTGAAAAATGCGTGAAACTGTGACATTAACAAAGAAGATTTTGAAAGATGCTTATTGATTTTTGAAGAATTATCTGCAAAAGGAAAATTGCATTGAAATATGTGAAATTAATTAAATGTAAATTGCACTTAACTCGTGAGAGCAGGCTGTCCTCCTCAGATATGCAGTTAGTGTTAGAAATATCCCTTAGTATTAAAGGAGTTTGAGAAGACATCTTTTAGGAGTAACATCCTAAAGGGAAGCGAGTTCAAGGAAGATGGAGGGAGAAGGGAGAGGCCTGGGGAGGTCTGACCATGCCCTAATTTCACTGAGGAAGGACAAGGCTATTCACGACCCTCAGGAAGTAGTGGGCTGGGAGCCAGACCCCACGTGGTAAATCTACTCTTTTCACCAAAAATCCTACTTTGGAGCATGGTGAGATTTCAGCAGAAGCCCTGGCTTCAGAAGAGTTTCTGGACTGGAGAGACTGCAAGTGGACCATGAAGAGTCAGCCTGATGGTGAAGGAACACATTTGGGCAACAAGAATCTCATCCCAAAGCAAGGCAGCTCTGCTCAGACACGAGAGTCCCGAATGCTGCCTGGAGCTTGGTTTTGAGCAGACAGTTCAGACCTCCCCACCTCCAGAGACTGACTTCAGGCAGCCACATCAGAGTGACACCTGTATGAAGTCTCAAGGACCCATTCTCCAAATGTTTACCTTCATTTTCTGATGAAGAAATGCATTTAGGGGGTCACTAGGGAATCATTTTGTCAGAGGAGGGCACCTCACACTAAAGTGCTCCAACTTCAGGTATCAATAGGGCTGCTTCTAGTTCAACCTCCTTGCTACCCAGGTCCCAGCGTCCTCTGCAGTTGGTTCTCCAATGATGGGTCGGGATGTGAATGGTGAGTGTCTTTGACACTTCCTCCTAATAGGCATCTCAATCTAGTTAACTGGTGCTGTGGTTCCCCGTGGTGCCTCGAGCCTTCCTCCTCATCTGGTAAGCCGTATTTACTCCTCCTCATGCAAGTGGACTGGCCAGGACCAAGCACATAGAAAATGCAGAGAAATTAAACAGGCAGGAAGGATATACTCACTCATGTCCTTGCAGAGAATAGCTGTAAGGGTACTGAAGGGAAGGAAAGGTAGAAAGGGTGCTTGCTTCCTTGGGGACAAGAAGTCAGGTTGGTGCCCGGGCCGTGTCTAAGCACCAGAGGCTGGCAGTGCTGCACAAGCTTGGGTGTTGGAACATTCACGTCCCAGTCAGCCTCCCAGAAAGGCAAGGAGGCAGCCCCTCACTGACATTTGAAGCATCTCTCTACAACTCTGAGGAGTGGACCCTCTGCCCCAGCTTTCTCAGGATCCCATGAGGGTGCATAAATATCTAACTCGTAGACTACTGGGATTTTTCATTACACAAAAGAAAGATCATTTGTCATTATACAGAACCCATGCATTCAAAAAGGCTCAAATTCCAATCATCTTTACATGGATGCTTTACAAAAATCCCTCCTGAGTTCTCCCAAAGGTAACACAAAGGATGGTTAGGACACCCAGAAAACGCCTGCTCCACCTTCCCTAGACACCCCTGAAGTGATCATTCTCGAAGTTATACTATCATTAGAGAAGAATCTACTCCTGAAATTAAATGAAATAATCATTGTAAGAATATGTATTAGGTGTAAGAATATATACTCCAGAAGGAGTACAGTGGTAATGCATTCATGAACGCTTTTGTTTGTGAACAGTTTGGTTCACAGAAGCATTTGACAAAATTTTGTTTTTGTTTGCAGACTGCATTGGGAGACGAACACAATTCCAGCCATTGTGCCTACAGGAACATGTCCATCTTTTCCAGAATTGTGGAATGAATTAAGTTCATGAACCAAGGTGCCACTGTATTTGACATCTCTCAGTGAAGTGCTGCACTGCTTTAATAAGTACTCGTAATTCCTTTCTGGGTTTTTTGTGTCCACTGAAAGGCCCTCCAGGCGCCCTGACTTAGCACCAGTGGACAGCCCCATGGCTTCTGTTGAGTGGCAATCCTGCACAATCACAGCCACTTCCTCTGCAAAGCCATCCTGAGAAACCACATGGCCAGGACCTGGAAGGCAGGAACTGTTTAAGGAAGCAGACACAGTGTTCCGGTGACTAACTTCACATGTGTCACTACAGGAGGCCTCAGCCAGACGCCTGACAGCCGGCCCCTTGTGATGCATTGGCACATGCTAATGTCCTGAACAGAAGTCACTGGCAAGCCGCAGCCTTGCACACCCTTCATTGTTCTACTATGACCGCCGTCTTTAACAAAACTGCTGAACAGAACCCACTGTAATGGTAGATACTGGTGGTTTTCTGTGCATTAGGTTGGAAAGGAAAAAGTCCTGCCACATGTTTGGAATGCCAGAGACATTTACATTTGGAAAGCCAGTGTCCTGCAGCCCCTTGCCATCAGGGCTGAGAACTGTCACGAATTCCAGGTGACTCTGAGCCTCTGACTGACCAGGAAGACCTCAGAGCCATCATAATGCCAGAGAAGGCAGGATCTCCCTCCTCTGTTTAGAGTTGTCAGTTTTCTCATAATTTCTCATAATTATTTGAAGTTTAGTATCCCAGGCACTTATAATCACAATGAGTTTACTGGCATTTGGCAGACAAGCATCCAGGATGGGTGTAAATTTCTCAAGGATGCTGCCAAAGACTTCAAAAATTACAAGGAACTGGCAAGGACACAGTGCTGCGATGAATCCTACAGTGTGTATGTGTGTGGGGCATCTTTTCTATTCTGTCTGTTGTAGTCTGCGTCCTTCTGAGTTCAAAAGGCCCCTGTGCCTGGGACCCACAGGATATGATCCCATTGCCTTCAACTGCTCACCAGTCTCATGCTGTTCTGCACAGAAATTAAACCTGGGGACACAGCCAGCGTGAATAGGTTTCTAAACTATAAATCAGCACAGATGAGAAGTCGTCCCAGAGACCTGAAGTTTGGCAGGGCATCTCCAAGCATCGCAGTTCAAACCTATGGAAAACATCATCTATTTGCCTACCATTGGTTTAGTCCTGGGCACTTGCTGTCCTCAGGAGGAGTCCAGTGAGGCCTGCCTTCAGGACGTCTGCCTGTGCCCAGGAGCTGGAGGGTACCGCTCTGCAGTCCTCAGCGACAGGGCTGTGTGTGTCAACTCAGGGCACTTAGTTCGACGCTGCTCTCTGGTCCAACAGGAGCAGAAGAGTGGACTCCATGCCCAACAAGTCCAGGCCTGGACTGGCAGCTGTCCCTGGTGTCCCTGTGCAGCTGAAGGCTCTGTGTGAGCTATGTCAGTGTCCCCACCCATAGGATGTCAGCCTGGACTCTGACAAGCTCGATGGCTTCCAACACCAGGCGACACCCTGGGGTGTCTAAGCCTGTGCTGCCGTCCTCATGTCATGCTCGGAAGGTGGCTCAGCCTGAGTTTTTTGTCCAAGGAGACACACAAAGTGTCAGCATCTTTAGTAGGTGTGGTCAAAATACAGTTCTGCTACCTGGGGCCACCCAAAGGAAAAGCAGGCTGGTAAACACATCATGGTTATTCACTGAATCTGCCACCCTGAGAGGGCTGGCTCTTCTCCAGAGTCAAAATGACCATGGAAAGTAAATGTTTTCAATAGACTTGGACAACCAGGCAGCCAGGACAGTGCACCTAAAGACACTCAGGAAAGAGGACACCAGAGCTGCTTCACAAAGTGGCCAGGATGATGGGATGAGTGTGTTCAAAGCCAAGGGAAGTTCTTGAGGGAGATTAATGCAATATAATTTTTACTGTAGTAATTTTTTAAAGAATTAAATATTCGCCACCTTCTTGATCACACCTCACTGTGTCTAATTAGGACCTTATTTGAATAAGCACAGACACATTAATCATGCCATAGAATGCTATTCTTAACTGTGTATGGTTTTCTGGTTTGGGGTCAGAGCAGTCTCTGCTTATAAATTCCACAGTACTCGTGACAGGGTGGGAATGGGCAGGACGAGTCACCTCTAGTTCTGGAGGTGATGCCACCATTCGGTCCCAGCCAAGCAACACACAGTGATGCAGGTGGTCACTGAGCCTGTAAGGTTCACTGGGTGGAAGAAGTTATCAGGCCACCAGAGAACTAGTCCCAGAGAGGGACCCTAGGGAGGGCTCCAGCCCCGCTGCCTCTGCTGTGGGGGCTCCAGGCACCACAGGCTCATGCTGGACCCCCAGATCTGTCAGGGCAGCAAACAGAGGCTTCTATCTAAGACCCACAGATTTCTTTCTGTTTCCATCTTTTCTTTCTCCTGGGTTATCCTTTTTAAGATCACTTGTGTTTTCAGGTCCAAGCAAGCCTCAGATTCCTTCAAGTCCCTCATCGGCACCAGGGTTCTATCACCCTGTACCCCACGGGTTCCTGGTGCACATCACCCATGACAATCTGTAAGCCATCTGCTCTTCTCTATGCTTCTGCAGGTGAGTGATGCTTCCAGGAATTAGAAAGGCTTCTGCCCCCAGCAGGCTGAGGCACTGAGGATGCAAACAGCACCAGCTCAAAGCATAACCCAGGTGTCCTAGTTAGTCCTGACCCTCCTGGGTGACACTAATGGGCCAGAGCAGGGACAAGGAGCTCAGGCTCATAATGCTCTGGTTGCGGAGACAAATACGTCACATGTCATTGAAAACAGAATGGCATTTCAGGTGAATATAAGGTCAACAATGTCCTGAATGATGACAGGCCATGTAGACACCATGCCCTGAGTCCTGGAGATGCTCAGCGTGTCTGCTCCAGACTTTCCTGGTCCTTCCTCCTTCAGTCCGCCTCTCTCCCTCCTCATCACCTCTCAGCATCTTCTCTGAGCACAGGGCTCCAGATGACAGCCAGGTGAACACCATGGGGCCAAGAACCCCAGGAAGAGACATCTGTAGGGAGCTGGACATGGCAAATACTTTGGGCCTTAATCCTGCTGGTTGAGAGAAAGTGGGTGTTCAGTTCCTGAGGGGCTTAAAAATAGGTGATGTTTTTCGGCCACTTGCTGATGACAGAGTTACTAGAAAATGCAGCTGGCCATAGAGTTGGTGCTCCTCTCTGATGGTAGTCCTATGCATGAGATAAAAACAGAGACCAGAATGGCCTCAGGCTATGGACTGAGTGTCCTGGATTGAGTCCCAGAGCCCACCCAGCCTGGGTGCTAACAGAGAGGATGCAGTGACCGCTGACTCCAGGAGGATTTGGGGCAGAGGAAATCTCCATGGGGGGTGGTACCAAGTGTGGGGACCTGGGCAGATGTCGATCCCATCAGCCAGAGTGGGACCACAGAGGCAGGAGTTATCTTCTAAGAGGAGGCTTATTGATGGTGAGACTCTGCGTGCATTTCAGGTCCTAGGGATGAGTGGTGTACCTGACAAACACTGTGCAATTGGAGGAAGAAATGAGTGGCAGGAAAGATCTTCAAGCTGGAGGCAAGATCCAGAGTTGAGACCGGAAGACTGGAAGGAGGGTGGAGTGAGAAGAAGCAGGAGACAGAGCAGGAAGGGGTGAGATAAGGCAAATGCATGGACGCATGGACAGGATTCGGAAACCAGCTGCAAACTGGGCTGTCTAGGAAGAAGAAGGCCGAGCCCCGTCTGTTCTCATTCTGTCGTCTGGGTGATCTTCAGAGCAGCTTGCAGTAGCAACGCAGCGTAGGCGTGACTGGAGTTTGGCAGGTGGAAGACGGCCGCAGGTGCTCCATGAGCTGCCTGAGGTGTGACGGGCCGTTGGCAGATGATGGCCACAGGGTGAGCGGCCCTGGTGAATTCAGGATGGCAGAGGAAGAGAGGGTGCCTCGTGTCAGTGCTGGCAAGAAGACACGAAGGTGGCCAAGCCCAAGCTCGGTCTGTCAGAACCTCGAAGGGATTTCTGGGGCAGGTTCCTGTTTTCAGTGCAATTTGGAGGCGGGAAGTAAACCCTGGGAAGAGGATGGGAAGCCAAGGCAGCCCGCCCGCAGGGTGTGTCTGGAGCCCCTCGCACAGCCCTGCCTGGTGGCCTTGCTGGGACTCTGGCAAAGGACAGCACTGAGAAGAGGAGCACGGGATCCCTCTCCGGGAGTCTCCGAGGCCTGGGTTAGGATGGTCATAAGTGGTTGCCGGCCTCTCGGTCCCTTTCTTAGTTACTGAGAGACAGTATCTGACACCCGCACCTTCAAGGAGGAGAGGTTTATTTTGGCTCACATTGCCAGTCCTTGGCTGGCTCTAAGGCAGGAGGGGCATGGTGGACAGAGCTGAGCTGCTCCGGAAGCAGAGAGAGGGAGACAAGCCGTCCCAGGCCACGCCCCAGGGACCGCCCCTTCCAGCCGACCCCACCTCCTGACCTGGAGTCCGCATCAGCCCCAGTAACCCCAACACTTTGCAAAGGCCCTGCCTCTGAGATCACAGGGCTCTTGGGGAAGACCTGGATGCACAGACGAGAGAGCAGCCTGTTCTGAGACACCTAAGCGGCAATGCCACGAGCCCAGTGAATTTCCGTTAGGAAGCAGCTTTATTAACGTCCAGCGTCCTAGGTCTGTTGTGAGAACACACTCAGCATGGTCGCCTTCCAAACAAAGCTGTGGGCAGAGGACTTCTACCGAGGGGCCGTTCACTGTTTCCGTCCTTCCTGCAGGAATTAGGCAATTCTTCCCCTCTCTCCCCCTCTATCAGGGTCTCACACATACACACACACACACACACACACACACACAGACACACACACACGCACAGTCACTGGTGACCCAGCTCTGTCCCTGCTCAGCACCTCCATCCAGCAGGAGCTCTTTGCTGGGGAGCATGGGGATGGGCCGCTCCTGCAGCCCTGCAGGTGGCAGAGTGAGGAGGATCTCTAGCTATTGTTCCTCTGCGTGTCTCATGGGGTGCAGCCCACCCAGAGGGCACCTCTCGCCCCAGCCGCTGCTCAGGAAGCAGAGCCCCTTATCAGAACATGCTGAGCAAAACATTACCATCCTCCTGTCTCGTAACCATCTGGACTGTTATCAGATCTGCCGGGTGAAGGTTAAGTAAGGAACCGAAACACCAGCCATTTGTAGCAGCAGGCCGTGCTACCTGTCAGTGTTTGCCTTATTATTCGCGGAGGCTGTTTGTCATTTCCTGTGTGTGTTAGGGTTACAGCCTGCAATTTCCACCAATCGTGCTCATTATTTAAATGGGACAAATGGGCTGTTGTCAGGGAATGCGATCTGGGTGACGTTATTATTCTGACCTAGTGTAAATGTCATGGCCTGTCTTGGGCTTCCAGAGGCAAGAGAAAGCGGCAGGCCATCGAGGTGACTGCAGTCTCTCCATAAATCAAGCATCCCCGACGTTATGATAACTTTTATTAAAGAGCAAATGGATTTCTTGACATTAGGCTTTTATACATTCCAGCCGGCAAATGTAAATGGAGCTCCTTTCCCCCAAAGAGATAAAACCGGTTCAGCTCCTGTGCAGAGAGGAGGGAAATGATACTCAATTTACTCAGCCTGGCCTGTTCCTGTTATGCATGTGTAATGACTTGAAAAATCACAAACAGCAGCAATGTAGGAAAGGCACCTGCCCTAGATTCCTGCGGGGAGCCGTGTGGCCAGTAATTACTGACACCTGGGCTGTGTCGGCAAGGCGTTCAAACTTAACATTCATAGGATGCCACTTTACTTTAAATTGTTATTAATGTATTTCCTACCACAAGTAGCCTAAAATAATTAGGTGGCAAAGACTTGATATTTATTGCTCCTACTCTGCTTCAGCTAGCGTTCTCACGTCCACGGCCTTGGGAGACGCACACCAGCCACTTGGTCTGTGTTAGGACTTCTGGTATTTTTCCCCGATCCGTTTCACTTTCTCTAATTGTCACATTCGTTTAGCTGTGTGAAGTGACATGTGTCTCTTACACCCGCTAGTTACTACAAAAACCTGTGATAATGTGTTTGTACTTTGCGGTATTTAACCATACACTCTTGGTGGCCAGGAACTAGAATAGGGTGACATAATTTCTCAAGAGTAGAATTTACATGTCAGTGGATGTGTGGAGGAGAGAAAATAACCTTCTCTTCCGTAGTTACAGACAAGCTACACTGAGTAGAAATTAGGAGAAATTTGTAAATGCAAACAGAATGTACTTAAAATTTAACATCATTCCCATAGAAGGACAGGAATGTTCCCTGGGCCATGGGTGGGGTCTGCGTCACTGTCATGCTTCTCTAGACTCCGGCAAAGGTCATGGCTTTTCATTTAATCAGAGTAAGACTGGGACAAAGTACGAAGGACTGACCCGAAGCACTGCACTGCCCCAGGGCAGGGAGAAGAGGTCTCAGGAGCGCCTGGCCTTCTGGGGACCGCAGGTGAAGAGCCTGGAGCGACAGGGTCAGGAACAGCAAGGTCACCTCACCAGGCCTCCCGGTGAGGAGATGTGAGGTGGTCGGAGCTGCAGCGCTTGCTCTGCACTTTGAGAAAACAGAGCTGCTGGGGGGCAGCGGTAGTGAGACCCTGGGACACGGGCTCCGAGTCTCCACTCTGCGGCTGGAGAGTGAGGGCAGCTGTCCTGCCCATGCGAACCAGGAAGGGGTCCTTCCCGGAGCCCAGCGGGCTGCGAGGTCCACAGGCCTCACCTCCTCTCTGGCCCATGGACTACCCACGCGCACTCTGCACTGGGCCAGAAAGTCTGGCTCCAGCAGAGCTTAGGGGTGTTTCCCCAGGCCCAGGCCCAGCAGGGCTTTAGAGCACAGGGACACAAGGTGTGGTGTCCCTTGGGCCTAGTTCTGAGGACAAGCTCCCTAGGAATGCAGTCAAACGCTTCAGTCTACCCTACCCACTGTCTTGGAGACACTCTCCTGAGCCCCCATGCCCCATGTTCTCTACGGAATGGAGCTCTTGGGAGATTTGCCTCTCTGCACCATTAGTTGGAGCCCCTATTTGCAGACTTCACCTGCCAGGACACTGGAAAACGGCCAGCTTGATGGGGACCTTGGCACCATTTGGAGAGCTCCTCACTACGGGATACGGACTCTGGCAGGGAGCAGGCACAGAGTAAGGGTGGACAGGGCACAGCAGCCCCGATGGCAGGGCAGCAGGCTGAGATGGAGCCCTGTGAGAGGCCAGCTCAGGTGTCTCCCATGTGCCGCCTCATGCCTTCACTCACAGTCAACAGGGGAGGTGCCTCACTGTCGGTCACAAGGGCTCGTTCTGCTTGTTCCCTGTGAAGGACAAAGCCAGGAAGGTCAGCCTCAGGGCTCCTCTGGGAGGGCATGCGAGACAGCGAGGAAAGAGCCACCCTCCGCTCCTGAGGTGTCACCTGCTGTCCTCGGGAAAGTGCTGGCCACTTCGGGCCACAGAACCACACCACCTTTCCCAAAGTGAACACTCAGCTGGTGAAGGGTGTGCACAGGGAAAGGAGAGGAGAATTAATTGAAGATGGTACCCTAAGCTGAGCATGTGGCATACATGTAGTCCCAGCTACTCAGGCTGAAGCAGGAGGATCCCTTCAATCTAGTAGTTCAAGATTACCATGGGTAAGAAGTGAGAGCCTGTCTCACAAAAAGAGGGAGAGAAGGAAGGGAGAGAGGAAGGGAGGAAGGAAGGGAGGAAGGATGAGGTGTTTCTGTCCATGGATCCCATTGTCGTCATTCATTGTTCTTCATTGGTCAGTGCGCATGTGCTTCCAAGAACTCTCTGTGTGAAACAGCAACCTTTGTAAACTTTGAGTCCTATGTACTGTTTACTTTTCTCACAGCACCTGGAATGGTTGTGTGGGTCTTACTTTGCACTTGCTTGGGTACACGGTGACGTCTTCCCACTGGAATGTGAACCTGGGCCTAGCACAGTGCCCCACATGTAATGCCCTGGGCCCTGGTGTTCCCTAAAGGAAACATAACTCTCACTGTTGTCTCTGAGGATCTCGAGTCCCACACAGCACTGCGCCTGGTGCAGGAACCTCTTGTCTTTCTCTGCTGAGACGGCCTCTGCTCAGCCACTCTGTCCATCTTCCCGGGAGTGGGTGGCCACAGCAGGACACTCGCTCTCTTCACATCGGTGTTGGCCAATTTCAACATCTGTTCTTCTCTGTGCATGCACTGTTTCCCCTGCTTTCTGCTTGTGGGTCATTTCCCCTGAGTTTTCAGTAGTTTCTATCTTGTACATTCTCTGTGATACAGAGTTCAACTTGGATTCCATAAGTTTCCTAAGGGTTTTGTTAAATCTTTTCACACAGGTAGATCTCTGGCAAGTAACCTTGTCTTGTGGAATCTGAATTCCATGTAATCAATAAAGACTAAGTAGTAAATAGCTCCAGAATTACATGTCTTCGATTGAAAACGAGAAAAAAATGTGCCTGCACTTTTCAGTTGTTTCCTTATATCCCTTTACCTGTTCAGTCTTCCCGAAGAGTCAGGTCTGTGTGTGTTAATCACTGCAGCGGATGCCATGGCTGTCTCTCTGTGTGCAGGGACCCTGTGCATGCAGTCTGCTCTGACCGAGGTCACTCTGCTCCGAGGGCTGGTCACAGAGTAGGCTGAGTACAACCAAAGGACATCTTCAGGAGCAGTCTTCTCCAGAGACAAGAAGGAGTGGGAGATTTCCCAGCCTCCAGAGGGCCAGGCCACTGACTCCCGAGGTGCCCAGCTGCCTGCCCGCTCAGCTGACTCACTCCTCTGGGTGCTCCTGGGACCGCCTCCATGCCCCACCCGGGCTGGCCTCTGGGGCGGTGACCCAGCAGGTCAGTAGCATGACCCTGGGTGTGTTCATTCCCATCCCGTCCTCCCTGTGTCACAATCACCCACATTCCTAAGAGGTTTAAGTCAAATGCTAACTCCTCTGAGGAACCTTCACCATTTGTCCAAAATCTACACTGGAGATGTGACAAACTTCACTCCTGCCCATCAGAGTCATCCTGCACTCCGTGTGCAACTGTTGGCACAGGCACTGCTCGCTTTAAAGTCTCTTTCAGGCCTCATCAGCCCTGCTCAGTAGGACACTAAGGGGACCACAGACCATCCCTGTGGCTCCTATGGACGGTCTCTAGCACTTCAAGGGTGCTTTGCACTGCACATTATTCTGAAGAGCTGCAGACATTTTCAGGGAAGGTGGTTCACCCATTCTTCACTTTTTTTCTCATATTTTATCTTTCTAATTGATGTTGAAATATTTATAGGATCTGAGATGCTTAGTTTCAGGAACTTTAATATAATTAACATATGACACATTGTTATATGATTATTTTAAAGAATAATTAACTGTCATTGTTAAATGCAAATTTCCCACTGTATTTTCTCCATTCAACACATGTTATATCCCAGCTTCATTGTGGCTTTGAAATAATCATACAACGTTTTTTAAAAATACTTTTTTCTCTTAATATTAGGCTTAGAAAAGAAGTAAAGATAAGGCTGAGAAGCTGATTGAATTATTTCATCGGTTCTCTCGCTCATTCGCCAAGCACAGATCTGTCAGTAACAGTCTGTGTCCTGTGCAGTCGCAAGAGCCAGGGAAGGTGACCTGACCTTGTCCTCCTGGATCCTGCAGTGAGGTCCTCCACTCCAGTGACACCTAAAAAAGTATTTTCTCTTGAATTTGTACAAAAAAGAGCTTTCATCAAACATTGGCAATAGAAGAATCTTTTTATATTATGAAAAGTATACAATTACCAGCAAATATATGCAAGTCTGCATACCCCCTATTTCATGTATAAATAGAAGTTGTCAATGAATCGGAGCAGAGCAGTGACGATCAGTCACCCCTGATGATGGCTGAGTTTCCACTGGGTGCTTATTTCACATGCAGTGGGTGGATGACCACTCCAGCCCCGGAGGCAAAGGCCTGCCCTGTGATGGACTCTCCAAGCTAAGCCTAGCCCGAGGGAACACGCCTGCCTAGAGACCTTCACACTTATTTTCTTCAGTGAAAGCTATTTCATTTTTCTTTGGATTCCAAACTTTTAGACAAACCCTTTTAGGAAATGCAATAGTCAATGGAAAAGAAGACTTGATGTATGTAACATTTCCCGTGCTGCAGTCTCCATGAGCTCCTGAGTCTGAAACGCCCAGGTCCACTACTGGAGGGAAGGAAGATTCTAAAGGCAATAAAAAGGAATGGAGAGGAGAGGGAGGTGGAGGAAGGACATGTTAGAGCAAGAGAGGAAGTCAGGGAGAACTTCAGGCAAAGCAAGGAGGAGGAGGAAAAGGAAAGGTCTACATGGTACAGAACTGTGGGATGGGCTATGCAGGAGGCAGGGGCTACGGGCCAGCCTGGGTGACTCAGCAAAACCCAAAATAAAAAATGGAAAGCACTGGGATGCGGCTCCGTAGTTGTAGAGCTCCGCTTAGTTCAGTCCCCAGTACTTCCTGGAGGGGAGGCAGTGGGAGGTGGAGACCAGTACCTCTTAGGGCCAGGCTTGATTGTGAGCAGTAGTGACCCAGAAAGTAAGGCTTGAACAAAGCCAACTTTCCAAAACTTTCTTAGGTACAGAAAGAGCAAACTGTGGCATATGGGTCAGTTCCAGCCTCCAGTCTGTTAATGTAAAGAAAATTTTACCGGAACGTAGTGGTGCCCCTCCATCTACACACCCACTGTCTATGGGTGCTTTTGCCCTTCAGAACGGGCCCAGCACTGCAACAGACTTCAGAGTCGGCTGCCCACCTCTGCCTTCGGCCCTGTTCAGAGTCCCAGGCCCATCTCAGGTCACAGTCCAGAAGTCATGGGCCATGGCTGGGGCCTCGGGCTCAGTCCACTCTGCTCCTCCCTGAGCTGGCATTGGTCACCTCATGTGCTAGGCATCTCCCTGTCTTATGGTAATGTTTCAAGAGGCAACAGGCAAGGAAATGAAAGGACACATGCCACCTCCTCAGAGCACAGTCCCCACCAGCTGCCACCCTACACCCTCCCTCACCCCTCGCTAGAGCTTAGTCCTGTGCTCAGTGTTAGCTGCAAAGAGCTGGGGATCCCCACACAAACTCCACAAGGCCGAGACCACCCTGCCGAGACCCGGGCTACAAGGAAGGAAACACGTGATGTCCACCGGCGACATTAGCGCTTAACGGTCACTGTCTTGAATGAAATTTGCAGAATGCTACCTGACATATCTACAGAGGTGCCTATGGTCATTGCCTGCAGTTGCTTTAAAGAAGGAAGCCTCAGCTTGGCAGAATAAATGGGCAGATTCCTATCTAGCCACCCGCCCCTGAGTGCGGGAGAGGGGTGCACTAGGCTTGCCTTACCTCAGGTGTAGTGGGCGTAGCTCTCCTCATGCCCTCTTGATTTATCTTGGAGATAAACCTGTCACATAAATACTGGAACATCAGGACAAATTTCAGGCTATAACTTATGGCAGGTTGTGTAGCACTCTACTAGGAGATTTCAGCTGTTATAAACATTATAGACGTCAGAACCTTCCATTATATACTGCAGCTGTGTAGGGAGGATCTTTTAAAACCTAAATTACAAGGGACCCTAAATATATAATACTTTCCAGACAGGCTGTGCCAGTTGCCATGATCTGTCATAGAAACAAGACCTGATGTCTTTCAGAGGGCTGCTTTGTCTTCCCAACTGATAGGGACATCTCTATGGGAACTCGATGTCGATGCCCTACAATTATATTTAGGAAACCACGAAAGAGAGTGTGAGTCTTCGGGCTTTGGGGGGGCGCTGGGCTGTCCGACTCGGGACTGCCAGTGTGTGTGCAAGCGAATGTGTTCAAGGTGACTGTGACATGTGGCTATTCAGATGTCCAGGAAATAGGGCGGCTTGGGATGAGGCTAGCTCATGAGGGTCCTGTCGCCCAGTCCCCTTGCTTTCCTGAAGGAAAGAGTGTCTTTGGCAGCTGTGTGCAGCTCACTGATTGGAGTTGATTCTCTGCACTCATTCTTCTACTCCAATTCCTACCATGCTGTGTACCCCAGATCCCTGGCTAGGGACTCTCCTGCTCCCAGGGTTTCTGTTCAGTGTAACCATTCCTGAGCTAAAGTGACGGTTGACCAGAAAACCCAAAGAGAAACATAGACAGGGAAGTCCTCCGCTCCTCCTGCTGCTGACTGCCTGAGTGGTGCCTCACAATCTGGTTCTGGAATCAGCATGGTGGAGAGGAGAGAGCTGTGTGACCATAGAGAAACTTGAGCAAAGCCACCCGGTGCCAAGCAGACCTCAGTGAGCTGCCGTGGAAGTGGCACTGTCTCCCTGGAAGCTCACGTGCACCGACTGTCGCACACATGGTCTCGACGCTGCCACCCATCCTTGGTCCCACTGACTCACAGGGCTTGGGCTCCAAAGGCAGAGCCCCGATGACCTGGATCCTCCTCACGCTTGGGCCTTCCATCCTCCATGAAGCCACAAGCCTGCCTCACAGCCACAGCATTCCTGAGAGCCTCTTTGGAAGACCAAACCATGACAGCTAACATCATTGCTTGAGAAGCCGCCCCCACTCCCAGAAGTCTGCCTTTTCTGTCAGCCCTGCAGATCCTTGGAGGCCACCTTTGGGCAACAGAAAGTTAGGGTTAGCGCCAAAGGAAGGTTACGGTAGACGCACTTCCCTGATATTAGATTTTGCTCCTCTGTTCTCAAATCAATAAACTGTTGAATCCCTGTAACTGCCCCTCAGAAAGGGTGGAGAGTTTCTGAGTGCTTTACTTACTACCATCTCCCCAAGAACTAAAATGCCCCTGAAGCGGCCAGTCAGAGAGGCTCTGGGAGCAGTGGCTGCCTGCTCCCCTCACCCCCTCTCAGTCCCTCCACAGCTGCTCCTCAGAGGCCCTCCTCCCCAACGCCTGTGCTAAATGCCCCTGGACTTCACACACGTGTCTTCTGGGGTCAACACTGGCTCCGTAGTGGTCCAGAAGGGAGCCCTCAGTCTCCCCTGCCCTTTCTGCTCCTTCTTCTGCATTCTGCGCTGCATCCCCTTCCTTCCAACCCGCTGACATCCACTCCCCAACCCAACTCCAGCAGCCCGGGAGCCAGCGTGCAGTTTGAATGTTACGAGACTTTCTCTTCAAGTTTTTGGCCCAGGGCTTTGCTTCCTGTGTTTGTTCAGAGTGTAAGAACACTTCTCAGGATAAAGGGCGTGTCTGTGAAGATGTCAGTGTGGAGGCGCTGAGCAGGACACGGATGGACGGAGAGCGGGCACCCAGGGTCCCTGGTCCCCAGGCGCGACTCCCCGCTGCCCTCACAGGAAGTGGGGCACTGGCTCTGCAGACAGCAGCAGCCCAATGAGAGTTCAGTTTTTCATAAATCTTGACTCCTTCCCCATCAACAGGAACAAATTAAAAGGCTCGGAGCAGAAGAATCGCGAGACCTGTGCAACAGAATTGTGCTTTTGAGCAGAGAGGGTCTGAAGCCCTGGAGAAGACTAGGCTGCCTGGCTAAGAGAGGGCAGCGCTGCCACCCGATTGCGTTGGAGTTGGAGGGCGCTTTCTCAGAGCTGGAGCCAGTGTGATAAAGTGCTGCTCTTTCACCAGAAGGAATGTTTGCTTACTATTTCATCATCCCCTAGAGGCGCAGAAAGAAAATAAGCACATCAGTTGTCATTATGACAGGATAAAAATGGAGCCATCATATTTCAATAACACAAGCGAGGAGCAGCCCCATGGAGGGAGGACTTCTGGATCCCTCTCCCTCCGAGATAAGTTAATATTATCTCCCCAGGATAATTACAGCAAAGTGCAATTACTGACCCCACATTGCTGCGTGGGCCACACCATGGGTTTGGACACAAAGTTGTATACATTTATCTTCTCACCTAACCTGCTAAATCTGCATCACGGTGGTGATTCATCTTGCTGCGACCCTTCCAGCTTGTCCCATTCTTCTTGTATGGGTTGGCGGGTTTCCGAGCCCCGTTGAGCACACAGGAACAGTCTATTACACTGCTTTTCTGCCAATTTATGAGCCTATTGTGTGATGTTATCAGGGTCACTTGGGAAGTTGGGTCAAGTGAGTGCGTCCCCTACTGGCCACAAGGCCCAGCAAGGCCATGTCCGCCGGCCCGTGGTCTGTGCCTTGGGGAGCTGTGCCCACAGCCCCCACTGGAAGCCAGTGCCCTTGTGTCCTCAGGGAGTGGCGAGTGAGTCGAGCTCATTAATCTTCAGGAAGGCTCCATAGTGGCCTCCCGCTGCCCTGAATGTTCATTGTTGTCTTTTCCTTTGGTGAAGCAAAAAATGCTCACGCATGTCTGCCTGGTGCCGGTCAGGTGGGGCAGAGGGAGAGGGGTGGAAATGCCAATCAGCAGGGTGCTGTGTCGCCCACCCCGCCAACACAGAAGGCCGTCCAGTCAGGTGGACTCCTGGAAAGCGAGCACACGCTACAGCTTAGGCTTTGCAAGGGCTAACAAAATAACAACTTAGAGTTCCAGCATCTTAAAGCCTTTTATTTTATTTCTTCCCAAGTTCATTTTCTCCTCTCTTGGGCTGAGAGCTAAAGTACTATGGCTTGATCCTGGGTTCCTAGACCATCGAGGTGGAAGGAAGGACAAGATGGAGCGCAGGGTGTCCCAGGGCCTGGAGACCCTGCAGCAGTCCCTGAGGTCAGGAGGCTGGGCCGGGCCCTCACGGAGCTGACTGCTCTGTGCAGGGGACATTGCTGCTGAGGCCACGTGGCCTTGCAGGGACCTCTGGCGCATGGCTCTGTTTCCTGCACGTGCCTCATATGATCTGCTTGGGGACCTGATTTTTAGAGCAGAATGGGGTGGGGTAGAGCTGCAGGGTAACTGAGCTCCTTCCTGGCACTGTTCTGTGGTTGGTGCCCGAAGTCCCCATTCCATTCTGGACCCAGAGGAGCTCAGAGGACAATGCCTGGGAAGCACTGGACACAAGATGCCCTGTCATAAATGCTCAGGCCTTTCATGAGGCTGTCTTCCTTCCTCCGGAGTCATTTCCTCACACCAGGGGGGCCATCGCCCCCTGCAGACATCTCTGTGTGCACATGGGGAGATTGCTCAGATTGGTCCAGGAGCACCAGTAAGTAAGGTGACTGTCTCAACCCCAGAAAGATGCAGAAGCGTCTCCACACTTGACTGGCTGAGTGTTAAGCTCCTCACAACCCACTGCTATTCACTTAGAAACAATTCCCGCTCTTCAGGTCCTTCTTTAGGTCACGGTGAAGAGTGGTGTTGAGCTGGTAGCCCATGGGACCATCAGGACTCTGCCCGGCCTTGTCCCCTGGGCCCCATCCTCTGTCAGACTCAGGGTGCAGAGCTCCCCAGCACTTCTGGTGCTGGGGAAGGTGGTCCATGGGAGGTGGAGGTTCATTTCCATGACGATGGGACACAACCCTGCCATGGGTGGACAGGGACCGGAAGAAGCCTGGGAGGAGACCGAGGACCCCATTATTTCTTCCGTGTGATGGGCAGGGCGGGGAAGGGTGCCTGGCTTTTGTGTCTTTCTCTCACCTCATGTACTTCGCAGAGAGATAGGTGCCCACACCAGCAGGACAGAAGCAGCTCCTCTTGCCCCGGTGTCTGGCTTTGGAGGCTAATCCTGAGCCCCTTCCAGGGCTCGGAGCACTGGCCCTGCAAGTGCTGGCCACTGTGCACCTGGCCATGTGGAGGGGAGGGCTGCAGGAGGACAGGCAGTGGAGAAGCCCCGGAAATTCAGTCACTGACCCAAGACTGCTGGGATCTGCTCCGCACCTGGTCCAGAGAAGCCTGTGTTCAGATATCAGAAGCCATCCTGATCCTTTCGCTTTGGAAGCAAGTAGACAAAGTGGAGGCATTTGCATCTCATTCTTTCTGGAAGCCAGGTTAAAGACAGAGATGTCTCCTGAAGCTCTCCCCTGGGAATCTTTTCTGGGAAAAATTACACGAGGTATCAAGCCGCCTTGACGTGGACAGGATGAAAGGCCTTAGTGAGCACAGTGCTCCTTGCAAGTGAAATACTGTAAGTGCCACTGCCAGCGATGACAGATGAGTGAAGGCGGAGAATCTTTCAGATTTAAGGAGAAATCGCCTGCTTGACCCAAGCCGGGAGAGTTTACAGAAGGACGAAGAGCAGGGTGAGCTCCGTGGGCCCCAGGACTGTGAGAGCCAGATGAGTGTGCAGCTTCCCCCGACAGCTCGACTCTCCCTGCATCCATGAAGGCTCGGCTCGGGTGCTTCCCTCTTCCACAGCTTCCTGCCCCACCTCCATCTTCCTCAGCAGAGCAGATGCCACTGCACATTTTCTGTGAAGCCCTTGGTCCAGGTGTTAGCCTGCTGCTGCTTTGACCAAAAACGCTGACTTATTTTAATTCTTTGGTTTCATGAAGAACAACATCTGTTTTCAGTCCGCATCTGTGCTCAGATTCCATCCAGTAAGCTGTCTCCGGGGTTCACTCAGCTGGACTCTGAGTTCTCACTCCACACATTGCCTTTCTGAATCAATAATGGAATATTTGTACTTTTGAACATGAAAGAGAAAACTCCTCTGGCGCTGCTCATGTGTTGTGTTGTGGTGGTTTCTGGTGCTCGCCCGGCAGGTCGAACAGCAAAGCCAGCTTCTGGGAGTCTTGGACCCAAAAGGACCCTCCCAGCCGGGGCCCTGAAGAGCAGTCCCAGCCTGCAGGTGACCAGTGGGCCAGCTGCTGTGTTTCTGTGATGCTGACCAGTAGGCTTGATCTGTCCCCTGAATTTGAAACTAAAAGCTCAGCTGGCTCTTGGGCCATTGAAGGGTTCTCCAGTGGGGACAAGCCTTGCAGCACGAGTAGCTGTGTCCACGACCTTCCTGTTGGGTTTGGCCCAGCACAGGCATCCTTGGTGGGTTCCCCCGGTGCAGGCCTAACGTTCCTTACCTCTTCCACAGGGTACATGAGGGCCTCACAGAGCCAGGAAGAGCATCCAAGAAGCAAGGAGGAAGAACAGCAGAATGAGAACAAAAGTCAATAAGGTGGAATCTGGCAAAAGTAAGGCAGGGGAGAAACCAAAGAACTGAAGGCATATCCTCCAAGTAGACACAGGTTACCCTCCAGAGAGCCATGGAGATGCTCCAGACAGACAAGGGATATCCTCCAGAGAGCCATGGAGATGCTCCAGAAAACCAGGAGACACCCACCAGGTAGCCATGGAATATCCTCTCGTGTTCTGGAGATACTCAGTCTTGCTTGCGCAGCATGGTAAACAGCAGCATCACAAGGGACCAAGCCTCTCCATTTCTGATGTCTGCCGTGAGTGACTGAGAGCTGCTCCCCCGTGTAGCAGCAGGGCTCTTCCCCGTCACCTTCCCTAAGAGTGGTGGGCAGGATGGGGAGGAGGTCAGGAGATGACCTGCCCTGGAGAATCAGGTGCTGGACTGCAGAAGGCCAGCTGCCTCCAGTCCTGCTCCACCAGGCAGGGCAGTGAGGCACAATGTCCTGCTCTCTCTCCTCTTCCTTACCACCGGAAGGCCATTCCTGGGGTGGCCCTGGAAGCCACATTTTGGACATGGTAGGCTTGGCGAAGTTGACCCCCTGGCCCCAGCCACCAGGCAGGGCTTATGTGTGAGGTATCTCAGTCTGTAACTATAGCTAGGGCTGCTCTAATTAAATGGGGCGTCTGTACTCTCCGCCATCTGATGCCTTTCCTCTTAAAGGGGCTGTCTCCAGCATGAAGCTCACACTTCGAAGGAAAACACATTTTTGGGAAAATTTCTTTTAGGATTCATTGTAAGTTTGTCTTGTCTCTGGTACTGAGATAAGTGAAGAGGAGGAAAATCAAAACGCAGTAGTTACTGTCAGAATTAGCGAAAGATCACACCTCAGTTCTCACCCAGATCCTGCTAAAATCCTGGCTTTCTTTTCTCCTTCTCTCCCTCATCTTTTAAAAAAATCAATATGCTTACTAAATTTTTGCAAATAAGATACCAAAAATTTTGTGCTAATCTTAAAGCACAACCTATTATGAAGAGTTACAGAAACACACGTAAATTGACAATTTCCCTGACTTTGGTGAGGAAGATGAACAGTGGTTCCACAGAATGGTGCCATCAGGGGCCTGGTCGGGGAGCAAACTTCAGCAGCCACACCCGTGTGCATAGGAGACTCATTTACAACGATCGAAAGGTGGAATTGATCCGGGGCCCATTAAAAATATATATTCAAGCGTTGGAATTTATTCAGCCTTCAGAAAGAAGAAATCCTGACACATGCTGAATCCTGAGGGCCTTGTAACATTTGAAATAAGCCAGTCCCTAAGGACACACACTGTGTGACTCACTTTTCTCAGGTAACTGGAGCATTTAGTTTCTTGGAGCCAGAAAGGGGCCTGGGGGTGCCAGGTCTGCAGAGAGGGTCAGTATGGACTCTGAGCTTCGCAAGGTGAAAAAGTGATGGTGGTGATGTCAGCCCAGCCAGGCAAGCACACTTGGTGCCAGGAACACACTGTAAAAATGGGCAGCACAGCCAGGGCCCTGGTGTGTGCACTGCACCACGACTTGGAGGGCAGACTGAAGCAACTACGGCCAAGTTTCGATCAGTGGGATTTGGGTGGTCATCAAAGCCATATTAATTCCTGTGACTCATACATAGTATTTTAGAGGGAAGTAAACAATCCCCGAGTGACCCTCTGTCCCCCCACATTAAGCCAGTGCTGACGGTCAGGGGCCCCCTCGTAATCCCCCAGGATCCACAGCCCTAGGGTACTATCTTGGGCTTAGCCTTTTCCACGGCCCTGCTTTTGTTCCTCAAAGGCAGAAGAGCTACTTAATTCATCTTTATTCCCTTTATTTCTCCAGTTTGGTGACCAGCACATGGAAGGAGATCTCAAGAAATATTTGCTGGCTGACAGTCTGAATAAGTAACTAACCAAATCCATTTGTATTGCTCAGACTAATACCCCTGGCTCTGAACATTGGCAGAAACCCTTCTTAAAAACAGATGAATCACAGGCTCTTCCTAAGTCTGCACTTTTGTTTTGAGTTTGTTTTGCAAGTCCAGAGCGACCCAGAAGCCTTAAAGCTGCTTCCTGGGTGTGTTAGGCTCAAATAGGAGTGGCCTGGCCCCCAGAAGGCTGGAACCAGCCTTCTCGTCCTCTTTGCACATGTGCACCCCTGCTTCCACAGGCAGGGAAACCCTGCAGCCTTCCCTGGGCAACTCCAAGGGTGAGCGAGTCATTGAGGCTACTCCTTGGCCACGCTGATGTGGGGCAGGGGAGGGCTGGAGCACCTTGGGTTGCTTCTAGGTTGTTCCCCTGATCCTCTGCAGATGGAACTCAAGCCCAGTGCCAGCTGCAACCGTCGTTCGGGTGGCTTCCCCTGCCTGTGTCCTGCCATCTCCCCTCACCTCTGGGACTTGCTTCTGTCACAGTGACTCATCTACGCCCGAGTGCAATGCGCTGGTTTCCTTTGTAAATGTGAGCTCCACTTATCCAGCTTTGCATTTTATAGACTCATACATCTTTGGACACAGAGAAGCCAGCAAAGACTTGAAAATACCACGGAATTAAGCCCAAGTATGACAAACTATACTAAGCTAAACTGAAACGAAACTAAACTAATCTAATCTAAGCTGCCACGGTGTGGCTGACTGTGGGAGAGGCTCTTCATGTTCTTTTCCACCTGACAAGAGTATCCAGGTACTGCTCATCTCCTGAGCTAAGAAAGACTGTAAAAATAAAGGATTACTTTGCAAAATGTATAGAATGTAAAGTGTATGAAACCAAATACTAGAAACCCTTGCTATTCGTAAGGGTCCTTTGTCTGAAGAATCTGGCCAGGTGGAGACACATGTTTGTCCTCATGCTTTGAGATTAAAGCACACGAATAACAGCAAACGCATTCCTTGACTTACTGGAAGCGATGCCTGGTCTGGATACAGGCAGGAGGACTTCCTTGAAACTTTATGTGAAGGATAGACATAAAGTCTCACAGGTTTATTATTTTTCTTTTCTTCTGGTCTGGATTAGACACTGAGTTATTCTGCGATCCATGGAGAGGCTGGTCCTGAATCCAGAAGGATTAAAAATTCGACCAAAAAATTTTTCTTTTGGTGCAGTTCCCAGGAGGATTTCAGAGTCTGGAGAGGCTTACATACTTGGCTGAGTTCGGAATAAACATCTCCAAAATGTCGAGCTTGTTTCCAAACTAAAATGAAATTTGAGGTCCACTCATTTCACTAGTTATTAAGATAAAGAGGAATCCCTTGTTGAAATTGGATTACACAATTGGTGCTCTTGCCATTGTGGAAATGGATCTACCCACAAATTTCATTTCTGTCTTCTTTAAGCCCAGCTGCTGAAGAGGAAAAGTTATACTTTCTCCTTCCTCTGACAATGCGTTTGGTGTTGTCAATCAAAGATGGCTAGTGTTTGATATATCAGTATGGAAAATCTGATATTCCTTTGGAGTTGGCACTGGATGTAGGTAGGAGAAATGAACTTTATTATTGGAGTGTGACTTACAAGACTCAGGACATACATTGTGCACATGGCTAGACTGCCCAAATTTAGACTCAGACACATGGGAATTATGTCTTGACAGAAAAATAAAAAAGTAAATAAAATGAGACATTACTGAGACAGGCATTGTCCTTCCTTACGCTCAGGAAACACATGACATGCCCCAAAGGGCAACTCCACCTGCCAAGGCCCATATGCACACCTGTATGGCTTCCAGCCTCCTCCATTCTCAGACCAAGATGGCAGCACAAAATCACCAGCATAGGGCAGAAGCAAGATGGCGTGGACAATATTTGCCAGTCGCATTTACCGTCATTATAACCCCTGAACTTAGATATCTTTCCATCCCAACCCAGGGGCCTGAGGACAGCTGCTCCTGTACCTCCTGGGTGAGGGGCTGGGCATACTCAGTACCCTTCCAGAGGAAGGGGTCTTCTTAGCCACAGTGTTATTCTACAACTCCCTGCTCTATGAGAGATTGCGGACGGCTTGATTATATAGTGCTCCGTGATCATTTAGCCTCTCTATGAGGAAGAAAGTCTGAAGGCCTAGAGCCACCCTGCTGCAGGAGAAGAGGTTTGGGGATCTGTGGTCATCTTCTCCATTTTCCCCACTTAGTATCTGCACCCAGATGGGAGAAGTTGGTGTAATCGTACAGTATGTGGGCCACGGTCAGGCCTGCAGACCCAGGCTTTGTTGCTTGCACAATGCAAATGTTTCCTCCTTGATTGAGCTCTAGTCTGGAAGCAAACAATTTAAGGTAGCACAATTTCAGAAAATTGAAAAAAGGAAAGTGAATTGGGAATGGCAATTCCATTATCCCCATCAACACAACGTGAAACTTAAAGCACAAGTACAAAACTTTGACAAGGCAGTAAGAACAAGGAAGAAGACTCATTTTGATGTTTTCATTCACTTTTCTGTGGCTCTTCAAAAAATTAAATCTCTGATAAAAAGACTGAAAAAAGAATAAAATAGCCACCATTGTAAAGTAAGCTGTGACATAGCCTTTGTGAGTAAAATCTCCTAACTGAAGCAGGAGCTACCAAGAAGTATCAATGTCAGTCAAATGGGTCCTCACACTCAGCTCCCAAATGGCTGACAGATAAAACTCAAGTGATTAGCAACCCACCAGTGCAGATGATTAATGTGCACCAAGAAAAAAGACTTGAAATATTCATTTGATCAAAGAATGTAAAACTGGAGAAAAGAAGAAACTGTTGGAACAACCAGAAACCAACAGTAAGTGTTTGAAGGCAGGATTGGGAGCCAGGCTGGGGTGGGAGGGCTGGGGTGGTGCCAGGCAGGCACACACCTTGCCAGTGCTGCCTGGGCTTGCAGCCTCACTGCCCCCGCTGGGAGCCCTGTTCCCCACTGCTCCTGGAGGGCCCAGGTAGCTGGTGTTTTGCCCTGGGCTGCACAGAGACTTCGCCTCCCCTCAGGACCCTATGCCCCCGCAGGTAGTACCCACACCAGCCTCAGGTCTCCAGCTCCCTCCAGGGCTGCTTGTAGCTGGGACCTTCTGCCTGCATCCCCTGGGCATCTTCACCACGTCCGAGTCTCTGAGGAGGTCTGCCGAAAGTCTCGGTGCTCTGTTTGTCCCTGAGGACACTTGCAGAGGAACGACTCCCACCACAGCCCCAGGTGAGGGCAGCAGGCTGTGGGAGGCGCTCGTAGGAGCAGCTGTTCACCCATGACAGTGCCATGCCCGAGAATAAGTGTCCCCTTTCAGGAGGACAGGACTGACTTCCTGTGGTGCTGACCTATAACCCCAAGGCTTTTTAGTCTTTATTTGGAAACAGGGTCTCACTAAGTCACCAAGTAGGCCAGGCTGGGCTCCGACTTTCAGTCCTCCTGCCTCAGCCTCTCAGAGTGCTGGGATTATAGACAAGGGCCACCATGCTTGGCTAGGAGAGGACTTTTTATTTCCAGTTCATTTGTGAATTTTCCTTCTCCCCAAACTGCTAGAAAAGATTTCTAAAACAGCATTTGCACCAACACCCATCAACCAAAGCCCAAATGGTGTCAGTTATTCAGGGTGCATCACTTACCGCAGCAGTGGGGCCACTGAGGAGCTGGGCAGTCAGTTTCAAAAAGGGGGAGCCAGGGCGGGCTGCATGGAGGGTGAGGGGCTAGAGCCAAGGATAGGGTGCCTTGGAGCCGTGTGGTCAGGTTGGAGGGCCAGGGTGCTGCTGGGTGGGCCGCCAGTTTTCCTGTTACCATGCAGGCTGTGTCCACGGCCCTGTCCTGCAGCCCTGGGTCCGAGGGAGTCAGTTTGAGGAGGGGGGGTCTCAGAGGAGCCATCGTGGGCCCCATGAGTCTATCACAGCTCCCTGCAGCCACGTCTGAAAAGCTGCAGTTGCTATTTCAAGGCCCTTGTGCCTTCCCTCAGTCAGACGTTCAGCAGTTGGACTATTTTTTTACTTTTTCTAATCAGATGTTTGTTCCTTGCTGTAAATTGGAGTTGCTAATCTATCAGAGTGCCCCCGGAGGGGTGTCCTCCAAGCACCTTCTAAATTCCGACTCCTCGCTGAATCCCTATCACCTCTGGCCCTTGCTGATCTCTCCACCTCAGATTCCCAAGGGCTACAGAGGGTTTCAGTGAGCACAGGAGCTGCCCAGCACAGACGCTAAATACTTCTCTAGCAGTGGCAGCTTTCAGACCCCAGCTTTTTGAATGCCTTATGGAAAAGTTCTGTGTTGACCACCAATGCCACTTCTGTATTATGCTGATTTGAGGAGAAAAATGCATTCTACTTCATGTGTAAAGGATATTAACATGATTCAGAATCTGCAAGTGAACTTATATTAAGCAACATTAAGGTACTGTATATAAGCTAATTCAGGGGATAGGGACTTTTTCTAAATTCAGCTTCTTATTTGTACATTGATGCTATTTCTATGAATCCGACCGACCAACAAGAGTTTGCAGTCAATTAAACCCATCTGATTTCTAATTCATACTCTGGTAAAGAGATATTCTTACTGAATTAGAGTCTGCTCACAGGGCAATACAGGTTGACACATATCTTGGCATTTTTCCCCAAAATCTTTTTTTATTTCAGGGAAACAGAGGAAGCAGCCCTGGAGGGAAGGCTGGCCCTACCCCTGCTGCTCTCTGTGGGGCTCACACACGACCATGGCCACATCTCCGGGCCGCTCCTCTTCGGCAAACCACCTGTCTCTTTGGGAATCTGCACCCAGTTTTTCCAGGGAAGTCTTTCTAAGTAGTGCTTCTCTTACTGACTTCCGCAATTCTTATAATGAAGAGCCGCCCAGGCTGCCTGGCTAACAGTGGTTTATTGTCTGTAACACAACAGGATGTTTAAGAATGGTTGGTAGCATGGCTGCCCAGGGAAGATGGATGGAGACACAAAGCCAAATGGACCCTCCCGGCCTCCGTAAATGAGCTCATTCTACTTGGAGACAGCAGGGTTTTGTTCCGATCCGCCCAAGACTTGCGTAGCTGTTAGTTTGTCCTGGGTAATTAATGTCACCGGTGGCTGCCTGGCTGACCTGAAGGGCAGCAGCGAGTCCCACCCCCCATCAGTCGGGATGAGGAAAGCACTCCTCGAACGCAGGCTTCCTTTGCATAGCACCAGCATATCTGTGCAGCTGTCCGGAAGGGAGACCTGGGCTATGCCGATCTAGATAATCAAACTCCAGATTCTGCACTTCACCAAGTGACTGGCATTGTCGTGTTTCAGAAAATTGAATTCAGCTTTATGAAACATATGTTTAAAAGCTGTACACTTTCAATAATTATGCTGTAACATCCCTGTTTTTATGCAAAGCTAACTAGATATTGTCATATTAAAATAGCAAATCCAATTCATTTCTTATGAAACACATGTTTAAAAAAAATAAAAGGAACACTTTAATTATTTCAGGAGAGTTCCGGCCAGCTAGCCCGCCGACTGCATATTGCATTTGTTTAAAACTCAATCATGCAAAATGAAGACTCGATTTGAAAAATTTTAATAAAGATAACCAGCCTATCATGCTATCATTTGAATGCTAATCGGCACTCCCATTCAGCGGAGGGAGATGGTGTCAACTTGGCTGGAGGCTCTTTATTCCGCAATAAAAACATTTACATTCTAATGATTTTATTAAAGCGCTGGAGCTGTCAGCAGCCCCCGATGACTCTCTGGCAAACTCTATCAGTTATCAACTCATATTGCCTTTATCAAACCACCCAGCGGTGAGTGCAGCACCACAATGAGACGTCTGCTGCTCACGGAGCGGGTATTTAATCATTTCTTCTCCAGCATTGTTCTACTTACGGAGCATAAAGGAGAGCTTCAAGCAACCCCAGAGTGCTCCTGACAATGGAGCGGAGCAGCGGCCCCTATTTATCTTCTCCAGGCTCTTCAGGAACTGTTTTCTCCCACACCCACCCCACCTTTATTTTGTTGTTGTGGCTGTCACTTAATTTCTTCTTCTTTTTCTCCACTACCTCTATCATCACCCAGCAGCTCTGAATTTCTCCTTCACCCGGAAAAGCAGGGCTGAGGAGAGAGTGAGGTGGAAAGGTGACCCCGCTGTGGCGTGGAAGTGCCAGGACGGCCTCTGGGGACTGCCCAGCAGGCGAGCAGGCGGCAGAAACTCTGGAGAGCAGCAGCTGCCTTTGCCTTAGTCACACACAGGCAGCCATTGGAGAGGAAGGAGCATGGCAAGGCCTCCTTTTTTCATTTTTGCTCTCTGTTTAAAAAGCCAACGTTTGGGCTGGGGACCTAGCTCAGTGGTACTGCATCTGCCTGCCAAGCACAAGGTCCTGAGCTCGGTTCCCAGTACCAGAAAATAAATAAATAGGCAACATTCAACTTGAAGTATGGCTCAGTAGTGAAAACTGCTTGGATTCACTTGAAAAAAGATCCTCCTCTCTCTTTGGTCCCCTTCCAGAATAAAGCAGGAAATTCTGAATGAAAACAAAAAACTTTACCCAAAAGGCACGTGCCTGGAAATCTTTGTCAAAGTTGTGTAGAAACAGCCCTTCTCCGCCACAGCTCAGAGGCGAGTTTCTTCAGATTGGTGGAAGAGCAGCTCTGTTGCTTCGGCTTGTCATCTCTTATCCTGCAGGGCTTTCGGTGGAGCCTCCCCAGAATGTAGCGCTGTTCTGGAGCACAGAGGTGGGCAGAACTGGAGCCCCGGCCCGGCACCTGGCAAGCACAAGGCCGTGCTTTCTGGGGGAAATGGCTGCCTGGATATCGCATTTAGTTCACATTTGCTGCTGGCTTTGATCCTTCACTTCAAAACTGCCAGCCAAGTGCTGCACGAGGGTCAAAGCCAGGTGGGCTTCTGCTGCTTCCTGGGGATCTGTGCTCCAAACCAAATGGCCCTTTCATTTAGGGAGTGCTCTTTTATTTGCAAACAGCAGAAAACCCTGTTAATGAAACTCCAGAACTGTGCAACACCTATGCGGAAGGTTAGCATTGCGCCTCTCTAGGCCTGGGTACACTGTGCAGATGCAGCCTTACACCTGGCCCGGGAAGCTCAGAGCTTCCTTCTGCCTGGAGCCACGCAGAGTCTCTCCTCTTCTCTGCACCTGGACCAAAGGATTCAGTCCAAGACTCACACTAGCTGGGCCACCCAGTCAGGGTGGACACCCCATCGTCTCTGCGGGGTAGTAGCCAGACGTGCCACTGTCAATGACAGAGCAGTGCCAGCTGCTGTCTGAGACCTGGGTGCCTGGCAGAAGGTGCCACACCTGCAGGCTCTGGCCCCCTGAGCCTCTGCCCAGCCTGCAGCCTTCCTTCTAGCCTGGCGGCTTTCAGCCACTGAGGAGAGAGCCCTAGGGTAGGACAGCCTGTGCCTGTCCACTGCCATCCCACACGTCCAGGCATCAGGAGACAGGGTGTGAAGCCATAACTGTGGTCCTCAGAGTGAGTTTAGCCAGGCAGAGGGTCTGCAGGGCACATGCGCCAGCCCAGTGCTCACCTTGGGGTCGAGTGTTTTCTACCATTTGGTCTGCAAACATTCACAAAAGCTTTCAGATACCCCTGCCTCCAGTCTAATCTGGACTTTAAGAGAAAGGCTGGAGGATAAGCAGGGAGAAAAAGAAAACAAAAAAGCTGCTTAGCAAAAGCATTTAGAATAAGCATGTCCTCCCAGAGGCTGGGGGATGAAGGGGGCAGCCACCCGGCAGAGGGGTGCAGGGTGGCACTGGGCACTGTGGTGGGGACTCGGCAGGGCTGGCCCCGCCCTATCCACACCTCAGGCCCCTGGCTCCTCCACGAGGATGATGAGGCTCACGGGAGCTGCCACGTCCAACCCGTTCATGGTGGGGAATGAAAGCCACCTTGACAGCACTGGTCATCCTCCAACAAGAGGCCTCAGGCACTGAACTCTGCCCTGCTCCGGGCCCAGCTTCCGTCTGTGCTCCAGGCTGCTCTCTTTCCCTCCAGGTAGATGTGGTGTCTTCTGGCCAGGAGGAGCCCGGAAGGGGCCTTCGCGCTCTCGGGAGTGCTGGGGGCAGCCTGCTCCTCTCTCTTTTCCCCCAGCCCAGATGGCCAGCGAAAGGCCATCACAGAGACCACAGGGTCCACTCCTACAGAACTCACTAGGGGAGTCTAAAGACATGGTGGATGTCTAAATTTTCAAAAATACAGTAAAAGACACACTGCCACAAATGCCCCTCACTGTCTTCCCCCTTGCTTTTAACTCAACTCGTTCTACCATCATTGCCCCTCTCTGCAGCAGGTCTGGAGTTCTCCTTCATGAGTGCCTTCACCAGGTGAGATAAAAAATACCATGAATGTTGCCGCTGAGCACCATTCAACAGAAAGGCAGCTCATAAAATCATGGCCCTGCATCCTCACCCACCTCAGTCACCAGATCTGGCCCTGAGCAACTTCTGGCTGCTCCCCAAAGGCAAAATGACCAAGAAAGGTAAATGTTTGGAATCAATCGAGGACATCGAGGCAACCACAGCAGTGCAACTAAAGACTCTCAGAACAGAGAACTCCAGAGCTGCTGCAGAAACCAGGGAGAACAGCAGGATAAGTGTGTTCAAAGTGATGGGGAGGATTTTGAGAGCAGCTAATGAAAATGTCTTTCTCTGTCATTTTTAAATTTTACCGCATGTTGCACTTTGTGGTCACACCTACACTGTCACCCTCTGGGCAGATCCACAGGAGACCTGACTCACCTGCCTCGCTGGATGGTTGGGCTTCTCCTCCTGGTATGAGCCCCAGCAGTGTGGCCGCATATCCCTGGGAAGGGACTCCGGTCTCTCATGGTCCGTGCTGGCTGGAGTCTCCCTTCACACCCCACTTCTGAGAGATCTCAGGACTTGGATTCATTTTCTCAGGTGGTTTTTCTGTGACAAAGCAGGTCATCTTCCTCCCTGGGACATGCAGTGGCAGAGAAGCCTGACCGGAGGAGCTGGGTAGAAACCTGAGTGTCTGGTCACCTGCGGGACTGTGGTCAGCAGCACAGTGAACCTGAGCCTTGTGGTCAGATGGGCAAAAGTCACCAAATGCCTAACCGCTGTGACCCAGCGGCCATGGGGAGATGGGGTCTGTTGGTGTCGCTTTATGACCGCCTACTATTTTGGCATCTTTTCTGAAGTATCACATCTTTTTTATAGCTCAACTTTGAGTCTAGCCTTTTATTACTTTAAAAATATTGCTTTGCCTATGTCAAGACAAAAGATAAATATCTATGCCTAGTCAATTTGTTATTTATATATTTCCTTCAAAGAGTCAAATATCAGATCACACTGAAAACTGATTTGCAAGCTCTTGCTGAAAAGGTATTTGAATATTGTAGCATTATGCATTTATACACCTTCGTCGGAAGGTTTAAAACCTGGAGCCGGAGTGGAGAGAGGTGGTAGGAACTTCTCTCTTCATCAGCCTTAACACGGGGACTCTGGAGGCTTGGGATCCACTTGGGTGTATAAACTCAGCTCTGTGGGATTTTTGTTGTTAGATAAAGACAAAGTAAAAGAATTCTAGATTCATATTCAAGTGGATGTCTCCACACAGACACAAAACTCTGCGAGCTCACGGGGTTGAGAGCGCTCTGCAGTCTCTTGTGTGTGAATCTGTGCCGCCCTTATATCCCTGTCATCTATCCTCATCCATCTACCTATCTCTCTGGCTCACTTCTAGCTACAGAGCCATGTTTCCCTCTATCCTGTGTTCCCCTCTACACAGGAATCCATCTTTTATTTTGTAATACTGAGGATTGAACCCAGGCCAGGAAAGGTTCTGCCTCGGAGCTGCACCCCAGCCCCTGAGTCTTTCTTTTTGAGTTCTTCCCCAGTCTGGATGGGGGCTTCCCATACAATTCAGTGCAATCTCTTTGCCTTTGCATCGGCCTGGAAGAGGCAGATGCGGACCACCTGCAGATGATCTTGCAGCACTGTCTAAACTGGCGTTTGGCTCAGTGGCTGGCCACCACGGCCCAGCCAGGGGGACACTAAATCTAAACATGTTGCTGGCACCCACCTGGAGCCGAGAGGCCAGCTGGCACCCTGACCTGCTGTGTGTGAATGTGTACAAATACACAGCAGAGAGCAGAAGGGGCAGGAAGCTGGGAGAGGCCCGGGTAGCAGGATGTGTGTCCTGGCCTGCAGGCAGCCCCAGGAACAAATGCTTGGAGCCTCTGGAGAGGGGAAGAAGGAATGAGAGACTCCCGGAGGGCACAGAAAGGTGAGCACTGGGGTCTCGGCCTCCTCTGGCTTTTCAGTATGCTTCGATCAGAGTCTCCGAAACTTAGTGATTTGCTTTGTCGCTCACCCTCACCCTAGAGGCATCGGGACCGGCGGGACTGTGGAGCCCTGCACTTACAGGAAGCACCAGTGTCACCACATCGCCTGGCGGTCTCTGCCCGGAATGCTCAAGACGGCAGCACCGGGCCCCAGTTAGGGCGGCGCAGGCACGGGTCCCGCGGGACGATGCGGGCGCGTCCTGGGCATCCACCAGCCTCGCTGATGCTGGGGAGGAGTGGACGTCTCATCCTCGGGGTCGTGGCTGCATTTGGCTGAGGACGGGCCACATGCAATCCGGCCCTTAAGGCAACTCGGGAATCACAAGGTGCGAATTAACAGGGCGCAGCAGAGCCCATTTTCCTATGGCAACGACTCCACCAATCGCCAGCTGCACGCCGCGCATGCGCTTGAGTCAGGACCCACGAGGTCCCTCTGGTGCAGCCGCCCTGAGCTCAGCCCTGGAGCACACAAGGGGTCGCCGCCGGGCTCCTGTGTGAGCAGGAGAAGCTGACCTCTGTGTGGAGCGGTGGCAGGAGGAAGAAGTGGGGACTCTGTTCCCCACAGCGGAGATCTCAAAGGAGGCGACCCCGGCCAATGACACGGGCCACAGAGGCTGGACGTTGCCCGCTCATCATGCAGGCGACACCACAACGGAAGACAAGGGCAGAGCGGAGTACAGGTGGGGCAGATGGACGTGGGGCAGCTGTTACGAGGACAGTGTAGCAACACTGGGAGAACCTGGGTGTGGTGGCTCATGACTGTAATCCCAACACTCTGGGAGGCTGAGGCAGGAGGGTCCCAAATTAGAGCCCCTACAGGGGGACTGAACGACTTTGAGAGACCCTGTCTCAAAATAGAAAAGGGCTGGGGATGTAGTGCAGCGTGAAAGCCCTGGGTTCAATCCCAGTGGCACGAAAACAAACACCCTGGGAGAGCTGAGGTGCCCAGCCCGTCTGCTTCCCGAGGACCAGGGCTGGATGCATCTCCATGCCAGGGCTGTCAGCCCGCCGGGGCCCAGGTGCCATCAGGGTGGGGTCAGAGCAGCCTGGTGATGCTCTGGGTCCGCGTCCTCCAGCATCGCAGGTGCGGGCAGCACTGTCAGCCTCTGCAGATCTGAAACTTCTCGAACCTGCATGGGGCCGTCCTGGGGCGTCTGGATAATGCTGTTGCTCACAGCGCTTTCAATAGACAATGTGCTGGCTGCAGCCCTAGCAGAACCTTGCTGCTTTCTGGGGTTTTGCTTTTTCCACTATTTTCTTTTCTTTCTACTTTTTAATGGCAAGTGCTAGATGTCTGTGTAATTTGGTTGAGATGCCTGCAGAATTTGGTCATTTGATATAATGTGTGTGTGTAGAAGCAGGTACATATATATACACATGTATATAATTTGAGTTTTGGAAACTTACTGTGCTGGTAACTGGAGGAAGTACCCTGGTTTGCCGAGCTGACTGGCATTTTACAGTAGTGAACAGGCATACGGGTCTCGAAATGTTAAATTGAATTTTTCCAGTTATCCAAGGGTAACGCTGTGCTGAGTATGTCAGAGTGTGGGTATAGCAACTAATAAAGTCTTCTCTAAATAGTAGCCCAGAAGAGGGGACAAAGCTTCACCCGGGAAGAGCTGCAGCCTGGGGCCAGGTAGGGAGGCTGGCGGGGGGGTCCCAGCGTGCCCCAAGACGCTGTCCTGCAGCTGAGGGAAGCTCCAGGGGTCCCAGGCCCGGGCTGCTCCTGCTCGGCCAATCTCCACAGCTTCTGCCTGGCCCTCCGCAGCCTCTGCAGCACCAGCAACCAGGACAGCCAGACCTCTGCCCACCACCCTTCCCGCCTCTCACAACACTCCGAGTTTCCAAGTTTCCACCTCCAGAGTCAGGCGCTACTGTTGGAAGCTTCCTGCAGACAAGCAGGCAGAGGCAAAGTGTGTGAAGGCTCCTCGTCCCGCCCGTCTCTGTTCACAGCATCTTGCTCCTGAAGTCCATAGTGATGGCATGGTGGCGGGCCGACGTAAACCTCTCAGGTAAGCATCACCCGAGGCCTCCACAGCCAAAAAGGCAGCCCCATTTCCCGTGCATGTGCATGCCCGTGCTGTTGTCTGTCCCATGCCGGGGCTGCCCTGGAAGTCCGTCCTCCTCACTGTGTGCTGGGCTGTCCCCTGCTCCCAATCTGTCCGTGTGGTGGAGCAGCGACCCTCAATGCTGTCAGGGCCAGAGAGGAGGGTGAGAGAGACAGCACTGATACCTGGCCCGCCCTCCCTACTGCTGTTCAGTGAAGACATTGGCATACGAGAGCGCGTTTCTATAATGTGAAGTAAATGTCAAAATGAGAAAAGAATGTCTTATGCACATGAATAATAGAGGGGAAGCTTCAAAACCAGCATAAATCATTATTTTGGCAGGTAATTTTTTATATCTTTCTGCAGCATCTTTTTTCTGTTGATAAATTTATCAGTATAAAATATAGACCATTTTTATGAAATGAATACATATGAATTTAAAACAAGGTACAATTATGGGACACAGCATCACACAAGCAATTCCAAGAGGGAGTTGAGATGGCAACGCTTCTTTCGATTTACAGGAGTTTATTACTTCTGCAAAAAAATTACTTTAGGGCTTATACCCCTGGAATCCCTTAAGCTGGATGGTAATTTCACGTGGATGAAAATGACAAAAAAGAAAGCATTTGAGGCTGTCTCCTAGTGAGACCTGGTGTTTCTCTGTTGGCGGATCCGTGAGGACAGCGGCTGCTGTGGCAGGAACAGAGCCGTGTGTGGGACAGGGCATCCTGGAGCCGACTGGGAAGTTTGCTCGTCTGCATCTCTGCACTGCTTCCTCCTGCGCATCTGTCAGGGAAGGGGTTTGGGAACCCTGCTGCTTGAGCACCTCAGCAGCAAAGAGGTCTTTCTGGTCACCATCCTGAGCAGCTCGTGCATGCATGTGTGTGTGTGTACTTATGGACGCGCAGTGGCATGTGTGTTGTACATGTGTGTGCATGCACTCTGCATGTGTCCATGCAGTATGGCCCGTGAACTCACATGTTCACATGCATAGTGTGGGTATGTGCAATGGCTCAGGGGAAGCATGTGTGCTGTGTGCATCCATGTGTGCATGCATGTGGCTGGTACTAGTGTGCACATGCAGGTGTGTGCATTTGTGTTTGGCCTGTGTTGTGTCCATGTTTGCATGTGTGGAGTGTGCACCGCTGTGCCTGGCGGCCCCACCTCTCCTCTGGCCGCCCTCCCCTTAAGAGCTCCCGAGAAATCTCTTCAGAAAGCACAGCTGGTCAGGCGGGGCCCCGTTACCCAGCTCAGGGCCGACCTCGTGCCTGTGCTCAGCCCCGCTCCTGGTCACTACAGAGAGGGACGTCTCCCGTCCGAGGCCTGCTCCTGACCGCAGTGCAGGGGGCGCCAATTGGCAGAGACAACTCAGTCAGGCTCCCAAGTTTCCCACCCCAGGGCTCTCCAACCTCACAAAGTTGTGCTTTTTGCCCATCTTGTAAAGCACGATGGCCTCGAACCTGCACCAAGCCGTGCTTTAGTGAAGAACATCCCTTCTCCGCCCTACCTGCCTCCCCTCTCCTCCCTCAGAGTGCATCGTCTTCTGGTCCCCTTCCAGCTGCTGCTCCAACACAGCCTCCTGCAAGGGACAGGTCCTCCCCGCGGGGCCACTGAGCAGCCACGTGCAGCCATGTGACATGGTTTCAGGCAGACTTGCTGCAGGTTGGGTGGCAGTGATACATTTAAAATACCTTGTCTCTCTACTCTCTCTCATTCCCAGCTGATACAAGTGGCAATTCATAAATGGTAATTGGATGAATCAGCACAGAATTAGACATTTTGATTGCAGGTATCTCAAGTAAATCAAGGTGTTGGGGCCCAAAGCACAATACAGGCAGTGAGCAGATAAACCAGACCAGGACTACAGGAAGCCCTCCCTCTGGTTGTCGGCCCGCGCGTGTGGTTTCTGTCCGCTTTCCTAGAAGTAGCTATGTTAAGCACGCCCAGCTGTGCTCGGCACAGTGGCCTAAGCAGAGCCCTGGGAAGCAGCTCCCTCACCCCAGTTCATCAGCACCTGAGCCCGGGCCAAGTGTCTGACCCCTCTGGGCTGCAGGTGGTCACCTGGAGGATGTGCACAGGGACATGCTACGGCGTGCGGCTCCTGCAGACACAGCCGAGTCCTCAGCCGCCTCAGAGAAGGCTGCGGGCTGAACACCGCAGCAGCCTGTGCACGGAGGAAGGCAGGCACAGGCTCACGGAGGGCACGGAAACAGCGGGCTGAACCACTACTGTGGGCTCTGCGGGCCATGCAGGTGAGGGGCTGGACCCTCCCGAGGATTATCCAGCCCCGAGTTTGGGGGTTGTGGCCCTTCCTCGTCTTCATGGTTCCTACTTGACTTGTACCTCTGCCCCAGTGGATGTGTTGTGAGAATGAATATGTTCCTGATTGATCATGGATGTCATATTTGACACTCGTGGACATTTAACTTTTACTGGGAATATTCAGCTTTGAAAACTGAAAACTATTTCTACACCTGTGGAGAGTCGGAGATCAGGAGTGGGAGATTCAGGGACTGAGGCAGGGCTTGAGCCCCCTTCTTGGGCAAGGCCCTGGGCCACACGGGGCCTCTCTGAGGGCCGCCTGTGCCAGCAGTGAGCTGACAGAGAGCCCTGGCACGCACGGTGAGGCAGGCAGCCCTGCCGTGGGGAAAGGGCAGTGTGTCTCTGGTGATTTGCAGCGTGGGGCCAGCACCGGGTAATGGATGGAGGCAGCAGTGGGAAATGCCAGCCTGGACAGCAGAGCCGCGGCTCAGAGCAGAGCCGCGATGGCTAATTCATCACCTAGCACACTGGGCACCAGGGACCGAGTGACAGGCAAAAGACTGAGGAAGGCCGGCCTGCGCGTCCAGGGAGAGAACGAGGAAGAAGGGGTACAGCCGCCGCTGGGGCTGATTTGCATTCAGGGAAAGACAGGCAGGGGCAAAGCAGCAACGGGAAGGGGAGAGCAGGCAGGCGGGATTCACCGCAGGAAGAGCGACCCTTGCCCTGCGGCTGGGCTGCGTGCTGGTAAATCCATGCGAGTCGCTGTCCCCTGCGGCATCCAGAGCACGATGGGCTTCAGTACCCACGCAGCACTTCTCCAGGAGGCTGCTCCTCCTTCTGCAGCGGTTTCCAGGGATCTGGCACGCTGGTGCCCCGCGTGGTGGTCAGTAGCCCAGTGCCCAGGACGCCGGGGCAGCCGCGGCCTCCCTCCCCCTGGGTGTGGATCCCCACGACCAGCTCGCGTGTCTTCAGAGCCGCGACTCATTGGGTTGGGCTCGGCCTCCCGCCCCTCCGAAGACCCACACAGCAGCGGCCTGCGCGCTTCCCTCTCCTGCTGTCGCTTTCGGAAGCGCCAGCCTCCACTCCTTGGCCTTCAGCACTGCTTTCCTCTTTTGTTTTGTTTTCTGCAGCACTGAGGATTGAACCCGGGGCTACATTCCCAGATCTTTTTTGTTTTCACTTTTGAATAGGCCTCATTAAGTCACTCAGGAGCCCGGGCTGGGCCTAAATTTGCCTCGCTGTTGGCTCAGCCTCCCACAGCTCTGGGATGCAGGCGTGCAGCTGCACACGCACCTAGGCCGCCAGTTTCTTTTCATTAGCGTGCTTGCAGTGCCTAGCGTTTGCAGTCCTTGTGTGGGGCTGGGGCCTGCACTGAGGTACTTAACGGCCTTCCCTCCCCTTTACCTCCTTTCCCTGCCTCATCTCTAGATTCCCTTCCTACCTGAGAAAGGTCCCTCTTCCTAACCTCCTAATGTCTACCTTTTATTTTGCTCTTTAATTTATTTATGCTTTGGATTTCTCATATATGAGAAACTGTGACATTTGAGCTGGTGTATTGGATTTCTTTCACTCAACGTCGTGGTCTCCAGGTGTATCCATTTCCATACAAGTGATTCCAGTTCATGCTTTTTAATGGAAAAATAAATTTCATTAAATAATAAAGAAAATGATATAGTTAATACAGTGCATATTGTAACCAAGGTTACCCTGACAAAAGAGACCTTACAAAGAAGAAACAAACATAGCATAAAACTTTCTTTTCAATGAACTACAAGAAACTAGTAGTATAAATGAAACATATTAACTTACATATTAAAATATTTTTGAAATAAGTTTTTTGGGGAATTATTTGAACTTTTCTCTGCTTCCTATTTATCTGTCTTCTATTTTTCTCTATCTATCCATCTATCTATCTATCTATATTGAATTTCTCATATAAAAGAAACCACACCATATTTAAACTTGTGTGTCTGATTTACTTCACTTAACAGTCGTCTCAAGGTGCAGCCATTTTCCTACACATGACTCAAGTGTATCTTCAGGGACGAGTAGTACTCTACTGTGTGTAAATACCACACTGTCTTTATCCATTCATCTGTTGATGGATATGTAGGCCAATTCCAATATTTAGCTATTAAGAGCTGTGCTTCTATACAAGAGAAGAGCTATAAGAGCTGTGCTACTCTAAACATGAGTCTGCATGGATCACCATAAATATGGCATCTTTAACTCTTTTGGGAAAATACCTAGAAGGGGAACAGTGGGAATAGAAGTTCTGGTTTCAGAGTTGTAGGAGTCTCCACTGATTTCCACAGTGGTTGCACCAGTTTACATCCAGGTTCTGTCCTGACTCCATCTGTTCATGGTGCCCTGATCCAGGGGGCATCTGCAGATGGCTGATCTGTTGCACTGTGGCCTTCTCCCTCGTAAGCCCTCCCACTGCCCTTTGCCCCACTGTGTCTTAGACTCTGCAGCCCAGCAAAGACAGTGTCCCTCACAGCTGGCTTGGCCTGGGCAGCACTCATGAGGCAGCTGCGCTGTGTCACACCAAGCACGATGCTGGGCAGCAAAGGGTTCCATGTCTGGGGAGCTGCCTGGCTACAGTCTCCAGGGGCACATCCCTCCTCTGGCCTCCTCACCCAGCTGTGTGGTCACTGTCACTACTGTCACCCTCAGGTCACCTCTATCCACAGTGCTGATGCCCGGTCGCCTGTCTGAAAGTGAACAGCATGCAGTGAAAGCCGGAAGCCTTCTGGCTCTGCAGCCTCAGCTGCTGCCTCACCAGTTTCCCACCACCCTGGTGAGGGCCTGACTCCACCCCTCAGCTCCTCAGGTGACCTGGGCTCATCCACCGCAGCTCCATAGCTTCCATCCTGCTGAGTCGAGAGCGCTGTGATCCTTCCTGTTTACAGAACTTCCAGGGCTTCCCCTTGACACTGGTTCCAGCTTCCTGGTGGCCGTGGCCTAGCCCGTGGGCCTTGCAGCTGAAACCCTGCTCTCCCTGGAGTGGCTCTCCCTTCCCTGACTGATCTCTGAGATCCAGATCTCACAAACCAGCCCTGGGCTCCAGAATAGCGCAGGAACCTGAGCTCCGACCTCCCGGATCCATCCCAGACACTGAGGCGACCGATGTGCTTGCATTTGGGAGCCCATTGTGGAAGGTCTCAAACATCTCCGGCTTCACAAGGGAGTTCTTGGTCTTCCAGGAGAAAGTCCTTCCCTACACCTCCTTTAACCAGTGCCAAGTGCTCAAACCTGACTTAGGGTGGAAGAAAGTGTTAAAATATTTAATAAAACAGAGTTTCTCCTCTTGGAAGCCATAATTTTATGAGGGCTAAATGTGATTTTCTTTAAAGTTTCATGATGAAAATGATGCGTTATTACTGCTCAGAAATGATTGACTTTGACAGCGACAGTGGCAGCTTCAGCACCACGTGACTGTGAGCAGCGCTGGACAGAAGGGGTCTGGGAGAAGGGTGTTGGGGCCCAGTGACTGTCAATGCTGGGTTCTGCTGGCTCTCGTCTGAGCAGACTGCACAGACTCAGGGTCCTGGGCCACACCGTGCTCAGCAGGGACAAGCAGACCCTAGAGCTGCACTTGGCATCCACACGGGATGTGTAGGACACAGTCCTGGTGCTAGGACCAGCAGAGCTGCTCCCAGTGCAGGTCTAGGAAAGTCTGCTCGCAGGTGGAGGAGGAGCGTCTGCTGAGGAGAGCCTGACGGGACCTTCAGTACATGCCCAGGCGGTATCAGCTGAGCAGACTTCAGCTGCCTAGAGTGCAGCCTCCTCACAGTGCCCTCCTGGAGGGACATGGGGGCTCCACCCTCCCAGGGGCCCCACCCGCACCTCCTGGGGCCTCACTTGAGGACGTGGCATCAGCAGGTGACAGCCCCCATCCTTGGTTCAGTGTGGTCCTTGCTCAGCACAGAGAGCTGTACCAGCAAGGGCATCATTTTGATCCATTTGGGTGACTTACAATTTTGAATCCAAAGATATTACAACTGTCTTAATTTAAAAAAGAAAAACAACTTGTTGAAATAGTAATCCATGAATAATTTCTTGTGCTATTGTATTTTTTTTCTGGCCCATTGAACTTGACCTCACCACCCATAGGAACCGTTATAAACTTTTAAAATTTCCTATGCCTTGGACATTGTATTGAACTACTCACAGAGGTGTTCTGTCAATGGCCAGGGTCCCGGGCAGGCAGGGAAATTTATCTGGCCGGGATGATACATGCTCCACTTTGCAGCAGAGCCTGGGCTATTTAACTCTGCAGTTCCCCGTATTAACAAGGCTCATCTTCAAATGTATGAACACAGGGCACTCTGTTCCAATATTATTCTGTCGCTTGCTCCCTGTCTTCCCTGGGGAAGCTCTTGATTTAATCCACGTGGCACTTCAGGAACCAAGTCCCTTCCCCTAACCTTCGTGATTTAGGATTCCTGGTTCATGTGGAAGGAAGCAGAGTTTCTCCACACATACAGGGCACCTCTGGGCCTACTGGTCGACCCGTACCAGCCACATTTGTAGAGAAAGAATACACATTTGACAAGTGAACTGCTGTGGTAGAAACTCTAACAGGGTTGCAGTTAGAGGGAGCTGTAACTCAACCTCCAGAGACCTACATTCTGATATATATTGGCTGATGCTGGCTCAAGTGCTGGGTCTGCAGAACCCACTGTTTCATCGAAATCAGACACACTTCTTCGGGCACTGAATGAGCCCTGCCATCATTTGCCTGCCGATGCTTGGAAAGGGATAGGATAAAACACTACAGCAGCATCCTGTAATTATGCCCCCAACCCTGCAGAGGCGGGTCTTACCTCTCCAGGCCTAAAAAAGTGCAAAATGGGGCGAAAACAAAGAACAGAAAGAAGGGAAAGGAAAAGGATGGAGGAGGGGAATTTACATACTGAGCCTCCCAGAGAGGAGCCAGCCCTCCTGCTTGGGGCCTGCTGGAGGTCCTTGCTTCTTATCTGATTTCATGTTTCCCTCCCCTCCCCCACTGCCCACGCAGCACAATGGTGCTGATAAAACAGAGCAAATTTCTTCTATTAGTGACTGACAGCAATTTGAGGGAATGAAGTTGTACCATGATATTGTTATATATACAAGGTGCAAATAACCTAGTTTGAATAATCACAGCCTGTGTCCTTTTAAATGGTTTTTCTCTCCATTTAGAGACATGCCTTTGATGTGATAATATTAATTCCCTCTGTGCTGGAAGGAAGAGGGAAAAAAATCTCTGAGAAGCGGAAATTAAATGAGTAACGCAGTGTCAGTCAATCTTTTAAGCCAAGGCCTTATTAACTGCTAATCATTTTGTCATTTTGTCGCTCAAAGTAATAAATTTGATAGGAAAGGATGTGGGCGTCTTGTGTTTACTTTTATTAGCTTTAAACAGAAGCAGTTGTGGAGATATTACATTATCAAGACGTGAGGAATTTAAGTGGTTTCTGTTAACCCTATCACCATTTTCCTTCCTCACCAATGTCTGATTGTCATAATTTTGAATAATCCAGCTGCCTGAAAAATATTTTTAAAAAATTTGTAGAGGCTTTGCCCGGCAGTTCTATCCCTGGGTTTGGTGGCGATCACATCTGGCGTTTGATTCCACACAACCTGTCTGAGGGAGCAGGTCTGACCCTGAGTCAGGAGGCTGTCATGTCCCTAGAAAAAATGCCAGGATGCGGTCCCTCTGGTCCACACTTGTGGCTTGTTTGTAACATCACCTCGGAAGCCACCGTCTGGGGACCTGATGTCTACCTCGGCATCTCCCAGGTTAGAGCCTTGCTGGTAGCACTGAGAAGGGGCTGTGGGGTCAGCTGGCAGCGTGGAAGTTACCCAGAAGCACCGAGGCCAGTTTCTCCCCAAAACAGTGTGTGTAGCTCAGTGCACCGGCTGGCTCCACACCACACAAAAACTCAGATCTCTCTGCCCAGATGGAGGCCAATGGGGCTAAGCCTCGGCCTCAGCTGGGGGGGGACTGTGGGGTCCCCAGGAGCCTGTGGAACCCCCCAACTTGTCTATGTCCTTGGGCTGGGATTAAGCCACTGCCACAGCCAGGGCAATGGGGGAAGCACTGGGGTCACACAGGAAGCCCACATGTACAGGGTCCCAAGGGACAGCAAGCTGGAAGGACGCGCACTCTGGTTCAGTTAACACTGGCATCTGCACATCCTCCACAGTGACTGTGCTCACACCCGAGGTCCACAGGGTGGAAATCCCACAGCGGGACACAGGTGCCTGGGGCTGATCCCGATCCCAGCTTCTGCAGGAAGGCAGTCTGCACAGGCCGAGGGCAGAGCGTGAGCGGTAGCTGTGTGGGTCCATCTTCTGTTGCTCATCTGGATGAGGCTAAACTTTGTTCCCCGAGAACTGAGGGCTCCCTGTGTCCAGGACTGAAGAACATCCACCTTCCACTGCCCAGTGAGCTTCTCCAGGAAATACTTCCACAGGAGTTTTCCAGTGGCTTTTGTGAACCGACGAAGTCTAGGTTTGATATTTGAGTTGGCAAAATGTCTCTAGTATCTGCTAAGAAGATGTGAGACATATCTGGAGATTTTTTTCTTGCTCTCTAGCAAGCTCATTCAAAGGAGCAGAAGTGCTTTCATCTTTCGATTTCTGGTCTTTTTGTGGGGGAGCCTTTGGCTGGTGGTGTTTGTATCTTCTGCTTTCACTCATCGTCTGATAAGGATGTTCACTAAGGAGCAGCAGTGGATGCTGACTGGTGGGGAATGGTGGGTGGCTGTAATAGAATCACTGCAAAGCAAATGTCTCTTGGGACATCCGGAAGTCCCCATGCACCTGCTCTTTCCCTCATGGGCTCGGCTCACTGTCACCTCTCTCTGCAGCCACCCAGCTCTCTCCAGCCCCGTCCGTCTGAAGGGACCATGCTCCGGGCACCAGGGTGGCCCAAACCCCAGGAGACCCTGGCTGCAAGAAGCTTCCAGGCTCTAGTTTGGGGAAATACATAATCAAACACTGATTAAAAATCATTGACCCTTAATACTTGTCCTCGATATTTTATTTCAAAGCATATTAAAAGATATTATTTTTATAATTTCTCATATTTTACTGTGGGAGTTTAATCACCTGAGTTTAATTCTGGCATGAATACAAAATACTCTAAGACATAATTTCAATCAAAATACGTGCTTTCTTCTTCCTTCTTGGTCTTAACATTGAAATATGCATTCCACTCTCCCTTTTTTGAAACTTGCGATAAATGGCCCAATAAATGGAGCTATGAAATGTACAAAACATTGCCTGACTGCAACACACGCCCTGTGTTAGCTCAAATGACTTCTTCCTTCTCTTTATGTATCCAACCTTTGCCCCAAACTGATCTGGTGGTCAAATGCCTACCAATTCCTGACCGATTCTGGAGGCAGAAGCAGATTGGCTACGGGGCTTTTTCATTAGGGGGAAAAATCATGCATGTAGATAGGGCAATTCATATTTATCAAATCGGCATTTTCACCAGGCAGCACTGCCCAGGCCAGCAAAGCCTGCCAGGCACAGAGGAGTTGTGGGCCTGGGCGTCCTCCCAGCTTGGAGTGTGGCTCACTCACCAGTACTCCCACAGGCCAGGCTGCTCAGGGGCCCTTCCTGGGGTCCTAACTCCAGGAGCCCTGGAGAGGCCTCTGCATCACCGGACTGAAGTATCAAGAGTCCAAACAGAAAGGAAACAGAGAACCCAGAGAAGCCGAATGTCCCCAAACTATGGTGACATGTTATCCAGTCCTTTGCAATTAGGCAGCCATCTAAGGATAATCAGAAACTGATTTTTATAGCTGCCCCTCATCTCGATGATTTAAAAGAATAGGAAGAAAAGGGAAGTAAAGTGAATACTAGGGTAGGAGGGAAGGAAGTCACAGCGGGTGGGCAGGACCGGAGCTGGAAAGGAGCATCGAGCCAGGACAGCGCGCTGATTCCTGTGACCCCTGCGGGGCCTTCCGCTCTGACAGCCGTCTCCGCACGCTGCGCCGCGTGGCCACACCCAAGGCACAGGAACAGGCCGACGGGGCTCCTGGAGGGAGAGCCAGAGGGTCTCGGGCGGGCGGAAGTCCTTCGCCCGGCTCTCAGAACCTGCTCTGCCGAATGAGAGGAGAGAAACAGAAGCTGTGGGGCGGGGACCGGAAGTGATCTTCTCCAGTCTCCCCGCAGCACAGCCAAGGGGTGGAGCCCAGGTGCCCTGCTTGTCTGGCCAGGTGTGTGGAGGCCGAAGGGCTGAGTGCGCCTTACCCCTGGAGGAGGCAGAGTGCTCACCGTCTGCTTTGAGGCAGAGCTGTCTAAACCTTGCAGTGGATAAAAGAAACACCTCGGCCCCGGCCTATGCCTGGTCGCACAGTGAGCTGCCGTCCACGGCACCCCTGGACACTGTCTGTCCGGGGTATACACCATAGGGTCTCCCAGCCCTCACCGAGGGAGTCAGGACTTGAGTCTCCCTGCCCCCCACACCAAGTCAGGTGCTGGAAGGCTTTCCAGGAGGGCACCCACATCCCACCTGCTGTGGGGTTCCGACCAGCCTCGGCAGTGGGGTGAGCAGAGCTTTTCAGGAAATCGATCTCACTTCTGCAGACAATAGTCCTGCATCTACACAGGGCCTCAGAGCATTCAGCTTGACAAATATTTACACAAAAACAGCTGTAAGACACACTGAAACTCCCTTTTCTGGCACTTAAAAGTTGTTTGAAGAGTAGAAATATATTTGTAAATACTGTTACATACAAATGATCTCCTTAATCACTCTGGCTAATTGAAGCCGAGACAAAATGAAGCGAACAGCAGCAAACGACCAATTAACTGTTTTATTGGTGAAATTCTGTGCATGGGAGTGTGTGTGCCTGGTTGTGTGACTGTGTGTGCCATTGTGCTGTGACTGAATCCGCACTGTCTCTATCAGTTAGGGCTCACTAGAGGAGCAGACTCAGTGTAATCTGTAGATACACGCACATATATATGATTTACAGGGATTACAAGGCAGCCTCCGATCCTCCCCTGCAGAGTCGGGGCGAAGAAAGCATCAGTGTCCTGTGCCTGTGGAGATCTGCAGACCCAGTCAGACCCAAAAGAAGCTGCAGGCCGGGAACTCACTGCAGAGTCCCGCGTGAGTCCAATCAGGAAGCCAAAGGTCTGAGCTGGGCCCTGGAGATGGATGTCAGGGGTGATGGCACCGGGAGACCGGAGCGCCTCCAAAGAAGCAGAATCTGCCTTCCTTCTTTCCCTTCTTACTGCTTCTAGGCCACAGTCTGTTGGTCCCCAGGGTAATCTCCCCTGCAGTGAGCTCATCATGCACACTAGGACCTTGCCAAGCCCATCCACTGATCCTTTCTTATTCAGGTTAACACCACTGCTAATTATCACACTCTCTGTGATGATGTCTTTGCAGATTTCTCTGAAAGAAGGATAGATCTGCCGAATTTGGTAATGGGATTGAGCATCACTTTAAAAAAATCTGTGATGTGACGGTGACCTTGATGGTGTCCTCTAACCTCAGCCTTAGTTCCTTCTCCTGAAATCGGGGTGATCACCTTCAACCCAAGGGCTTGCCAGGAAGAGAGGAGACCTTTGTCTCCCTCCATATCAGGCAGTGCTCTGACCTGCTGGTGGCTGCCTGTGACCAGCCGCACACTGACCCTGCCTTTAAGGGTGAGCATGCCTGGAGAGTCTTCTAGAAAGAAGAGTCGAGGTTCAAAACAGACACCACGGTGCAGAGGAGCAGAGACTTCCCCTGTGCAGGGGCCACGTTCTGTGGAGCAGCCCTGGGAGAGGAAGCATGATTCACAAGGTCGTTCTGTCCTGTTGAGCGGGGCTGTCATCATCCCCTTGCTTCTGCCTAGAGTCACCAAGGGGCCTCATGGCCTCTGGTAGATGGATCCGACGGCGAGTTGCCCTTGCGTCTATTTGGGTATTGATGGACCTGTGGGAGCTCTAATCCTGATGTCCCCACACTGCCACGGGGGAGACAGACAGACTACAGACTGTCCCTGTCATGGTGCTGCCAAGTCTGCCTCCAGACAGCCCACCAGCGCCTCATGCCACACAGCCTGGCCTTCGAGACTCATGCAGGCAGCCACAGCCTCACTCTGCACACCCCTGCGCTGACCCACAGCCTGTGCCAGCTGGACCCATACCGTCTCTATGGGCACTTTTAGGCCTCAAGTGGCCCGAAATGAATCATCGTCCAATTAACCCGCTCTGAATACAGTGAACATTTAAAAACAGGAGCCATAGAAAAAGTAGCATTTAATGGCAACACGAATTACACTCACACACAGTGATTACTGCAAGTGACCAAGTGCATAAGGAGGGATATATATTTCTCTGACAGCCATTATTCATTCTCAAACTATTTGCAAAACCAGCAGTAGCAATTTGCATTTAAATGACAAGTTTCTTACGAAGAGCCTGACATAGTCTGGGTATGTTTATTCACACACACATAAATTATAGTCATTAATACAATCCCAGTATGAGTAAATCCATTTTCTTTATGGGGCACGCTGATAGCAATTATTACCCTCATCTACACTCTAAATGGTGGGATTCCTGGCCCTGAGGAGCGTGATGATTTGCTGCAATCCAGGTTCTGTGTCCCAGGAAGGGCTGGAATTCCCTGTCCAGGCCTGCAGCGGGCCGGTCCGGCCTCTGAAGCACAGCTGGGTCAGGAGAGCGGGTAGTCCCCGGATTTGAGCAGTGCCCAACAGTGCCCCAGGACCAGCAGGCTCTTCCACCCCACCCTCTTCACTTCCTGGTGCCCTGCGAGCCCGGGCAGTTGCTTGCTGAGAAATGTCAGGGAGTAGCTGTCCCTTCAGCTGTTTCCCTGCTTTGAGGTGCTTATGAATACTGAAATGTGAAGCCACAGAAGTGATGCTAAGGTCCTCAGAGCTGCTCCTCCAGCTGGCCACGTCCACTCATGACACCTTGTCTCCACACTTGCTCCAGCGGGAGCTCCAGGTTGTCTCAGGGTGGTTGTCCCTGGAAGGCGGGTAACCCAAGCACTGCTACCCTTGGCTGCCCTTGCTCTGGGCTGGGTTCTCCTTGTGCTCTGTGAGCCCGAATCTCGCTCACTCCGGCCTTTGGTGCTGCAAAGCAAAGGGATCTTGGGGTGCATCTGTGTTCACCCCTGGTCCTGGCTGGAGAGTGCCCCTGCCAAGCTGCCTGTGTGCTGAGGCCTGAGGCATCTCGGGTGGGTGAACGGACAGCGAGGCCAGAGCTGGCCAGTGCCCAGGCACCGTGACCTTCACTCACAGATTCGCTGGAGCAGTGTCGCATAAGCCACTATCGGGAAGACAGGGCGGATTCCTCACATGCATCGCATCTCGCCTTGGAGCCTGAAGAGCTGGGTTTACTATGCACAGTAGGATGCCGTTCCCATGGACTCGGGGTCATGGGCACCCTGTGATTGTCCCTGCTGAGGAGCGCTTGTGTACCCACAGGACTCCAGTTCACAGAATGGTCCCAGACCCTCCTGTTCTTTTTTAAAAAAATTTTATGTTCATTAGTACACCCTTGCAGTCCTTTATGGCCCTTCACCCGGCGGGGGCTTTTGTGCGTGCACATGCCACGTCTCAGTGCCGCCTTCCTCCTGCCTTCCCCTCCCCTTGGTCCCCTTCCCTTTCGAAAAAGACGCACCTTCCCTTTTCCTACTGTCAATCGCTTATTTTGTTTTATTTTTTATTTTTTTGGTACTGGGGATTGAACTCACGTCCTTGCACTTGCGCAGCGGGCAGCGAAACCACTGAGCTAAATCCCTGGCCCTTATTTTGTTTTTTAAAATTATTCATACTTTGGGTTTCTCATAAGAGAGAAGTTATTCAGTATTTAAGCTTGTGTGTCTGGTTTACTTATTTCAATTGACATTAGGGCCTCAAGGTACACCTATTTCCCTGCAAATGACTCGCAGTTATCCTTCTTTCTGGCAGAGTCGTACTCCTTCGTGTATAAAAACCGCGTTTTCTTTATCCACTCATCTGTTGGTGGACATATAGGCTGCCTCTAAGATTTCGCTTTTCGAGCTGTGCTGCTGTGCACATGTATGGACCACTGTAAGGTGGCGTCTGACTCTTTCTGGAAGCCTCCTGGATGAGGAGTAGCTGAGATGGATGGGGTTTCCGCTCAGGAGAGAATGTCAGAATGTGGCTGCTGCCAGGGCTGGGAGAAGCCTGCTGGCCACAGCTCTGGCCTGCTGGACTGACTGCTTGTGCTCACAGTGCCCACAGCGCCCTCCTGTGAAGCGCTCTGGGCTGCTCTGCTTCCCTCTGGGCCGGGTGTGCGGCTCCCCTCAGGAGCTCCTCCTCAGACAGAGCCAGAGTCTGCACCCCAGCCGGAGGGCCCAGGGATGGCCACGAATCTGCACGTCAGAAACACAACATTCATCCTGCATCGCCAGTGTTGCCCTGATAAAGCTGTCCCACGGCCACTGAGGTTTAATTCAGAGCCGGAGCTGTATCCTCGGCGCAGTCTCCCAGTGACTTGGACTTTACTATGGGTGCTTTTAGAACATAGCTCGGGGAAGGGGGGTAAAGCCCTGCAACTAGGATTCCACAGATCTGATCCTTAGCACATGTGCAGGCACACACAGACACAAACATTTGTGTACGTACATATACATACATACCTACCATCCACGCTCATGCACACATGTGGACACACATACATGTACATGGATGTTCCGAGTCCTTCCTTTCCTGCCAAGGTCTCTGGTTCCTGGGCCCAGTGCTCCTGGAAGCCACAGTGGCTGGTTTCCTCTACCTCGTGCCTGTGGAAAATCTCAGCTCTGACCTGGGAGCCCACTTCTCAGAACTGTGCCACCTGCATGTCCAAGGGGGGTATGCTAGTGATGTCCCCAGAACCTGACACAGTCACAAAGTGGATGGCAGGCCCAGCTGGGCTGCGTGTCTGAGTCCTGAGCATCCTGGGAACGCCCACAGAGGGACACGGGGAAGGACACACTCCTGTCACCACGGTGCCTTTGCCTCTCAGGGATGCAAGACACAGGAGCTAAGGTCAGGAGCTCCCTGGGCCAAGAACTGTCGAAGAGTTGCTGGCACTCCCGGGGAAGGCTGAGTACTGACCTTGGAAGGTCCATCCAGTCTCTGCTGTCCCTAAACCGCCTAGCAGAGGGGATGTGGGGACCGGTGCACCTGCTGGCTGTATGCTGCTGGACAGAGCAGAGTCCCTGCATGGTTTCTGTCCCTTCCCTGTCCCACAGTCATCTCCCTCCACCTCCCAGCTCCTCCCAACTCCTCCTGCCCCGCTTCAGCTTTGTTTCCCTTCAGATGTTAAACACTCCTTCTCTTAGCTGCAAACCCCTCTGCCTGGAGACTTTCAGAGCCAGCATAAGCTTGCTTTGCTTAGAGACCCTGAGCTTCGGAGGCTTCCTGGCAATGCCAGAGCTATCTGGCTCCTGTGGGAAACCACCACAGACAGAGAAGAGTACAGAATACAGTTGTCTTGCTCTCTCATAGGTCAGACCTAGAATAACATCAAGACAGTGCAAAGGAGGGAGAGACAATGTTAGTCATTGACCAAGACCTGCCGGGTTGCAAGTGGAGCAAGCTACCCTCCGGTATTGAAACCTTTGTCCTTGTGTGACTCGGCATTGATCTCCTGCCCCAGGGTGTGTGATGCAGGGTCACTCCTCCACCTGTCCACTGCCTGCCCTGTACCGTCAATACATCGGGAACTTAATTTGTATCAGCAGTTGTTTCGTTAATTAAGAGCTCCTCCAAATCTTTCCCATTGATCCCTGCCATTAACTTATTGACTCGACTGCTTGTGCTGAGAAGGAGCATTTGGCTGGGTGCCCACCTCTGAACGAGTTTCAGGATTACAGCAAACAGATCAGGCCAGTGGGCAGAGGGTGTAGGGTTCCAGTAGTAATTCATACACTTTAACTTAGGTGCACTTTGCTGGTAAGTGCATTGAAACCCCAGGAAAGAGCCAAACATGGGCTCTCAAGTGATGACTAAGAACAAAGTTAGAAAATCCGATTTAGACCTAGCTGACTAGAGCACAGAGTGTAAAGCAGAAGTGGCTGGAACTTGAAAAGATCGGGTGATCCCTTAACTTGAGTCTGACATCGAATGCACCCTGGGTCAGGTGTGGCTGTTTTATAACACTGATCTTTGCCTTGAAACACAACCCAAGTAAATTCAATTAAATTATGGAGACGTATGAACAAGTGAAATCACACAAGCAAAGGGAACTCTCTGATGAAATGTGTTCTAAGGAAGAAAGCCTGGAATATATCTCAGATCTGAAAACTCTCCATTTGAAACATCTACATGAAAATAATAAAATGAAAAAGTAAAACTTAACTGCAAAAAAAAAACCTCTTTAAAATTACAACAATAGGAAATATTCCTAACACAAGAAGTCCCAGAAGGTCCCAGGTGAGCACAGCAAAATCCCCACTGAAAAATGGAGAAAATAAGGTGAGTTTAAAAATAGTTCACTCTCATTGATTATGAAAATAACAAGAAAGAAATAATTCATCTTCCAACGTATCCAGTTAATATAGTATCAACATTATAATAATACTGGACAGGTTTTGAGAAAAACCTTTTAGTGCTAGTATAAATTGATTCAGCATTTCAATGTTGCAGTTTAGCAATGTATCCAAAAATGGATACATATTCATGTTCTTAGATCAATAATTCCACTTTTGGAAATATACTTAATGGGAGTAATCAAAGAAGGATTTCTAGTCAAAGGTTTATTATAATATTACTTCTAATAGGAAATTGCAAATTAGAATACAAAAATAAGGGAATAGTTGAATAATATGGTACAGTTGAAATAGTGGCCATTAAATGATACTTTAAGAAATTATTCTAGCAAGATGTACTGAAAATCAAGAGGACAGCTCAGGCTTAGAGCCATGCTTGAAAAGGAATCCCCGCCCGCGGGCAGCCCCCAGCTAGCTACCCCTGGCTTCAGAGCTGTGTGCCCACTCCATGCCTGGTACACCCTGCCTTTCAGGTCCTGCTCACCTGAGCTGATGTTCACTCACACTATGGTCCATGGTCTTTCTTTTGTTATTGTTCTCATGTGTTTGTCACACACAGTGACGACACGCACCTGGGGAACTGGCACCTATGCCTGCAGCGCCTTGGGGACTTTCAGTGCCCACCCCCTTCCCCTCCTCTCTCCTCCTTCCTCAGACTCTTTCCCATCTCTGCAGACCCTGCCTCCCTGTTTCTTGCATCCCTCAGTTTGCTCTTAAAATTATTGAGATTTGGGGCTTCTTACATAAGAGAAACCATGTGATATTTGCCCTTCCGTGTCTGATACATTTCACTTAGCAATATGGTCTCGAAATTCATCCATTTTCCTCCAAATGACTCAAATTTATTTTTACAGCTGAGTAACGCTGCATTTATACCACATATTTTTTATCGATTCGTCTGCTGATGGGCACATAGGCCACTCTCACAGCCTAGCTGTTATGGATTGTGCTGTTATAAACATGTGCATGCAGGGATCTTCAGGATATATGTCTTTTTGTATTTAACTTTATCCCATTCATGTTCTTGGGGCATATGACATTAATTAATGAATTTTTGGATCTCTAGACTTTCCATGCTATTAAACTAACCAATGTAGAAAAGGTTTCCTTTTTCTCTATCCACAGCCTTCCTGCCCCATCCACCTTTCTCTGCCATCCTCCCCTGGCCCGGCCCCTCTTTCCCTCTGCACAGCAATGGGTGCAGGTTCTCCACACCGAGCCTGCACCCAGGTGTTAGCGGGGCTGGCGGTTCCTACCTCAGACTCCTGGTGACTGTGTGGCTCTTGGAGAGGACCCAGCAGTCCGTGGGGAGCTCTTCTTTCCATTGAGCAGTCAGTGGCCATTCCTGCCATGGTTTGCTGTTGTCGCCTCAGTCATTGGCTGGGTGCTCTGAGCCAACACAGGGCAGCAGGAAGAGCAGTGTCTCCCTCCAGAAGGCTGTGGTGCTGTGGACGGGTGGAGAATCAGGGTTGTCCCGAGTACCATGACAACCCGGGAGAAACAGGATCCTGGGGTGTAAAGTGGGGTGGTGTGGAGGAGCAGACCGAGGGTGCAGGGCATGGGGATGTGCGCGCACACACACACACACACACACACACACACACACCCCACTCCGGATTCAGATTCAAGGCTGAAGACATTGAAGGAAGCCAGGGAAGGACTTTCGGAGGAAGCCCCAAGTGCCACTGCAGCAACCACTGCCTTGAGAGAGCGGCCTCCTGAGCTCTGGTGAGCGACACTCAGTTGCACGTTCTCTGCCCAGCACAGTGAGGACAGCCCGTGAAGGGTCCATCTTCCCCTCACCTCGGGGTCTCCAAGCCTCAGTCCTTCCTGTTACACTTGAGTGGGCCCAGTAGTCCAGGTTCCCATGTACCACAAGGACAGCGTTGCCAAGCGTACACCTGGAGTAAGTTGCTGCGTTTATGATGACTGCAGGACGCCAGCCAGAGCAGCAACAGGGAAAGGAACCCAGCAAGAGGAGCTCTGGAAAAGCCCCTCACTGCTCAGGTTTCCAGGGTGTAAAGGCTCGGAGATCCCTGATGCCTGGTGCCTCCATTGTGGTCAGGTGCCTCTGCCCGGGTCCTGTCATTTTGTCTTTCGCTGGTGTGGGAACTACTGATCTGCCCCTGGGGCTTTAGGAGCTCACCAGAGGCAGCTGCTCACAGCTGAGGGAAGGGAAGGGAGCAGCTCACTCAGCCTCCCTGCTTCCCACCTGAGCATCCCCTGACCCCGAAGTTCCTGTCCTCAGATGCATGGTTAAGCAGTCAGTCGGGATGAGATGGGAAGATGTGGGCAGCACGGGAGTGCTGGTGCGCTCTGCGAAGGGCTCAGATGGGCCTGCAGGCAGAAGGGGAGTGAGCGCTGCAGTTCCTGGCTGGCAGGCAGGACGGGTGAGGAGGCTTGGGAACCGGGGCCCAGTGGCAGTGGGTGCAGGAGGCTCAGGGACAGAAGGTCATTGTGACACGGGAGCTGCGGGAAAGCGGGGTACAGGTCCTCTGGGGGGCAGGGACTGGTGGGTCCCCCCAGCTCCCAGGATTTCAGATTAGGAAACGGCCAAACACGTGGAAACCTTAGCAGGCAAGATGATGTTGTGGGATGCACAGGTGCTGGGTGCTAAGATCAGCACCTGGGCCAGGTGCTGTCTGCAGGCAACCAGACCCGGGTGTGAGGGAGAGAAACGCCAGTGTGTGACGCGTGCCAGTGCCGGTGACGAGAAAGGAGGAAGAAGCGCACCAGCTCATGCAGGAGGAAAGCACGGGTCCGATCCTAAGCGGTAGAGGGATAGGGGAATTAAAAGAGAGGATCCTGCATGCAAATGAGCCAAGTCCCTGTTGGACATTGAACAACTCTTCGCAAAAAAATTGGTGATATAAAATTACATTAATGATTATTTGGGGAGTGTAATTTACTTTTCTTTCAGTGAATTGTAGGAAGAGGATATCCCTTAAATGGTGTTTTCCCAACAGGATTCTGCACATTTACTCCAGACTTTTAGAGGCTGTAACATAAAATAACCCAAGGAAAAAATGCAAAGAGTTCATGTGAATTTCTTGCCTAACAAATACTAGATATCTTTTGCTGCAACTTAATGAAATTTTCTAAGGTCCTTTAGTGATACATTGGTATTTGTTTATGTAAAAAATTAGTGACAAAATTTAATCTAATTCCTTCCATTTTATTCAGTAGATCCCTGAGGTATCAACTGTCCTACAAACCTTTCCTTCCAGTATATATTATCAAGCCAAAAGAAATTAATAAAATCCAATTTGGGGACAAATTATTTTTTATACTTTACTAGGTAGGGTAACCCTGGCTATGCGTTGGTATTTTGTACAGAGTACCAATCAGTCAAATGCTGGACAGGAGCACTCTGATTCCATTTAAAGGGTTTATAAATGGGAGCAACTCCGTCCTTCATGGGATATAATTGTAAGGTTGTGCCTCAGAATCATTAATGCCCACACCTGGGAGAATTGGATAGATCATTATACAGATTAGGAAATGAAAATTGATCTTTGAAAGCTTTAAGATAAGGATGACTGAGAAGATTTAATTTTTTAGAATGTATCAAAATATTTTAAAATCAAGATTTATGAAAAACTGAGCCGCAAGCAATTCTAGCAGGGCTGCCCTTCCCAAATGGAGATGTCCTCTCTCATGATAAAGCTTCAAATGGCTGGAAAATCAAATGCTGAAGGCTTCTTGGACTTCTGAGAGCTCCTACAAATAAACATTTTAGTAAGCTCACTTTAAATGGATTAAAAACACATGGTCAAATTGTCCTTAAGACACAAAAGACTTATTTTTTAAAGGCTAATATATTCAGAGAAGTGCATTTTAAATCTGACAGGCTCCTGCTAACACTGGAGCGGGCACGAGATTTTGAAGTATTCCTACCCTAACTAGTTTCTCAGACTCAACACACACAGTTTCAAAAAAGGAATGCCAGAATTACTGATGACCATGAGATAAAATCAGACTCCTTTCTGAAAGAATATGCCTCAGTTCTTGTCTGGGGCTGTCTCCATTGGGTGTTTATATCGAGCAAATTTCTCACAGACTTTTGGAAAGGGAAATATAATGTCAATGCCTCTCATCTCACGTGCGACTTCTCGACAGAGTTTAATAGATTATCGAATACATTATCCTAAGAGGTAAAATGATTTGTAACGTTCATCCATCCAGCGTAATTGCAAAGAATTAAATATTGACCAAAATAATGTACAAGGCACTATGAGATTAGAAAACAGAAAAAAATTCTTCAGATTAAAAGTTAATGTCAGAGACAGACACACTTGTAGGTAAAAGGACCAAAGCTCCATCCCAAGGAAACCCTTCAGCTGCTGTGTTTTGCAAGTCGTTCTTACACTGTCCTCCATCTGTGGTTTCTGCACTAGTGCTGGCTTTGTGTACCCGTCATAAGCACCTTTTACCAAAGTACCTCCTGACCAGCATAGAGAGAGAGCAAGGCTAGACTACTTATGAATTTTTAATGAAATTACTGCAAAGCAAATTTCAATTATCACACCCAGCTCTAATGATCATTTAGCATATTCAGGGTTTATTGGCTTGCCCTCCCCCTTGCCAGCTTCTTAATTTAATAATTTGACATAATAGGGAGGGCTTCATGTGTCTTTATTAATGATATATACCTAGTGATTTATTTTACACAAAGACAAGAATACATTAGTTGATTAGCTTTGTTAGCAAACACGGAATACGTGTCGTTCCTCCTCTGGAAACCTACAGCCACCTCTTCATCCCCTGTGTTCCTCTAGGAGGAAGAAGGACACAGATCGGATGCCATAGTCTCTCCTCTACATGAAAAAGAAGGGGAAACAATATCTGTTCTGATTTACCTAACCACACAGCAATGAACCAAAGAAACACACAAAAAGAATAGGAGTAGCTGACATTTCTTGTACTAATTAGTCACATTTTAAATAGCTGTCTCTCAGAGTGGTGCTTCATAGAGTGGTGTGTGTTGAGGTTTTGCTGTGTAAATCAATCACTAACACTGCCCTAGCGCACCAGCACACACACCCACAGGAGGAAGGGAGGAACCATGGGGACCTTAAGCGGAGCCAGCGTTGTCTGCTTTTGACCTCCAAAAGCCAGTAGCTCAGGTAAGAGAAGCAAACGTCCGACCCTCACACTCAATGTCACAGAGCCTGGGGTTTGCATGAAAATCCAGCTCCTGGCCCCTCTCCAGGTGCACTGGCCCACATCCTTTGCCTCCTTCCGCATCGTGCCAGGCCCAGTGCAGACTGCGTGGTGTGCAGCGTGGACCACACACAGCAGGAAGGTGAGCCCACGCTGCCTGGTGCCACATGGCGTGTGCTCGGCTGACCTTCTGGGTAGCAAAGGATTTTTGAAATCGGTGACTTCTGTAAGTACAATTTTTTTCTCCCTAAATAAATTGAAACCTACATGCAATTTGAATTGCTTTACTATGATTCAAGAGTAATGTAATAAAATTTAAGAAATGGATTCAACTCTCCAGACAATTAATCTACATGATTGACAGCGTCTATGTTTTAATTTCTTCACTTTGTAAAATCTAGAAGTGGAGAGACAGGGGTTTCCAGTCCAAGCTCTCGAGCAGCAGAAGGGTATTCCTCACAAAATTATGACACCAAAGAACTGTTTCGAAAAATAATGAGAATACAAAAACACGTGGATGGAGATAACTCAGTCCAACGGTTTATCAGTGAAATACAGAGTGCAGTGAGGAGGTGAGGTGAACCCTGGACGTCTCCTGGATGTTGTACCCTGAAGGCTGTGGTGTAAGTAGAACTTGCTGTGATAAGCTAGTTATTCGCCATGTTGACAGAAAACAAAACTAAACAAGCAAAACCAAAAGCTAGTCTGAAGAACTCTGTTAGGATTTTACTTTGAAATTACTGGAGTTCAAAACAGAAAGAAAATTGTAAAAAAAGGCAATAACTCAAATCACCTGCTGTAAAGTAAATATTAAGCAATCACATTAAAATTAATAAGGCCACTAAAAGTCGATTGCAAGACAAAAACTTAAAACAATAAAACATTGAAGAATTAAAAATAAAAGTTAATAAGTGTTTCAGAAAACACAGTATCAATATCAATGCCAGATAAAATGAATTCAAATTTTTAAAAGAAGCCGAACTGGTAGAAGGATTATTGGTGCTGATAAAATGTACATATAAAATGATGATCAGCTTCTCAATAAACTTGTAGACAAATGCTATTAGAAAGCCATCAAGGAAATGTGAAATATCAGAAAAATACAGTGCTATGATCAATTATTTTATGCTTTGAGGACATACATAATATGATGAAATATATACATGGCTGTAGACTGTAAAACAATGGAAAAGTAATTAGATTTGTGTATTTAATTGAAATAGAACTTGCGTGGAGTGATGCAGAGTTTGCAGCGGTATAGTAAATGGGCTTTCCAGTGCAGAGTTCCAGGGAGTCCACACCCTGGTCAGGATGTAGAACACAAATTCTGCGGCTTGTTTTGTACCTCTCCAGCCTTATTTTCTCATTTCTTCCTACGTGGCTTTGCTTTGTGTATTATTTGACTTTATGTGAATGCACAATCTAACATGTTCTCGTTTATATCTGGCTTCTTTCCCTCAATGCAAAGCTTGAGCGATTCCCTCACGTTGCAGGATGGGTCCAAAGCTCATTCCTTTTTTTCACAAAGTCAGATTCGATTGCATAAACACACCAAGATCCATTTATCCATTTTTCTACTTGAGTTGTTTCCTGTTTTCTAGAATTACCCTCAAAGCCCATATAACATTCTTCAACAAGTCCTTTGGCAGAGTTGTGTTTTTATTTCTCCTGGATAAGTGTGTGCCCGTGAGCTACGGGATCATAGGAGAGCTTCAAGCACAACTACCTAACACCTGCCAAAGCCTTCGCTGGGGTTACTACTGCAGCACAGTCCCGTCAGAAAGGCACCGATGTGAGGCATCTTCATGTCAGTCCACTGTCTAGCTCAGTGGGCATTTGACCACCTTCCTTCATTAAGAGAGGGTTTGTATCATATGCCAGTCTTTTGTTTAAAACTGTTTTACAAAACATCTTTATTGTATGTTTATGTAGTGTGAACCTTTCTCCTGCTCTCTGGCTGGTCACTTAATTCAAAGACATCTTTTGATGAGAATATTGTTTTGAACTTGAGAGAGTCCAACTTTCAACTTACTTTTCATTTATTTGTATTTTTTGTATTTATTTGTATCCCTTTACCAAGATCATGAGCATATTTTTCTATTTGTTCTTCTAAAAGCTTTGCAGTTTTTAGGGCTTTGTATCCAAGTATTAGGCCCATCTCAGTTTTTGTGTGTGCTGCCGTAAGGACAATATTATCTTTAATGTGCTTCTGTTTCTACCAGGAAACTTATACACTGGGATAATACACTCGGGTCTAAGAAATATTTTATTGTAAGGTATTATGAATGAGTGGTGAGAATCGATGCTCACACACATATGTGTGATTCAGTGTATCCATCATCATTTGTAAAAAAGAGTATTCTTTTCTAAAAAAAATACATGAACACACCCACCACAAACCAACTGACCGTGTGTATGGCGATTTCTGTTCCACTAATTTAGGATTCTATTGTCTCAACAAGATTTGATTAGAAGTTTTATACTTAGTCATGAAATTAAATTTTTCAAACCCTCCAACTGTATTCTTAAATTTTAATGTTACAGTTCATTTGCATATTCATGTGAAATTTTCAGATCAGTTAATCAAATACTCACAGGGCTGGAGATGTAGCTCAGTGGTGCTGCGCCTGCCTGGCCAGTGCAAGGTCCTGAGTTTGATCTCTGGTACAAAAAAAAAAAAATCAAATACTCGCAAAGTTTTATTGAGATTTTCATTGGGGCTAATTTGAAATGATTGGCAGATTTTGAGAAGCATTGGCATTTTTAAAATATTGAGTTCTCTAATACATGAACACAGTATAACTTCCATTTATTTAGATCTTCTGAAAGTTCTATGAGCAATATTATTTAATTTCAGCATACATACCTTGCACACATTTTGCACCTGAAGCTGTCATAGTTTAAACCTAATCTGTTACTGACTAGTGACTTTTATTTTCTAAGTGTTCATTGCTAGTATATTAAAAAATAATAGGGGCCGGGGATTTAGCTCAGTGGTTCCAGCGCCTGCCTGCAAGTGCAAGGTCCCGAGTTCGATCCCCGGTACCAAAAAATAAATAAATAAATAAATAAATAATTGACTTTATATGTTCTACTCTATTACCTTGCTTAATTCACTCACTAGTTTCAGTAACTTTTACATAAATTCTCTTGGGTTTATTTAAGAGTCACAATCATGCCATCCACAAGTAGAGAGATTTTTTCTTTTAAATTTGCATGAGTCTAACTTCTTTTTCTTCCACGAAGCTGTAGACACAGGTGACCAGGGGAGTGCTGGGGAGGGAAGAGGAATGCAGGCTTCTCCCCTTTTCAGAGAACCCAGAGAGAAGCATGCAGGGTTCTACCAAGTGCTTTGTCCCTGCGTTCCTGTGTCAACCTAAGGAATCTCGCTTGAGTTGTCATTGCTCTGAGTTTTGTCAGTTACGGAATTCAAATTTCAACTCCGTTCTGCTTTGTTCAGTTGGCTATATTTTCTCCTTTGCATTGTTAGCAAAGTGAGATACGTGGTTTGATTTTAAAATGCTGACCCAGCTCAATTTCAGCTCTCGGTTCCTCCTGGCCACTCGGGAACCTGAAGGACTTGCTGACCCTCTCAAACTCCGTGAGGAAGTTGGGTTTGTCCGGGGTTCGGAAGGCCCGTGTGCTAAGCCCGGGTCCATCTCCTCAGCACGGAGCTGTCCATGAAGGTTCCTGAGTGTTCTCTCTTTGCCAGGCCTTTCCAAGCTGCTTACTGTGGCTGAAATCCTCTCCACGCTGCCTTCCTCCTAGGATGGCCCAGCTCGGGGCCGCGGCTCTTCCCTGGACCAGACCGGTTCTGCCCACGCACACGCAGACTGTCGCCCTCCGGGGAGCCGAGGCCTGACTCTCACTGCCTGCCCTCCTGTGTGTGACCAACCAGGCTCCCAGCTCCTCCGTCTTCCTCTTCCCTCGGCCAAGTTTCTCCTCATGATCCAAAATACACCTGGGCAGGGGCTGGGGATTTAGCTCAGTGGTTTCTCTGCCTGCTGCACAAGCGCAAGGACCCGAGTTCGGAGTTCGATCCCTGGTACCAAAAAAACCCCAAAACCAAAAACAAAATGCACCTGGGCGGAAGTCCAAGGCATGCATTGCAAGGATCCGCGGAGACTGTTTGCCTTCTGGGGAAACAGCCTGTTTTATTGCTCTTTTCCACATCTAAAATAGATCTTTATTTTTGCGCTTTTATTCAGAAGGTCCAATAGCTAAGGCTCAGTTATTGCAACATGGCTGAGGCAGAATAGCTTACGTGGGCCGGTTCTTTAACCCTTAAAGCACGCTTGTGTGCCAGTGGCAGACCTCACCGTTGCTTTCAGTCTAGTGGCCTTCTCTATTTTCCCGTGTTCAGCTGAATAGTGTAGGTTTTTGTCTCTTTAAGCTGCAAGTCTGTAACACCCGAGTCACAGGGTACTGGTATTGTTTTCAGGCGGCCATGTTTTTAGGGTTCGGAGTCGGAATGAGACCCCCTCGTATAATCAGGAGAGAAATCCAGCACTCTTCTCCTCTCTCCTCTCCCTCTTCCTCCCTCTCTCCCACGTTTTCTTTCTTTCTTTTGGGCTGGGAATTGAAAGCTAGGGCCTGCACGCTGAGCTGCATCTCCAGCCCATTTTGTTTTATTTTGAGACAAGATGCCTCTAAGTTGCCCAGGTTGAGCTCAAATTTGTGATCTTCAGCCTTCTTGAGTGTGAGAGTACAGGGCCCCTCTCCCTCATGTTTTGCAAAATAACTTTATGTTTGTGATATAACTGCTTGTATGCTTGAAAGAATTCAGGAGGAGTAACATTTGCACCTGTAATTTTATTTAGGGGGTGTTTATTTAGATAGACACATATAAAAAAGTGCAGTCATACATGTGCGTGTAGATATATGCATACAATATATAACAGAACAATACACATACCTATATGTACACCGTGAAAGAAATTAAAGTATAAAATTGAATATAGTACATTGATACAATTATTTTTAAAACAATCTACTAAATAATTTTATGCCAATAAATTTGAAAACTTAGAAAATATGTACATGTTTGTGTAAATATCCAGCTCACCTAAACTGAATGAAGAAAACATAGACAATTTATATCTGATGTCTTAGATGATGTAAATAGCCATAAATATATTCTTGTCAGTTTAAGTATAATTCACTTTTTAAGCAGCTTTTTCATCTTTTCAAAAATAGCCGAAAACATTCTTTTCCCCTAAGATAAGCACCCTAATATGTAAGTCTCTGACTAAGCATTGTTCTAGCTTGTTTCCACAAGTTTTATTTTATGTTTTTATTACCATTTAACTTAAAGTATTTCTTAATTTCTGTGTTTGACTAGATAGTCTATTACTAACAGTGCTAATTAAATTCCATTGTGGCCAGAAAACATGCTACATAGTATATTTATTGAGACTTTTATAGGCCTAACAAAACGGTTGCCTTGACAGCATCTTAGCTATATTCAAGAACAATGTGGATTCTCTTCTTGTTCAGCATAGTGCCCTACGTCTGTCAGTATGAAGCAACATGGCAGATAGTGTTGTTCAGTCTGGCCACACGCCTACTGGGTCTTCATCTGGTGATTCCAGAAAAGGTGGACAGAAGGTGTTAAACAGCCACCTATGACTGTAAGTCTGTGTGTAGTTCCCTGCAGTTCTACTAGGTTTTGCTTCCTGCACACTGAAGCTTGCTACCACACTTAGAAACATCTGTGATTGTTATGTCTAATGTTTTAATGCATTTATCATTTTGAACTGTTGCTCTTTAACTCTGATAATATGTCTTGTCTTAAAGTTTTTCTGACATAAAATACATCCATCCACAGTGACATTCTTATGCACACAGTTGGCATGAGTATGTTTTAAAATTTTTAATCCTTTGTCATAGATGTTATATTTAAATATAAAGGGGCAGCAAACAATTAGGTTCCACTGTTTTTCAGCCATGTTTGTTAATCTCTGCCTTTCATTTGTAATATTTATCATATTTATAACTAATAAAATACTAAGATGCTTGGTTTTATGTTTGCAATCATACTATTGGCTCTCATTTTGTGTCTTTTCTGCCTCTTATACAACTTCTTCAGGGTTATTATAAAATTCAGAAATACTCTTACTGTCCCAGTGAACGTGGCAGTTCCAGGAGTTTGTGTTTCCTGGTGTTGCTTTTCACATTACTACTTTATATGCATTCTTGTATGTTATCCCACTTCATGTAGAGACCCTGTGTATAGACTCAAGTAAAATATAAAAACTTCACAGAAGTAAAACAAGACTTATTCTTGGCCTTTTGTGCTACAATTCTTTATTTTATATGTGCACTCATAAAGGAAAGCAACCCGATGTTGTCTTAGAATTTGTCTTCAATTTTTTGTACAGCCGATGTTTCAAGGGGCTGGAGGTACAGTACGATGGCAGAGCACTTGCCTAGCATGGATGAGGTGCTGGGTTTGACCCCTGTTATCCCAAAACAGAGAAAAAAGACAGTCTCCCATGTTAATCCACAAAATTACACTTACTGCACTCGGTTTCTTCACACAGATCTGAGCTCACGTTGTCCTCTGACAGCCTCTGTCAGCAGATTCACAGGGGACATGACCTCAGCCCTACTCACCTGAGAACTTCTGTCTCACTTCCATTTGTCCCGGTTGATATTTTCCTCAAAAGTTGGGAAATTTGGTTACTTTTAAATTTATTCATTGAAATTTCTTCTCTTCTTTTGAATCCAAAATCCATACATATTATAGAAAGACTGATATTTTCCATAGGTTACCAACACATTTATTTCTTTTCATGTTTTCCCTTTCTGTTTTTATTAGAAAATTTTGATCGGTCGATATTCAAATCCATAGCCCTTTTTTATACACACTCTAATTCTCTGCCAGGCACGCCCAGTGGCTTATTTAAATGTACATTTTAAAATTATATCATAGTGTCCCAATTACTGAAAATCGCAGTGATCTAAAGAGAGTTGCCATAAAGCCCTCGCCGTTTCCCACATTACAATGTCCTCCCTAGCAAATGACACTCGCCTCAATTAATGAGCCAGTCGCAGTGCCACTGTTACCTGAAGCTGCCTGATTTCCACTTCCTTAGCTTTTACCAGATGCTCTTCTCTCCCAGCATCCTTCCCGGCTACCATGTTACATGTGGTTGCTATCTCTCCTCCAGCTTTGACATTTTCTCAGTTACCTTCCTATGCACAACCCTGAGAGTTTGGTCAAGCACCAGGAAGGTGTATCATCAGATGCTACTGCATTGGTATTCATTTAACATTTTTCTTAATAGTTTCGGTCAGAGGTGAAGAGAAGTAAAAAGCATCCTGGTCACCTTCTACCCATGGTGTTCAGGGTGAATGCATCTTAAAGGTGTTGACATATCCGTGGTCATTTTACAGACCTGGTGCTTCTTGGCCTCCTCCGCTGCAAATTCATTCTTTTCTCCTTTGTTCTTATACTTTTTGCAGTGGAATCACTGTGGGCAGATCACAGAGCATGGGAAGTTATGCTCCATCTGCTTCAAGATAGAGTATCTCCATCAATTACTGAAAATTCTTCTGCAAGAGATTTTTTTCGATTATATCACATTTGTTTGTTTGTTCATCCATTCATTCCTATCAGTTTTGATTTGTGGATATTTATTTTACATGATACATTATGATTTAATGCTACTTTATTTTCTATGTCACTCAAATTGTTCCAGTTTTGATGATTGGATGTTTATAGTATTCTCTGTACCCCCTTTGACAAACCTCTGTCAGTATAGCTGGGGCTTTGGAATACTTCCTTATCTTCGGGCACTATGAGATACACAATCTTGTAGGTTTATTTTGCACATTTCCTGCCTTACTCTTAAAATATTCCTGATTCCTTGGTGGATGGTATTAGTGGCCAGCACCTGGTTTAGTCATTCTTATTGCTGCTATGGTGTCATCACTTCTAGGTCCTCTCAGCTAACAAAGCAAGGTCATATACGCCACACACATCCACTACCCCAAGTGTGTGCCTTTCTGTTGGTATTTCTGTTACACATCTCTCTGTAGCTAACTAGGTTTGTGCAGGTGTTTCCCACCGTGAGTGGCTCCTGGCCTCTGCCAGCCGCCTGCTTGCCTGCATGGCTGTTTACTCCCGTGTTCCGTGCAGCCCTTCCTGTCACCAGTGGCAGGTAGTCCTGGGACACGGAACCTCACTCATGACAGTCCGGCTCCGTGGGGTGTCAGACTTGCAGACCTCAGCTGCTTCCCAAGTTACTCTGGTCAGCCCTCACCCTCTCCCTGCTGGGATTCTTTTACCTCTGCAATGCAGCTGTAGTTTGTTAACACTGCCAGCCTGCTGTGGGATTCCTCAGTCTCCTAGATGGTGGGCGTAGCGTTTTTTGTTTTTCTGTTTTTTGCGAGCACGAAAGTTCTCTCCTTGTGCTGAAGGTCTATGGATTTTGACAAATGAGTAACATAACACATCTGCAGGACAGTATCAACTCTGCATTCCACCTGTAACCCTGGGGCCGCTGGCCACCCCCAACCACTATTTATCTCCGTGTGTCATGTATGTGCCATCTGACTATGCACAGCCCCATCTGATCGGCATGTTATGGTTAGCAACATGCATGCGAGATTCACCAAAGCCTTGTTAGCCCGGTTCATTCTATAGCTAATAGTTTACCAAATAACTGCGCCAAACACTGTTCATTCATTCATTTGAGAAATACCTTGCTGTTATCAGCTTCTGGTGGTTAGGAATAAAGCTGCTCTGAATCTTGGCTTGTTGTTTCTTGTTTGCTGTAGGTTTTGTTTGCTCCAGGTTGGTGTTTTATTTTAATTTTTTGGACATTAAATATTTTACTCCATTCTTCCACACTTTCTTGCAAGAAAGTTCACAATGTTTATACTTATTTCCTTAGGTGATGTGGATCTTCTGCTCCACATCAGAATCTTTCAGGATTTCCTGGTTTTCATTTGCTTTCTCCAGCTGAAATCTGATTTTCTTAGTTGTGCATGTGTCTGTGTATTTGGTTCTTACGCCGGTCAATCTTCTCTGGGTTTTCTTACCTTGTCTTCTCTCTTTGTCTCTCTCTCTCATGTACGTGTGTGCGTGTGTGTGTGTGTGTGTGTGTGTGTGTGTGTGTGTGTGTGCGTAAAATGCTGTACCAGGTAGAGATGGAAGTGGGCTGCCCTGGCCTCGTGCCCATGTTAGTGGGGCCAGGAGCAATTCCTATAACTTGGGCACTCGTGGCTTCCGGTCTTCCCCATGCTCAGTTCTGCTGCCCCTCAAGCCTGTAGACCATGTGTCCTGGCTGAGCCTCAGTGGCCCTGTGCTTAGAGGACAGTGAGCTTCTCTACCTGCCCGGCTCCCTCTCCTGGCTGCGAGCTGTTCCTGGAATCTCAGTCTCCTGGTAACCAGAAGTGTCTTTGGGTGAGACAGGAAGGCTGGGGTCACTGGGACGGAGGAAGTGTGCTTCTCCCCGACAAGAGAAGAGCTCTGTCCTGTCCTTTGCTGTGGAGCATGTGGCTGTGATGTGGAGAATGCTCAGGGTACATTTTTCACAGTCACTCAGGCCAGGGATCTTTCTGAGACCTTCAGTATAAGACCTGGTAAGTCTCCTGGAGATAAAGTGCACAAAATGTGGGCTCCCAGCAAAGCTTTCCATCCTTGGGAACTCTTCTTCCAAAATCTGGCCCTTTCTTATCTTCCAGCAATCACCCAGTTACTCTGAACAGCTTCCCCTTTCAGGGCTGGCCTCTGCCCCAAGTTAGCAGGTCTCAGTTTTGTCTTCCTTGCAGGCTTCAGGGTGGTACTGAACCTGCACACCCAGTTCTCAGATGGGTCCAAGCGCACTCACTGAGATTTGTCATTTTCAGCTCATTCTCATTGCACACACGGGAATGTGAATGCCATGCTTTTTACACATAGGAGCTGAAATTAGAAGACCCAGCAACAACTGTGTTTTTCAATTCAGATATTTTATTTTCAATTCTAGAATTTGTATTTGTTTTACAACGTTTATTTCATCAAACCCAGGCCCTGTGCAAGGCAAGACAAGCAGACCTGACCACTGTGCCCCACAGCAGCCCCTGAAGTCCTATTGTTACTTATGTCTGTGAGTATACTGTAGTCTTTAAAATCTTCATCTCCTCCTTCCAACATCTTGGTCATACTTTTGTTAACCACCGCATTTCCTGCTTCTACGCTGTCTAGTGTGTTTCCACCAACTTTCCGATGGGCTTTGTGCACGGTCTGCTGTAGCGAGCAAGCCCTGTGCCGCCTTCCTCTCAGCAGCAGTGGTTTGCTTCATTCTGCAAAGAGAATGCTCCATCTGAAGATTGTTCAGCCACATCAGGCTTTGTTCTTGGTGGGATTTTAGTCTGTCAATAAAGGAGAGCCAAGTACTCATTCAGATAGATGAAAAGGTAGTACAAGAAAATCTCTCACTTATCCTATTGAACTCATGTAAAAGTAAAAGAGGAAAAACAGAAGTATTTTGCCCAAAAGTAGAAGCCAGATTAGGTCTACACACAGGATCTCCGGATTGCCATTGCAGGGGCAGACAACGCTGCTCTGGAATCAGCCTGGCATCTCCTTAAAGCCAAGTGTGGAATCACCGACCGCACAGTCATCACCCTCCAGGACTGACTCCAGGGGAAGTGAAACGTGGGGTTCAGCCAGAAGACTGCGTGTAACTTGAATCGGGTACAGACCGCAAACCTGGGCCGCCAGGGGGTGAGTGGTTGAGCAGTGTGTGCAGCAATCGCATCTCACGGCACGGATACGGCCGCAGATGAGTTTGCAGAGAACCGAGAGAGCCCGCTCCACACGCTGTCCGTCCTAGAGGCATCACGTTCATGGAAGAGGAAAGCTGCAGAAGTGGAGATTGGCTTGGTGGCTCAGGGAGAGCAGCGGGGGCGGGGGAAGCAGTGTGGGCTTCAGAGGGGCCCTGGGGGCGAGGCAGAAGGACGGCCGGAGTCCTGACCACACCGGTCCGGCTGCTGGGCGCGCTGCTCTGCTCCGCTCCGCTCCGCTCCGCTCCACCTGGCCCTAAAGGCTGCACAGCCTTGTGCTGCAGACGGTGTCCCACAAGGGGGTGCAAATCTCAAATTATTTCCAAATAAAAAGTTTGATAATAAACTGAACACTAAAATTACATTTGCTGGCTTAATTGGTGAAAGTTTAAAATTTGTGATAACAGGCAGTCCATCTTGCCTGTAGAGTCATGAAGTCTCTCATTAGAAACTACGGAGCAAATTTAGGGCCTTGTGGGGAGGTCCGACCGCACACGTGTCACTCAAATACACCCATTCCAGCAAATCACCTTAGGGAAATGGCCGATGCAGGACACTGAAAGTTTACATGAAGACTCTTTCTGAATTATGCATTTGGGAAATTGTAATAACATAAATGTCCGGGGTAGAGATTAACTAAACAGAGTCCATTTAAAGAGTATAATAATATAAAATAAATAAATGAATTTACAAATAAAATGCCATAAAAGTTTAAAGATACATAAAACAGTATCTAATACTGTTTATAATGGAAGGTAGAGATTTGTTTTTATAACATAAGAATGTCAATCAGCTTAGAGAAACATATATTCTTTTTATTTTACCAAAGTTACCTACTTGTGGATCACTGTCTATATTAGATAAAATGTTGTGGGCAAAGAATTTAATCAACAAAATGCTCCAATCACTCATTAAATGTCAGATATTTTATTAATAATAAAAGGAAAACGTTTAAAGTGCATTGAAATTTCATAAACCAAATGTTAAAATTGAAATTCTTCTGAAGATTGTTTTTACTAAATAAGTCATTTTGTAATCAATTCAAAGCATAGTTTTAAAGGAAAACTATAAACAGAAATAAGCAGTACAGAGAAATCCTATTCACACAAAAGCAAAGTGATGTTTTTAGTGTTCTTGTTAGTAAATGCCTAGAGCTTCTGGCAGAATTCAGCCTTTAAAAAATTGTGTTTTTTAACAGATATTATTTAGAAATAAGGATGCCAAATTCATCAAATAAAAACCATACTCCCTTGCGTGTACAACATCATGAAAAGAACATGTTTTGTCCCAAATGTTTGTCGCATCTGCATGTGTCTGGCTCCCGAGCAGGAGCACTCTGAGGCATCATCCCACTGAGCTCTCGGGGCTGCATCACAAGCTGAACCCATTCACTTTTTCTACATGTTCTGAGTCGCAGTTTCCTCAACCACCAGACAAAATTTCCAGGGACTGAATTCACAACAGCCTCTCATTTTTATCTTTACCACCATCCGAGTTAAGGTCTGAGCACAAGGTTCAAGTCAGCTCCGCAGGAAATCCCACACTCACCCAGTTCCGGCACTGTCGCTGCTTTTGCTGCTTAGCTACTATTTCTCTTCCTTCTTTGAAAGAGTACTCTGGACTGCAGCAGACTTAGATAATTTGTGTGGGGCATAGAATCTGACCCACAGAAATGCTTTCTTTTTGCTTTGGTACTAGGGATTGAATCCAAGGCCTCCATGAGCTACATCCCCAGCTATTATATTTTATTTGAAACAAGTTGTTAAATTGCCCAGGCTGAGCTGAAACTTGTGGTCCTCCCGCCTCAGCCACATGGAATGCTGAAATTATAGGCAGGCATCACCACACCAACTAAAAATGGTTTCAAACTATCTAGGCCGATGCAGGAGCCTCCCACGTGCCCTGACTCTCACTGCTTCACTCTCAGGCACACTGCTGTACCTGCTGAGGCAGGGCACCGTGTGAATTAAGTTTGCTTGCCCAGAAGGTCTGAGACTTACCTGGGCTCCAAAGCTCATTCCACCCTTGCGGATCTGCACAGCTCAGCGGGCAGCCTGGGGCATGAACAATTATCTTCCGGCCAGGTGAGCAGAACAGGCCTTCTCCAATGTGGTGGGTCCACTGCCTCCCTGAACTTAGGGCTCAAAGTTAGAGAACTGGCATGAAGACGTGGAGGTGGGTAGGAGCTGTGTCCTGGGCTCTCCGTGAGGTCTGAGCAGGCGTGGGCCCGGGCACTCGCTCACCATGCCCAGCTGGCCCGTGGTTAAAAGGCCAGTCCAGCGTGTTCATGCTATTGAAATAAGCATCATCTCGTGGGCACTCACGGAGACCACATCCACCCATTAGGAAAACTGCAGAGCAGCAAGACTTCCTGCTGGGCAGAGAGCTGGCTCTGGTCTCCCGGGAGGACAGCAGCGATGGTTCAAGTTCATGTAGCGCAGAGGAAGCTGAGTCAGGAAGGGCCGGCTCTGTCTGTCCACTGCAGACCCAGGTCAGACTTGCACCTTCTTTGAGGGGCAGAGGACTGAGGTTTCCGCTCCCCGGGTCTCTTTATTTAAAGGTTCTCGGAAGAACAGCTAACTTGGAATCTGATTTTTCACCCGTGAGGTTCCTGAAGAGTCAGCTCTCTCACTAGGAGGTTTGTTAAGGGGCGATAAGGAGAAAAATCACATGCACAACATGATCATGTTGGGAAGAGGCTGGGGGTCCTTTAGAAACAGCGATGGCTGGGAGGACGGGGCATGGCCGCGCTGGCACCTGGTGGCCCTGGGATCCAGGCTCCACTCAGCCCAGACCCATGCGTCCCGGCTGCTAATCTGATCATCTGCTTTCTCATTTTCATGCTGCGTTTTCCTCAGAGCCCCTTCTCTGGCTCCAGCCTGTGACAGTGTGATAAGACACAAGAAATTTAGTCATCAGGGCTGCAGTAAAGGAGCTCACGAGGGATTATGATATACCATAACCCTACATCAGCCACGGCCTGGCCAGCGCCTGGTGATTACAGGCCCCGACGCCCCAGCCCTGTCCCCTGCTCCTGCCTCCTGAGTGGTGCTTCCAGTTTTAGTTTTATATTTACTTCATCACAAAGAAGCTTTGCCAGATTAAGCCAGAAATAGTCATCGCCGCTGTCGGCTCACTGGATCCCAGTGTGTGGCTCTCAGAAGCGACGCAGGGCCGGGGGGTCCACTCCCGACCAGCTGGCAGAGTACCTGTTGGCCTTATCGGGGCTCCCATCTGCCTTCTGCCTGTGCTGGGGAGCAGGACAGGGTCTCCAGTCAATGCGCAGCCCCTTGGGGGGCACAGAAGGAGCTGAGAGGTGGAGGGCAGTGACCCTGGGCACCCTGGAGGCTGCAGTGCAGCCGAAGTCGAGTGTGTAGACAGACTAGCCAGCACGGCTCTGGCCCAGGGCCTTTGCGTAGCAGCAGAGGCAGGTGGCTTTCTGCATGCTCCAGACCAGCGCTGCAAGGACTTGGAAGATGCCGACAGCCAACTGGCCTCAGGCTCCCCTCCCTGCCCTCTCTACTATAAATCGGATCAGGCCCTGCTTGGCTGCCTACTCCTCACCCTGGCAATGCTGTTTGCATCTGCCCAGAAGTCAGGGTGCTGTGCTTGCTGCCCTGCCACAGCCCTCATTGCAGAGTTGGACCCGAACCCTTGTCACAGACCCTTGGGTCCTCCTACTCCTCCTCACACCTGGGTTCCAGGTCCGAACACCCTGCCTCGCCCATTTGGAGCTCACAGTACAGACCCCGCTGAGCTCCACAGCCCGAGCCCAGACAGAGGGAAGCCCAATGCCCCTGAGCCAGGGGCCGTTAGCTGCACGCCCAGGCCACGCTTCTCCCTGGCCCTCTCGGGGTTCTGTCCCAGGAACACCCTGTCCCTGGCAGTCAGTTGGCTCCCCACCCAGGCTGAGCCCACCCGACAACTCCACCCACCCACTGTCTCCCACACAGGAGAGAGAGTCCGCAGTGCTGTGCAGCCACCTATGTCCTTCCTGAGCAGAAAACAGTGCTCCTTGCCCGCCTGTGCTGGGTCTGAATGCAGTTATTGGTCTGGAAGAAGGGAAGCAGGTGTCAAAGTTCAGGCTCCCAGGGAAATGACTTCCGGAGGGAGGCAGCCCAGCAGCGTAGCAGGGATTACTTGGGACCACGGAGGGGACGTCAAGGGAACAAACACCGAGGACTTGGTTAGTGTTGGAGCAGTGCTGGCACTGAGTGGGCTCTGCAGAGCATACTCAGTTGAGACCAGAGGGCCAGGCCTGTGGACTCCGTCCCGGCAGACCTGTGTCCACGTGGCTTCCTGGTAGGTAGGACGGGGTGTGGGGCTGGCCAAGAGCATCTCCCTGGGACCAGACTCAGCTGAAACATGAGAAGAGCCCGCTGCAGCTGAGCTGGGAGTTTCATCCCCAGTGAGGACCCAGGGCCGGGCACCCGGGGTCAAGCACCGCCCTCTGTACCTGCTGGCTGCGCTGACCTGAGAGGAGAAGCAGCTCCAACACCCTGTCCCAGGAATTGCCAGCAGAAGGTCAGCGGGAGGGGCTGCAGCCTCAGCCAAGGCAAGGGGTATCCATGAGGCAGGCGTTCAGCGTTCTTCCAATGCTGTGCTGCCCAGTTCCCATCCCTCCACAATGCAGGTGCCGTCTGTCTCATGGGGGCACCACTGAGCACACCCTGCATAAATGGAACAACCTGCAGATTAAGAAGCATGCAGTCCACATGGCCAACCTACGGAGCTAGCATGGTGGCACCTGGGCAGGGCATTGGCCATTTCCCTGGAGATCCTGTGTGTGACCCGGAGCCACAGTGGGCTGCCTCTGCCCAGCATCACAAGGATAAAGCACGAGCACAGGCCAAAGGTCCATCTGCAAAGTGTGAGCTCCGTGCTACTGCATGAACACCACTTTGCCATCAGAAGTCAGAGTCCTCAGTGGCACCCTTGTAAGTGGGGTCTGTCTGTCTGTTCCTCTGCTGGCCACCAGGCCCTTCTTGGGCTGCCACCCTGGGGCAGGACAGGGACGTTGGCCTCTTCCTGGATGGACAGCCTACCTTTGCCCACAGCTCCCTCCTCGAAGGACTCTCAAGGCGGGGGACAGACCACTGTAGCTCAGAGCTCCACAGGGCAGGAAGGAAACCTTTGGGGAACGCTGGGCCCTGACCCTCAGAGCAGGGGTGGAGGAGGAGGGACAGAGCACGTCCCCAGTGAGCTCCAAGGAGGGGCAGTGAGTGGTCACAGGACTGCAGCCCTCTAGTCCAGGCTCCCTCAGCACCTCTGACCTCTGACTCTTCCTCATGGGGAAGCGGCCTCTTCCTCAGCCCTGCTCTGGAAGAAGCAGTGCGTGTGTGCGTGTGTGTGTGCGTGTGTGCGTGTGTACGATCCAGTCTCATAGGTAATTATAATTTTTTACATTTTTCAATTGTTCAAATTGACCACCCCTTTTTTACCCTGGACCTTTTAACTTTAAGAAAATCTAACATTTCTAAGATATTTTTTCCTGTTGAGAAAAACTTCTTAGTTTTATAAACATTGGCAGTATTCTTTTTTCCTTCCTTAAGGCAAAAACTCAAATGACAAAGCAAAACATAAGACTTTCAAACCAATTCCAATTAGATGAATTTATCAATGTCCTCTCAGTTTATGTGAAGAATTAAGTTGAACCTTAATTGCTGTGTCTTGTTTATTTTACTCAGTTTATTTGCCTCTCTCCAAGGGAAATTTATCACAGAATAAATAATTGTATCTTGAAAGTTTTATGCAGTGGAGTATATTTCTTGATGAAAACCCCAGGCTGATAAAATGGAGAATCTGAGCTATTTTGCATCTAGGTTGTAGATCACTTTCTTGTTTTGTGTTTTGTTTTGTTCCGTTTTTGTGTGAATGAAACATTTAAAAATCTCCAAACATTCAAGCTGTTCACCGAGGATTCAGGGAGAAGTGTAGCAGTCCATAAAAGAACGCTTTTCCATCCAGTGTCAGTGGATTCAAGGTCATGGTCCTGCTGGTGAGAATGCATTCCACATAGACTCCTATGTAACTCCCAGTTAATAGTAGTAGGCAAAGAGCCATGCATAGACTAAATGGCTTACAGATTACAATAAGCCTTATAAACGCTTCTGTTTTCCTGGGATACTAAACTGTACATGTAAATTTTAATTTTGTGCCATGTAGATTTACACAAAGAATACTGAGCTCTAATTTAAATTCTTGGCATACAGCAGTGTAGTGATGAACTTTCCCATGCTTGTGTAAAGGTTTTAGGGGAAACTCTTTCTGCTTCCAGGAGAGTGAGATGTTTAGTCTTCGCCTAGTGAAATATTGATAAGGCTCTGATTTGCAATGATTTTCTGTCTTTGCTGATTTCCTCAGTCTGTAGTCAATTCCCATTTCCTTGTGATTTGCACACGTCCAGAGTCAGATGAAATTAGGCCAGAGCTATTTCACAGGTGCCCACAGTGACAGCAATGTCCCCAGATATAGAAATTTGCTGTTATATCTCTACTTTATTTGGTCCACCATAAATATTTCATCCAGTCCCTAAACAAAGCAGCTACTCAATTCCCAGTGACGAAGGCATACGTGTGTGGATGGTGGGATCATTTGCAGTTCATTCAGAGTACAGTAATTTTTAAGCTCTCTGTAAAACATGCACTTTAAACATTTCAGGTAATCAAATTGCAAAAAGATGTATCTACCCTCTTTGCAAGTTAAATAACTGAAATTGTTAATATTCATCCATTTTAACATCCCAAAAGGTAATTTCTTGAGCCTCAACCTAAATATTTCCTGTGATGTATGGAAATATATTTAAAATGATTAAAAGCACTTACAGCACAGCTCATAGATTTAATGAAATAAATAAGAACATGTGACTTATAACACTTTGATAATTTTGTTTTAATGAAATATTATGTATTTGATATTGAAATTCTTTTAAGTAAAAGGTATCAGAAGAGTATAGTAATCTGGAGAAATGCATTTCATATCTAATCTCAATGACTCAACCACCAGGGGATTAATGTGATTCCCCAATTCAAAATAAGCTGAAATTCTGAAGATAATATATTAATCATTGTGAAGGTTTTGATATTTAAGTGACTTCATTTGGACTTTTCATAAAACTAGTAATGCAAACATTTATGTTTTTGATAATTACAGCCAACAAACTTAACAAACTTTAAGTACAAAATAAGGTAAGTGCTACACAATATTACAATATTCATTTATTAAGCAAGCTAACTAACTAAAATGAGTAAAAAGCAAATGCCACCAGAGTGGTTCTTTTAAAAGGGTGAAAGATCTTCCAAAGCATGCCTTCTCCATACATGGAAAAACTTTTCCATGAAACTGGTCTCCAGTGCCCAAAAGATTGGGGACCATGTCCTATATGGTCAATGTCCCTGATATAATGGCAGACCTTTATTTCCCCTACAGTGCTAGGCAGAGTTATAGCAACATGGAATTGTATAATTGATAGCTTTCGCTTAAGACTATGGCCAAACTCTCAAAAATACCAAAGACAATTGACAAGTGCTTGTTAAAAGTCTGAGATGTCTCTATGTGAAGTTAGGTTATGGTTAGAGTTAGCTTGTGAGATTACCAAAACTGTAACTGAAACAAGCTCAGAGTGGAAGGAGATGTGAACAGAGTGGTAAATAAAATAATGGGCTCATCATGCATGGAATAAAATAAGTGTCTTATTCTGATTGCCACCAGATACAGCTGTACAAGTGAAATACTCAACTCACTTGCCACTGTATAGCCCACCACCAAATGTAGCTTAATTGCTGCTCACTGAAAGAGCTTGATATGAGTCTGCAACCAATTGATTTCTTATGATCACTGTGCAGCCAAACCTCTCTGCTAATGTTCGGCTGCATTTGCAACTGCTCCCCAGTGCTAGCATCACTGCCTCAGCTCCATCTCAGATCACCAGGCGTCAGATTCTCACCAGGAGAACACAGCCTAGATCCATCACCTGTGCAGTTCCCAGCAGAGCCCTCACTCCTATGAGAATCTAATGCAGCTGCTGATCTGATAGAAGGTGGAGCTCAGTTAGAAATGGGGCATGGCTGCAAACATGGATGGAGCTTCAGTTGCCTGCCCACTGTTCATCTCCTGCTTTGCAGCCAGTTCCTACTAGGCTTGGGGAAAGTGCCAGCCCAGAGCCCATGGTTTGAGGTCCTCTGCTGTTGGACATGAGGAGGAAGGCACTCCTGGAAACTTCCAGTGCTTGACTTCATCCTGAACAGAGTCCTAGAGGCCAGCTCCTTACAGAGATCCAGAAAGCTGTCCAGGAACCAGCACCAGCGTCTGGAGACCAGGTGCTCTCGATGTAGCCCCTGAGTCTCTTGGCTGTCTCTTCCACGGCATGGGCCCAGGCTGGGCTTGCCCCATACTACCCAGTGCAGGCCCCTGTCCCGTGTGACTGTGCTTGTTCCTTGATTCCATATAATTCACAGGGGGGCCACCGGGAAGGTTTCTTCCTCTCTTCTTTCCCATTCTGCATGTCACCAGCAGCCCGCCACTTGGCACAGAATCATACTCCAGCCCTGTGATGTGCTGTCCCCTCCCGAGGGGAGAGGGAAGCCTTCGCATCCTGCAGAGGGAGAGAGAGTGCCATGTCCCAGTGTCCTCCAGCACCTGGCAGACCCAGGCCAGATCTTGGTCAGCTCAGCACCATCAGCAGTGAACCTGGAGCTCCCCAAGGAAGGAGCAGCCCAGAGCTGCTTCTGCTCAAAAACCGCCTGGAAGCGGAAGAAAGACCACAGCCACTTCTCACCCAAGCAGCTGTGACTTGCAGGTTGCTTTACACCTTGCAAGAGAACAGAGTTCTCTAGAAGATGGCAGTTAGGGATCTGAAATACCAAGGACCTCCTAAATCACAGTTCTGCCACCCTTAGTGAACTACATGTTTAATTGTTCCCACATTTCAGATTGCAATCATTATATACTCTTGTTTACTTCTTAATTTATTTTATTTTTATATTTTTCTTATTATGTATTTATTCTTATTTATTAGTTTATTTGTTTGATCTTAAAAACTGTCACAGGTGGTACTCTGTGGCCTTAATTTGCATCCCTCCCTGGACAGCAGGACCTTGAAGACTGGAATTCTACTGGGCCCAAATCTCTGAGCACTAACTAGCAGGATGCAGCTCTTAATGTTTGTTAGGTGAAGTGACTTGAATTTCAACTACAGAAAAATAGATTTCACCAGGTGACAGGCAGAGCTGCCACTCAGGTGCTGATGTCACAGCGGGGCTCGGGGATTTCGAAGTTTACGGCTGTAGAAGATGTGAAGGACACTGACCAATGATTTTCTTTTCTTTTTTCCCTTTGTTTTGCTGCATTTGAGTCACACGGAGGAAAAACGAATCAAATCTTGACAAACGCAGGGCTGCCAACCACCGACTCCAAAGCTGCCAGGAGCATTTAGCACCAGCGTAGCGTGGGGACCGATTTTTGACACCAGGTCCGCACATTTCCATAATCGCTCCTCCGTACCAGAGCCCTCGCACTCGGCTTCCCATTGCATCTCATCACAGCTGCCCAAGCACCATCAATATTCAAGATAGCACCCTAAAATGAAACTATAAATTTCAATTTGGAGAAAATAAGCCCTCATTTGGGTTCATAAGTTTTAAATAACACATTACCATTGGCTACGTCGAGTTTGCATTTCTAATGTTATTTGATGCATTTGACAGTCGATGTCGCCCTGGCAGGGGAGCGAGTGGCACTGAGATTGGAGGCATTTATTAGAGCTGTCAGTCAGTGCGACGGGAGCGGGTGCCTCCTGAAGCGATTGGAGACGCCTGTGTACGTGCTGTCTTCCGCAGGTTCTGAAGTTACAGAATCCTGTTGCTAAACCTCTTCCAATTCGGGTCTCTATATTTTAAGGATCTGAAAAGCAAGGCAGGGCCCAGGTGAAAATGGGCCATGAAGACAGCTCCATGGCAGGCTCCCGACGGAGGACAGGGCTGGAGCCACACCAGTGCAGATGCAGAGCATGTGTGGGGACACTGCCTGCTTCCGTGCGACCGACACCTGGGCCAGGGCAGCTCCTCACCTCTGCAAAGGGACAGGAAGGACGGAGCGTGCCTCTTCTGCCTTCCTGTCAGGCACAGTGGTGAGATATTTCCAGCAATCATTTGATCTTCAATAAACTGGAAAATTCACTGCAAATGCACCATAGATTAGCCCAGAACCAAGTCTTGGTATAGATCACAGTGTGCTTTCTTTCTTCCTTTCCTAACAGTCACCCCAAATGGCAGAAATAGAGTAATACAATGTCGCCAGGAAGTGGAGGAGCCAATCTGTATGTGCCTGTGGTTCACAGTTGAAATCCCTGGTGCTTGCTTGACATGTTTTCTCTCATCTTCTCCTCTCTTCTCTTCACTTCGCTCTCCTCCCTTACCCTTTCTCTTTCATTTTGCCTCTCTCTCTGCCTCTCTCTCTTTCTCCCCCTCTCTTTCTTCCTTGCCTTCTTTCAGGCAAGTTCTCATACATTGTCCAAGCTTGCCCTGAGCTCACAGTCCTGCTTCCTGGTAGCTGGGACCTCAGGCATGCACACCTGCACCCAGCCACACAGGTTTCTGAGCAGCACGAACTCTGTTGCAGTCACTTTTGTGCGTGTGACACCAGCTGGTGGGTGGGAGCTGCATTCTGGAATGACTGCCGGCAGCTTACACCTGAGGAGGGGTGGACCCGGGTCGCAGCACAGAACACAGTGCACAAGGAGACCTTGAGAACCACCACTCATAGCCACCAGGCAGAGGCTGCTTCTTCCCATGCAGGCTGGACTCCTCAGCCAATGGCATTTCAGAAATGTGGAGCAGAGTCTCCACTTTCTAGGGGACAGTGACTTCCAAGTGGGCCCCTTATCCCCCTGCAGCAGCCACAATTTGCTCTGAGACCCTCCTGTTGTGGCCCATCTGAAGGTGGACTCCACCTCCCTGGCTTAGGGTCTCACTGGCCGTGGGACTGAATTGGCCCTCAGAATGCATGGGTCTTGGTGCTGTCATTGCTCTGAGCCCCACGTGGCAGTGGGCAGCTTTTCTTTCCCTTCCTGGAGCCCTGATAGCCCCAGGAGCAGGGCCAGCAGGACAGCTGACCTCAGCCACCCTCTGCTGATCATAGCAGCAGGGGCAGCCGGGGTGGCCTGCAGGATGCTGAGCAGCGGTCACTGGGCTTTGCCTGAAGCTCCCAGGCCTGGAGGTGCTCGTGATACTGCAGGTAGTGCACACCATACCAGAGCACAGGCAGTTACCATTCCCTGGGATTCTATAGTAGACAGCTGATTTTGCTTGCAGTTATTGCCTTAATCACCTGGTATGAGAACCCTCCGAGGATGATAATACCTCACTTTGAAAGAAGGTTGAAAATAGGAAACATTAAAGATTTTGAATCTAGGTCTACATTATTCCAAGCTTTCAGCAATCCAGTATCTTCTTTTGCCCTGGCATCTCCACCCCTCGTTACTCTATGAGGAGTGCTCCTCCCAGCCTGAAGAGCAAGCCCTGTTTCCTTAGTTGGCTTCAAGTCCTCCTATCTACCGGCTCCAGCTGGCCCTGGACTTTCTTCTCTGTCCTGTTAGAACAGGAGAGGTGGACAACGAGTCAGCGATTGGAGCCTCACCTGTCCTGTTGTCACTCATGCTTCAGAACCCTCCGGGGAATCAGTGACTGATGTGAGTGGATTGGCTGTGATGGCTCCTAAATTACTGCGTGGCACAGAGTCGCTAATGTTTGGATGTCCTCTGACGTTGAAGGCCAACCAGGTTAACACTGTCATTTTGTAGATAAAGACAGGGATATAGGAAACGTGACAGGCTCCTCCATGCTCTCCAGAGATTACAAGTCAAGTGTGGAGACTCAGTGCATGTGTTCTCTCTACCACACCAGGGACAGGGTGAAGCACATTTGAAGAACGGGTCTTTTTGGAAATAGTATCTCAAAGAGCAGGTGGTCATCCAAGCTCCAGAAACCTGTGCAGGGGTTTAGACTTAACCAAGACACAAAACCCCAATGTGGAGCTGAGTCTGAGCATGATTATTTGCCTAATTCTTAGCTAAAATCATTTATGGATCTGTATGTGTCACTGTGGCTAGAGGGTCCTTGGAAATTCCAAGGTAAAACTCTTTAAAGAAAAGAAATAAGATTTGCAAAACAATAAATGTATCTTAGACATAAAATGAATTTCTTCTCAGAAAGCTTTATGGAAGAGTAGCTCAGTTTCATCTTTTAAATGGAGCTCTTATTTTTCTGTCTGGTAGACAAGGATGTTAGAGGTTGCCATGCTCTCTCCTAACGGGAAAAACCTGGTCAAAGTGAAAAATCAACAGCTCATCTTCTATCGCCAGATAGGAGGCATCTGGGAGGGTGACAGGAAGGTTCGGAGCATCCCACCCTTCTGAGCCAAGCCCTTCCTGGGGCCAGTGCCTGGCAGAAAGACCTGAGCTAGGGTTGGTGGGCAGCTGGGTGTGCATTGTGGACAAACCCGAGGGTCAGCCCTCTGGGGGACCCAGCCAAAGGGGACTCTGGACTTCGGGTATTGTTACTACCTGGAGCTCTGCAGGTCTCCACAGTGAATGCTGGAGAAAAATGGTCTTGAGTGTCTGATAGGGAGAAGAGTAAAAGAAAATGAAATAAAATAAAATAGACCAAAGTGTGCTGTTTTCCTTAAAAAGTCCTCCCTGGGAGAAGCTACTTTACCAGAGCTCAACCAGCTGCACTTTGCCAACCAACCAGAGGGATGGCAAATAAACAATGCCAGCCAACTGTAGCTGTCCATGTAGGGAAGGAAACAGATCCAGGCTACTGTGTCATTGGGCCCACTGAAGACAGGGCCAAGAGGGAAGCATGACTGGAGGTCACAGCTTGGGTGCAGATCCCCCAAAGCCTGAGGCCTGCTCCTGGGCCATGCAGCACACTCCTCTACATACCCCAGGGTCACCCATAATTTACCCAGAGCCTCCCATCCTTTCTACAAAAAGACAAGTTATACCAAACAATGGAAAATTTGATTTGAAGAACTTGAGCAAACATCAGGACCAGAATCAAATATGGAAGGAATGCTAGAATTATAAGACCAAAACATTAATAATTGACCACTGAAAGTACAAAGAGATAAGTATTTTCTTAGGAAAATAAAAACTGAGTGACTTTTTTTCTTGTACTGGGGATAGAACTTGGGTCCTTGTGCTTGCGAGGCAGGCAGAAGAACCACTGAGCTAAATCCCTGGCCCCTGAACAGATTTTTGACAGTTGTGTTTTCTTGCAAGAAATGCTAAAAAGCCTTTCAGAGAGAAGAAATATGATTACAGTCCAAAAGCAGATTACACAAAAAAGTAAGTACCTTGGGTAACTAATAAGTGAAAAGTAACTAGAAAGTTCTGTTTTTCTTCTCTATTGAAAATAAGTTATAGATAAGTATTTGTTCAAAATAATGACAGAAACAATGTATTCAGATACATATGTATCTTTGGTTACATAAATGTGAATAAACATGCATTTATTCATGCTGATGTATAGCTAAATGAATGTTGGCAATGGTACAAGAGATGGGAAAGGAACCAGAAATATTTTGTTATAAAGTACATGTACGTGAAGGAGCATAGATTTATGTGCATATGGATTAGTCGTGAATGTGTATTTCATACTCTAAGGCAACCACAAAAAAGTAAAAACCAGAAGTAAAATTGGTGTGATGAGAAAGAAGAGAAAATTGAATCGTGACTGCTCCATTAAAAACATAAGAGGCAAAAAAAATGTGTGAAACACAAAAATAGGAACCAAGCCCAAAGGCAACAAATAGAAAATAGGGTTGCTATAAATAAATTGACACACAAGCTGCAATATCACATGGCTTCACTTATATGATAAACTCAAAGTATAAATAAGGAACAAAACAGAAGATAGACAATAGGAATCATGGAGTAGACCTTTCGCAAATGGAAAGAGGACCAAGAGACAGAGGGAGAGGGGGAAAAGGGGATGTAAAAAGGGTTAAGGTGCATAGTATACAGGTGCCAACTCCCTGCAAAGAATGTGATCATTACACGCTGCACACATGCACTGATAAAAAATTCAAAGGGAAAAATGAAAATAGCCACGAATATATGAGATATTAATCCAAAGATATCAATAATCACTTTGAACACCAATATCTGAATATCCCAATTAAAACACAAAAATTAGCAGAATGTACTGAAAATGAAGTCTCAATTATATGTTGCCTAATAGAAAATACTTACAAAGACACATATACATTGAAAATAATTGGATTGTGAAAGATACACCATGCTAGCAATAATCAAGACAGTGAGAGCAGCTGTATTAATTCCAGGCATAGCAGACTTAGAGCAAAGGAGGTTATTAAGAATAAATAACAGCATTACATAATCATAAAAGAGAAAAATATAGTAATATTTATTATAACAAAATATCCATCTTGTATATCAAAATATACATGGCAAAAATTAATAAAACTGCAAAGACAAGCAGATGTATCCACTGTCAGAGTAGGAGAACTGAGCACCTTTACTCAGAAAAAGACAGATTCAGCAGGAGGGAAAGACATTAAACTCAACAGAGTCATTAATCAGCACAAACCAGTTAATATCTTCAGATTATTTCATTCAACAATGCTGATTACACACTTTCTCATGCTCATATCAAATATTCACAAATTTGAAAGCATAAGACACAACTTAAAAATTTAAAAGAACTGAAATCATACAATGTTTGCTTGTAGACGGCAGTGAGATTGCATTGAAAGTAAATTGCATATAGTTGAAAAGACCCTAAAACATCTTTAAGTAAAAGATATGTCAAATAAAATAACCTGGAGAGAAATTTAAAAATACTTTCAACTAAGTGAAAATGAAAATGTAATTTATCAAACTTTTTAGGAGTCAAAATTGCTTTTAAACAGTCTATGGTATTAAATGAATGTATTTACATTTTTTAAAAATTTAAAGCTAATAATGTAAGCTTGTAGTTGTAGGAAACTACAAAAAAGAATGAATTAGGTCTAAAGTGAGAAACATAATATAATAATGATAATTAGAAGAAGAATTAACAGAAATTAAAATCAGGAAGTTAGGAGTAAAAAGACAACAAAACTAAAATCTAGTTCTTTGAAAATATGAGATGGGCCAATCTCTATGCAGGATAACTAAGAATAAAAGAGGGGAAGACATGAATTACTAATCTAAGAAATGAAAGAAAGGACACTATAGCATTTTCCATGGATGTTGAAGAGAATATCATAAACAAATCTATGCCACGAAGCTGATAACTTAGGTGAAACGAACCACTTCTTTGTATGACCCAATCTGCTAACTCACACAGAAAGAAACAAAAATCAGGTCTATTGAACCAGTGATTATTCATTCAAAATACAAAGAACTGAGTCAAATGGAATCATCAATGAATTCTACTAAATACTTAAGAAAGAAACTACACCATTTCCCTTTCCTGTCCACTAAAACAATAGGAGCCAAGACACACTGTTACCTCCCTCAGTGGGGCCAAAACCAGGCAATTACATCTTGGGAAGAGAAACGTCAAACTAGCACTTCTCATGAATATTAGCACAAAAACCTTGAATAAAGTCTTATTAAATGAAATCTTCCAATTTATGAAAAAATCATAAGCCATGAGCAAGTCAGATTTATCATACGCATGCCACATTTGAAAAATTAATCACTATAATCCATCAAGTTAAAAGGTAAAGAAGAAAAATTGTATCAAAATATCCAAAAAATTTTTGACAAAATTCAGCATGCATTCATTTAAAATCGTTTTAGCAAACTAGGAATAAAGGGAAATGTTCTCATCTTGAAAAAGAATATCTACAAAGAACCTCTAGCTACCCTCTTTCTCAATGTGAGAAACTTCAAGCGGTTTTGCTACGATCAAGAGTAAAATAAGCATATCCTTTCTGGTCACTGTTCTTACAAATTTTACTTCCTCACTTATGCAATAAAACAAGAAAAGAAAATGTATACATAAGGCAAGGAAGAGATAGAATATCCTTGTTCACAGATGATCATCTACATAGAAAATCCAAAAGAATAGACAACTCAGAAAAATGAACTAAGAAGCAGTTTTGGCTAGTTGCAGACATGAGTTGAATAAAAAGAAGTCAGTTTCTTTCCTATAAACCCAAAATGAACTAGTGGAATTTAAAATTAAAAATACTCCAAAATTATATCGCCACCCCAAACTATTTATATATAAGTCTAACAAATTTTGCTGAAAACTACAAAACACTGATAAAAGATATCAAAGAAAAACTAAATAGATAGACAGATATTCCACTTAAATAGGTAAGGATCATTTAATACTTTGAAGATGTCAGTTCTTTCCAATGTCGTCTGTAGATTCATTGCAATCCCAGTCAAAACCCCAGAAGTTATTTTGTAGATATTGACAAACTCCTTTTTAAAATTTATTTGAAGAGGCAGAAGAACCAGCCTAACCACCTTAATATTGAAGAACAAAGTAAGAAGACTGATATTACCTGATTTACTATACTATTACTTCAAATTTATTATAAAGCTACAATAATCAAGAAAATATGGTCTTGGTAAAAGAATAAATCATACCACGTGATTAAAGAACTCGAAAATGCAGTTGGGAGGCTGAGCCAGGAACACTGCAAATTTGAGGCCAGCATAGGCGATTTGGGGAAACCCTGTCTCCAAATGAAATAAAAAGAATTGGAAATGTAGCGCAGTGGTAGAGGTCTTGCTTAACATGTGTGAGACCCTGGGTTCAAACCCCAATACCACAAAAATGCCAGAAATGGACCCATATAATTATATTTAACTGTGTTTAGAAAGGGAGCAAAGTCAGCACAGTGGAGCAGAGATAGTGTCTTCAACAAACAGGGCTGCAAATACTGAAAGTATGTATGGGCAGAGAATCTGGACACAGACCTTATGCCATTCACAGGAATTAACTCCAAATGGGCCACAAACTTAAATGTAACGTGCAAAGCTATGTAACTACTAGGAAATAACGTAGATGGAAACCTGGATGCCTGGTGTCTCATCACTTTCCTCATTGCTGGGACCAAATATCCGGCATGGGCAGCTTAACGGAGGAGAGGTTTACTTTGGCTCGTTTTCCAGAAGTCTGAGTCCTTGCACCGTAGACAGCATGGTGGGAAGGCAGGAGAAGAAGCCTTGCTCACCTCACGGGGCACAGGAAGTGGAGAGCAGAGGGACCAGGAGGGAGATGTGCCCGTCCAGGCCACGTGCCCAGGACCTCCATGTCCTCGCTCGCTCCAAGCCAGCGAGAGCAGCCCCAGTCCAGTCACTTTCGCAAGTCCCCACCTCAGGGCACATGGGGCTTCGGGGGAGGTCCAGACAGAAATCATGGCACTGTTTTAGACACAACGCCAGAAGCTTGACTTCCTAAAACATTTCTATTCTGTTGAAAACTAGGACAAACACTACTGAGTCAGTCAGATGGAAAATATGAAAATTAATTTATGTTTAAGCACACGTTCAAGTTCATTAATGGCTGAGGACGGTGTGGTGGCCAGTGTGTGATGCTGGAGCCTCACTATTCAGGAATTAAGGAGTCCTGTGTCCCGGGACCCACATATCCGGGCGAGGAGAGCCAACATTCATTGTCAGAAACTGGCTCGCATGCGGGTGGAGCCTGAGGCCCCTGATGTGCCATCCACAGGCTGGGGGCCCTGAGAGTGGAAGGCTCGTGATAGGGCTCCAGTGTGAGGTAGGGGCCAGGACCAGCACCCCATTAAGCAGGCAGCAGAGGGAGGTGAATCCTTCCTTCTCCCACTACTCTGTCCCATCCAGGGCCATGACCAGAGTGCGATGCCCACCCGCACATGGGGAGAAGAGCTGCTCCCCTCCCTCTGCCAAGCTAGATGCGAACCTCTTCTGCAAGCAGGTGCACAGCCAGAGACAATGCGCACCAGAAATCTGACACTTGGGGTCCGTGAAGTTGACACATAAATCCCCAAGAAGAAATGGCAGTTTAGAAAATGCACAGGATGGGCGGAAGGTGGGCACAGGACCTGCCCCGACCCCCAGGTATTGCAAGAAAATTTGGTAGAACATTCCAGCAGGAACACGAGTCTCTTAAAGATGAAGGTGAACACGGTTAGCACATTCATGGGGCACATCCTCGAATCCTTCCGAGACACAAAGAGAGGGGGTGATGAAAATCAAAGCTTTAGAAATTTTCCAACAGCCCTAAAGTACAGAAAGGGAGCGATTACACGCAGCCTTATGCATGCTCGTCTGTGGGTGAGATGTACTCACCAATAGGAGGCTTGCTGTGGCATCTCCCGGCCTTCCTGGGGTCCTAGGGCACTGGCCCACTCAGCATCCCCCTGGTTCCCTGCAGGCCTCTGACAGGAAGCCCGGGCTGTTTCCACAGGGAGAGGACCAGGGTGACCACCTCTGTGAGTCTCGGAGTCTGTCCAGCCCGCCTGGGACCTTCCTTTCTCTCCTGTGATTTGGGCCCAACTCCCCTTTCTTCGACTTTCCTTTGCTTCCTGATGTCTCCATCCCAACCCTCCACAGAGCTGAACTACAGCTTCTGCTGTCATGCACGGTGCATGTTTATGCTACATGTTTCCCCAGATGTCTCGGATCTCCCAGGCCATGCTGGGACTGGTTGTACTAGGAAGAGTGATGTGTATTTCAATTCTAGTCCTTCAAGCAACATTTTTACAAAGGAATTCCTTCTCCATGGAGCTGCCAGGAATCCCCCTGGGCAGGCCCCTGGGGGGGTTGCAATTAGGAACTGTTGAGGTTCCTCCGGGCATGGGCAGAAACAAAGGGGGCCAGAGAAAGTAGGGCAACTGAATTGGCCCAAGGCTGCAGAACCTTTCCTGTGTCATGGATCCGAAGGTGCTTCTGCGCCTGAATTGGACCTGACACATCTCTGCCACCCAGGATGACTCTGAGCAAAGGCCACTGCCCTCTTAAGGATTTCTAACCATGGGGCCAGTGCACCCCACCCAGTCCAGCAGCTGTGGATAGGGGCTGCGGCTGTCTGTGTGCTTGTGCTGCACGGGGTGATGGTGGCCCTGTGCTCTGATCTCTCTCCAGCTTGGCATTTTGTCTCAGCTCCAAGCAGGTGTTTTGTTGTGACTGTGAACAGGGCACTCTGCTGGAGTCTTTCAAGCAAGGTGTTTTTGCAAGTGAACATCGCCTACAAACTTTCCCCAGGCTATGAGGCAGCTACCCAGCCTGCTCCCTGCCACTCTAATCTAGCTCAGGGACATGCAGCACATGAAAGCCTTTCCATTTCCTAACTCACACTTTTTAATTGATATATTCTGCCCACTGCAGACTGCCTCTGTGTTTGATACAACACTTGATTATGCAGAGATGAGTCCGCAGGGGCGGATGAAATGAACACGAAATCAAGGGGAAGGAGGACTTAGACAAACCTGACAAGAGGGTGTGCAGCCCCAGATCCCCCTTTGATTTAAAGGTTGAATCGATGGGAGAATGATCACCCCCAAATGGAAAACAAGGGAGGACGAAGAGGCTTTAAGCACATGACCAGCTAGCGGGGGCTTCTCCGAGTCGATGTGTGTATTGTGTGCCTGATATCAACGCACAATTCACAGATTATTGAATATGGTCAGAAATATTTGTATTTTGAGTCATCAATTCTTTTCTCTAGAACTTGATTTGCAGTTAAGTGGCAATAATGTAATTGAGAACTTTGGTTTCTTTTTCCTGGACATTTTTGTGACATGGGGGACTAGATCAAATTCCTAAACAAAAGATTTTTTTTTTAGTACCAGGGATCGAACTCAGGTCCTTGCGCTTGCACAGCAGGCAGTGAAACCACTGAGCTAAATCCCTGGACCCCTAGACAAAAGAATTTTCTTGGGTGGTCTGAGTGTTTGTATTTTCATAACAGTTTGTTTGCTACACTACCAGCTATCTTAAGTACTAGTAAGCCGGGCATGGTGATGCATGCCTGTAATCCCAGCATTTGTTAGGCTGAGGCAGGGGGAGTGCCATGAATTTGAGGCCATCCTGGACTATACATAGTGCATTCAAGGCAAGCCTGGACTTGAACTTGCAAGACTCTGTGTCAAAGAAAGGAAAGAAGAAAGAACTAGTATAGGATGTTCACTTACTTTCTCTGGGAGCTGTGCCCCAGCTCCCTGGCTGTATTAGTCCACATGAATAGAAGGATGGTCAACTTCCATGCAGAGCTGGTGGCTTCAAGTCCAACCCTCCTAGGAGCTGGACAGATAAGGAGGAGAAGCAGAATAGAAAGGCCTGGACACTGGAAGGCCTCCCTTCCCAACAGGGCCTGGCCAAGCTCCCATCATCAGCACGCACTGGCAACTGTTCAAGTCCCTGAGTCCAGGAGCTCGCAGGAGACCACCTCCCTGTGCCCCAGCTATGCTTATTCATACTGAAAACAAAACAAGACAAACAACATGGAGTCCAAACAAGAGCCACGGAATGCATCTTCAAATGAGCTGTACAAAAAATCTGCTTTAATTTTTTTACCATTCACTTATTTATTTTTTTAAAAAGGTAACATCATTTGGATATGTGAGTCAGATGTGTTTTCCTCTGCAAAGCTTAATATGAGCTATAAGAGTTCCTGTTCTCAGCCACATGATGAGGTGCCTGTGTCCAGGGACACACGTGTGTCTATTCAGCGTGGTGCTCTGTGTCTGTCTTGTTCGAGTCATGCAGAATCTCATCTGTGCTAAAATCAGTGATGTAAGAAACTGTACTGGGCCATATAATGTTTGAGCACCACACTTGTTAAAAACTTTAAAATGTCTCTGGGCCCCATGTTTTAAAATGTCCTGGTAACACAAGAGCAGTCATTTTACACGACTAATCGTAGTCCTTAGTGACACCCACACATGGGGACAAGGGCTTCCTTTGTCACCCACTGGGGGATACGTTGTGTATAACTTAGGGTTTTCAAATATCCAAGTTTGTCTTCATTCTGGGAATCTGGTATTTCACAATGACTATCACACAGCTCCTCGGGATAATGGACCACAAACTCAATTGTACACTCAAATATCAGGAACAAATATATATGAATATATATAAGTAGCCAAAGAGGGTTTTTGTTATGTTTTTCCCCAAGTCTCAGGAAGTTGGTTTGTGATCCGTTTCCCTGAAGGCAGTTGCTGCTAAGTATTCGTCCCTGGCATGCAGGGCGCCCTAGGAGGGGGAGCCCAGTTCTGGGGCCCAGAGCAGAGGCTGACAGAGCCCTGCTGTGCCCAGCCTGGGCACCAGCTCAGGCCGACAGCCCCCAGCCGGGCTCTCTGACCCCCTCGCCCCCGGTCCTGCCACCTGTGAATACAGAGTGACCAGCAACTTCTGCCTTGTGGAGAAAAGACATGATGGCTCATCTTAGCTCCAGCAGCTACTGAGGAAGGCCCCTTTCCCCGGGCTGGAGGGTAAGATAGTGGCCTGTGCGAGGAATGCCATGGGCTGACCCAGGGGACTCTGCACCATGGCCTGTGGAGGCTGGAGCCACTCCAAGCCTGGCAACCCCCTGGCACTACCGTGAGATGCAGAGTCACCAAGAATAGCATCCCTGGGGCACCAGGTGAGAGGGTAGATGGAGCAGTGGGGAAGGAGGCCAACTGTGGAGGACGGCCCAGGAGGGAGGACAGCCAGACGTAGAGGGTGGGCTAGGGTTCAATGGGAGAGGGAACAGCCATGCCCCAGGGGCACCGTGACACGGTGCCGCTGCTGTCCCCCTCGAGAGACCAGCTCTCTTTGAGACTGTGGTCCCAGCAGATTCGTGCAGGGACCACTGTCCTGGAGTAGACCTCAGATTTGAGTGAAATAAAATGAATGAGGAACGAAGGAAGCCCCAGAGCAGCTGGAAGTCCGAGAGCCCTTGCCTGGCAGTCAGTGGACCAGCTCTGCAGAGTCCCCGCAGCCTTCCCCTTCTCTCCTGGTGTAGTAAAGACGAGAAGCCAGGCCCTGTCCAGAGATGGAGTTAGGTCTGCACGTTTACAGCCTTCAGTGGCGGAGTCCTGACAGTCCCAGAGGCGAGTCCGCACAGTTGGGTTGCAGCCTGAGATGCTAGGGAAGGGTGGGCCTGGAAGCAGGACCTGAGGTCACTGGGGGCGTGGGCGTGCAGTGGACCCTGGGACCTGTGCCCTCCTCCTCTCAGACTGCTTCCTGGTGCCGGAGGTGAGGTCTCACTCTAGCGACCCTGCCTGACGCCTTGCCCTGCCACGGGCCCAAAGCATGGGCTAAGTGGTAGTCTGAAGCCTCGGAAACATGAGCCACAATACGTTCTCCTCTTTGTAGGCTGCTGACCTCGGGCATTGTGCCACAGGGACAGGAAGCTGACGACACCACAGGGGTGAAGCCTTTGAGCTGATGCCTGTGGAAGGACATGGTGCCAGGATTCCCTCAACTGCAGGTCTTCGCCTCTGAGTGGAGTCCAAACCACCCTGTGAGGACGCAGAGGAGCAGGAGAGCCAGCCGCTCTCTGTCGCCTGAGACCTCAGGCTTCACAGGACCCAGGAAAGATGGCCTGCGATCAAGCCTTGGTGCTGTGGCACTCACTGACCAGCACGTCCAGCCGCCCAGTGGGCAGCAGCAGGGCGGCGGGTGCTGGGGGAGGACGCGCTCCCTGACAGACAGCACTGCAGCCGCCTGGAGGCACCCAGAGAGCGGGCTCAGAGGGACGCACTTGGCCCAGCAGGGGCTGGAGGCTGACGGCAGGGCTGGCATGGAGCCTGGGAAGGCTGCGGCTGTCTGCACACATCAGAGATGCAAACTCCTGGGCTTGGCAGTCACCCCGACTCCAGGCCCGGCCAGGAAGCCCGGAGTCCCCAGTTCTCACCGCTGCTCCGTCTGAGCCCCTTGAGGTCAGCAGGGGATGGAGACGCTTGGCAACGGGCGGTGCAGTCTGTCCCCAGCCTCTTCCTGTGGCAATCAGCCAGCGCTGCACTGTGCTGTCCATCCCTGGGCAGCACAGGGCGGAAGTAATGGCTTCTCGGAGGAGGAAGCTGTGAGGACAGCATGGGAGGTTGAGGCTGCTGCTCTGCCTCTTCCCTGACCCTCGGCAAGAGCCTCAGCGAACTCGTCCTCGGAGGCAAAGGTGCCTGGCCTCTGCCAGGCCTGGCCAGCAGTCACAGGCACGACAAGGGGCGGCTGTGCTCACCATGACAGCCAGCCGGCTGCTTTCCTCTCTGGCACCCAGGTGCGTGGACCAAGGCCAGGCCATGCACCGGCTCTGCAGCCCCGTGTACGCAGGGCACAGACTGCTCACAGCCCAGGGCCGGGGCAGTCACAGAGGGGCCAAGACAGAAACAGGCAGGAGGACACTCGGTGAGCGGCATGGACACCACTGGACTTTGGGGACCCCAGCAGCTTCTTGTATTTCTGTGCCTGGCTTATGTCACTGAACACAATCTCCTCCAGTTCTGTCCACGTTGCCATAAATGATAGGATTTCACTCTTTCTGACTGCATAATATTCCTCTGGGTACATACACCATGTTCTGTTTCTCCATTCATCTGTCAGTGAACATGTCGATAGACCCCACATTTCCTAGGAAGGTAACGAACAGTAAAAGCCAGGATCCTAAAAGGAAGCGGTTTCCTTTTTGGCTAACAACTACACTAGCCCTGATCACAACTAGTCAGCTGCCAGCTTCACCCAAAGAGGACAAGGGACGTTCCCAGGCTGGCTGAGCTGGTGCCCCAGGGACAGAGAGTGAAAGGCCCTCCATGAGCAGACCTAGGCCAGTGGCCAGCCGGACCTCTTCCCAGCCTCACCACTCCCAGCTTCGCTGCTCCCGAGAGATGCCTTAAATATTAAAACTGAACTAAATAGGTAATGGGTGAACCACAGGGGCTGAAACGGTGGCAACATCAGCGGCGAGAAAGAACAACAACCATGTCTTTGAGGAAGGAAGGGACGGAGTTGAACCGCGTCCCACAGGGCCCCATTGGAGCGGCACCAGCCCTGGGCAGTTAACAACTGTTCTATAAACAGGATGGAATGCGCCCGGTGCTCTCCTGTTGGAAACACGCTGCTCACGAGTCCCGGGGGTGCCTGCTACCCACACCCCCGGCCAGCTTCGAGCCAAGTGTGTCGGAATGAAATGCAGCCCTCGTAACTAGGGGTTTGATAGAGTGTTAACAATCTGCAGCTTCAGGTCCAGCTGTTAACCAACAAAGCCGTCATTAACTGCTGGTAATGACTGCGTTCGGGGGATTACTGCTTAATTATGGACCGGAGGGCCGGCTGCCCAGGACCCGGACTCCGGAATGCTCTGCATCCGAGTGGTCGGACCCAGGCTTCCTTCCCCGCACGTCTTGGAAGGACGTGGAGGGCTCTCAGGGGCTGTGGTGCTGTCAGGGTTTTCAGGCCTCCAGGGGCCTGGATTCCCCACAGTCAGCAAACGAGGAGAGCTTCCGCTCACGTGCGCTCCCAGGGCCCAGGGATTTATTAGAAAGCAAAGGGGCCCTGTGCTGGCCTGACTGGCCCTTCCCCGGCGGCTGAGACAGCTGAACCCTGGGGGATGTGGTGTCCACACACACACACGTGTGCACACACTTGCACACTTGCTCCTGTGGCTTCCTAGTGGTTTGGTGGCCTTTTTAGAGGCCCTGAAACTCTGCTGTCCTCCCACAGCGCGTTCCCGTGTGCAGAAAGAGGGTGCCACCATTTACGTCCAGGTCACCAGAGCAGCGAGGTCAGATTCCAGTGACTGCTGGGGCCACATCGGGCCATTCCTGGGACCCAGGCCAGGGTCCCCCCAAAGGACCTCCTAGATCCCACTCCTCACATCGGAAATGTCTGCAACGTTAGGACGCTTGTCCCTTCCCACTGCGGCAACCCTTAGGACAGACACTGCGCATCCTTCCCAGGTGATGTCTCCGAGGGACCCTGACCTTCTGGACACTGTCCCTTCGGCCCGGGCATCTGTCACCCTTCTATGGGAGACACAGCTGTTCGCACTGAACTTTCCTCAGTGGAAATGGAAGAGCTTCGTCTGCTGTCTCTGGATACAGTGACTTGGTTCACAGCATCCATTTCTTCACATGCTCACCTGGGATTGTAAGTGCCGATGTGCTTCTCTCTGGGGCTGTCCTGAGCACAGGACTGTCCTCTCTTCCCTCTCCTCCCTTATGCCCAGAGGGCATTGGCATTTGTCACAGTTATGGGGAATTTCTCAGAACAGACAACTATGGATGCTCCACAGGAGGCTCCTGCAGAGCAAATGAGCTCCACAGGTCAGGCTGTGGTTTGAGAAAGGACCTCCTGGGCAGTGAAGAACACTGTGCCCTTCCCCTGCGGGGCTGCCTGACCTGACAGAGCCCCCAGGACGTCTACCTGGGAGCCTTGGCCTAGGAAAGAGCAGGTGGTGTGGACTCCAGGGATAGCAGCCTCTGGGTCCCCCTTTAGGAGCCAGCCCAGCCAGGGGATCAAGTGCCCTAAGCGAAGGGGTCTCCAGGGAGAGCAGGCGGACCCATCCTCCTGTCCTTTTGGGTTTCTGGGCGGAGGCACTGCCACCCCAGGGACACTTGGGGCACAGCGCTGCATCTCCTGGCTGCCCTGGGGCACTGAGGCTGCATCCGGCTGGGAGGAGGGACCAGGCGCTGTGCACCAGGAGGAGGCCAGAGCAGAAACATGCGGTCCTGTTGGGGTCAGGCAGCCGGTGGGGTGGGGTCCTTCCCAGCCAGGAGAACAGGTGCCTGTGCTGGGTCCACCCACAGGGAGGGGAGGAGTCGGGACGGGCATCAGCCCTGCAGGGAGGATGAGTGTGGCCAGACCCCAGGCCTCTGCTAGCATGCAGGGCAGGCAGGGCAGAGCAGGCAGCCAGGCTCCGGGGCCTGTGTATGAGGGGGGCTGGGACACTGAGTCAGGCTGAGCTGAGATCCCTGCTCGGCAGCCACAGAGCTCTGGCTCCTGTCAGCTTGCATGCGGGCCCGGAGGGAAGGAGGCAGCAGAAGTCCTTGATGTGTTCTGCAATCTGTTGAGCGTGTACCCACTGCACACCCAGGGTGTGTGTGCTGTGAGTCCGTGCGTGCAGACCCCTAGCATCACTCTCCAGATCTGTGTTTGGTCTCCTTTTAGAATATGAAAGGCATAGCTGACATTTTTTTCTGTCTCCACCCCTTGTTTGTGAGAACATACTAACATGGGTGTAGGGGAAACTATTTTGCAGGCACATTTGTCTGTGCCAGAATTAAATTAAAACAATATTAAAAATGCCTTTGAACGTGTTACACAATTTTGAGAGAATATTTATAAACTGTGCCTGGGAGCACACCCTGCCCCATCCTCTCTGTGAACAACGTGCAGGATTCACTTGGCAACAGCCAAGTTTCAGCCACCCAGCCCAGCCATGGGCCTGGACCCCACCCTGCTGCCTGTGGCCAGGGCCCAGCCTGTGGATGGGGCCTGGCATGAGGGCATCTTTACCTTCTTGTTGCTGGGGCATCATCCCCAACACCACAAATTAAAGGAGAGAGGTTTGTTTTGGCTCACACTTTTATAGAAGTTCAGTCTGTACTCGGCTGGTTCCAAGGCAGGGCAGCCTGGCACAGGGGTATCAAAGAGGAGAAGCAGCTCATGGCAGGGCAGCAGGAAGCAGAGATCAAGGGAGGAGGAGGGAGATGGACCCGCTAGGCCACGCCCCAGTGACCACCTCCTCCACCAGGCTCCACCTCCCAGCATCATGTCAGTGGATTGATGCAGGGTCACACCCATGACCCAGGCAGCTCCCCAAGGCCCCACCTGTGAGCACATGAGGCTTTGGGGGACATCCAGATAGGAACCATGATATGGGGTGAGGTGAGAGGAACCCTAAGCTGACAGAGGCACACTGTCAGCTCGGCAGTAGGTGCTGTGGACTCCCTGAACCTAAAACCAACCCCCCCTTCCAGGAAAACTGAGGTGGGCATGTTTCCACAGGAGCACAACAGGCACTTGCAGAACACAGCATGAGATGACCAGTGGAGCTGCTTCCTGCAGGCCTAGTGTTCATTATTTCAGGGCACAGAAACACTAAACCCTAGAAAGAGTGATACATTCTGAAGTCAGCTTTTCTCAAGCATGCTGAGACCCCTGGACATAATGCTACCCATCCATCTACACAAAAGGTGATGGAAAGATATGGTCAGCAGATGAAAGGATAAAGAAAATGTGGTACTTATCTACGATGGAGTGCTGGTGTGTCATAACAGGGGATAAACCTGAGTCATTTGTGGGAAAATGGATGCCCCCTGAGACCATAATGTTAAGTGGCCTAATCAGACACATAAGCTTAAATGGTACATGGTTTTTCTTATAAGAGAAGCCCACAGCATGAATAAAGAGAAAAATTAAAGGTAGATAATAGAAGTAGGAGATAGATCTTTCTCAAATGGGAAGGAGACTGAGAGATAGTGGGAGGTGGGAGGAAGTGGGGGAAAATAAGAAGAAAAAAGGAATGAAGATGTGTTACATGCGTGGACCACCTCCACACTAGGGATGTAAACATTGTCTTTTGAAAATGTGGACTAATAAAAACTTTTTGTAGTACAAGATGCTTTGCCATGAATGATGGGAAACATGCATTCCAAGCAAGGGAGAGTATTCTGAGGGAAATTAGTGACAATGTATCTTTTTCTATAATAAGTTTTTTTGTTTTGTTTTGTTTTTTTTTGTTTTGTTTTGTTTTTTTTTTTGGTACCAGGGATCGAACTCAGGTCCTTGCACTTGCACAGCAGGCGGCGAAACCACTGAGCTAAATCCCTGCATAAATAAACATCACTATGGGCTGCTGCTGTGCATAAGCACTGACAGATAAACTAATTGCATCATATAATAAGTTTTTTTGTTTTGTTTTGTTTTTTTTTGTTTTGTTTTGTTTTTTTTTTTGGGTACCAGGGATCGAACTCAGGTCCTTGCACTTGCACAGCAGGCGGCGAAACCACTGAGCTAAATCCCCGGCCCTATAATAAGTTTTTAAAATTTAAACATTCGCCATATTTTTATCACACCTCATAGATGTGTAGTTAGATCCCTCCAACCTCACCACACACACACACACACACACACACACACACACACAGATGCACAGCCCTAGGGCACTCAGCTTATACACCAGACCCACCGACACAGGAATCTCCTCACCTTACATCCATGTCGCCTGGTTCTCCACTTCACTCGAAGTCAAGGTGCTTTTCTTTCACTTTTCTTTGTCTCATCGTGTTGCTCAGCTCCCACAGGCACAAGGTGGCATTGGTGACCTCTTGTTTTCTGAGGGTGGGCTGGGGACAGCACCCTGGCGGAGTCTGAGGTCTCTGGTCATCTGGCCACTGTCCCCAGCAGACTCAGGGGAGGCAGCTCCTCCCAGGGCCTCCCAAGGTACCATTTTGGAATAAGCAATGCAGTTGAGTCTGGACTAGGACAGGGATGGTGAACTTTTTACAGAGTCCCATGATAGCAAAGAGCCCACAGCAGCATGCCTGCCATAGGTTCACCAGCACTGCTCTAGGAATAATCTGAATATTACATGCTTGCATATAGAGCAGGTAGTGCCTCTTCTTTGTCTTATATCTATGATGTAGAATGCTGTGAATTTTTGGAAAGGCCAAAATTATCTTTAAAAATAAAATATTTCAGATTTATAAGTTCATCAAAACTATTTTCATAAGAATTATTAGTCTCGTCTCTTCTCCTTGAATTATTCCACACGTTCTAATATAAATCCCCCAAATCATTATAATGTACTCTGTGGTAGTGTTTTCATCTGTAATATGAGAAAAGACAACATAGGTGCTATTATTTTGTGATTGATTACATGTTAATTATGTGTGGTCTCATGAATTGAATAACATTATGCTTTATAAAATTATGAGCTAGAGTAGGATTTCAGTTTTTATCATTTAATTCACAAAACTACAACTGTTACCTAACTTGAAGTCATGCAGTCAGAATGTTCATAACATATTAACTGTTTTAGAGAATAAGCAGCCCCAAAACATTGGTCATCTTGGGCATTTGAAAGTTCTGTTTTAAATGCTCCCAGTACTATTTTAAGACTATTCTGCAAATTTTAAAGGAAAATCCAGAAAACAAAGTACATATTGTCAAAAGGGATTGTTATTTCACTTATTTACTTACTGTTGTTTGTTTTTTGAAATAGCATCTCCATATGTGGCTCAGGCTGGCCTGCAACTGACAGTGATCCTCCTGCCTCAGCCTCCCAAGTGCTGGGACTACAGATGTGACCTATCATCCCTGGCTCAAAAGGGATTGTTAAGAGTTGAAGCTTGAGGGTTCCCCCGAACCCAGTGTTAAAGTCTTGGACCCTAGTGTGGCCCTTTTGAAAGGTGGTGAACATTCACAAGGGCAGGGCTGAGTAGAGGCCCTCAGGCCACTCTGTAGCACCCTGGAGGGAGCGCAAGGCTCATTCTCTGCCTTTGCTCTGTCACCCCTTCTACCGTAATGTGTGCCTCCACATGTGTGCAGCAATGGGACCCCTCATCGTGGACTGAACCCTAATCACTGTGAGGCTAAGGAAACTTTTCTCTCTAGAAGCTGATGAACTCGGGTGTCCAGCTTATGGTGGAAAACTGTCTAACCCTCCAACTCTGATTGTTACTACGTAAATTTTTATCTTCTATTGCATTTTTCTATGGCTCTCAAATGTGGTTTGAAAATAATCCCATAAAGTAAGAATTTGTTATATATCTGCAAAATCCCAAACCCCAAACTGCACTGGGGTGGTCTCAGTGGGTACAAGAGTTAAAGGCTAACACCACAGCGTATGTCATGCCATGATGTCTCAGATCTAATGGAACACAGATCATATAAACAAAACAAAAGGACAAGTAAGTTACCATGTTCTCCTCCAGGCCCGTCTCCCTGTGACCCAGAGCTAGTCTGGTGTGGCCTCCTCCAGCGGGCAGGTGGCCCACAGCCAACACTGTGTAAGAGCTTGCTCTCAGGAGCCAAGTTGCTTTTGTTCTTTTTCTTGCCCCAGTGCCCAAGACAGTGCTTGCATGTAAGAACCACTCAGAAAGATATTCACTGAATGACTCCTGCACCGTGAAGAAGTCCCACGAAGCTGTGGGACTGGACAAAGCTGCACTCAGCGGTGAGCATCAAAGCGCCCTTCCGTGACTGAATGACTCCAAACTCCTTAGCAACCGGTTGGTTCCCACAGTCTCTGCTTGAGTCAGCCATCTTTTGGATCAGAAGACATACATAAATATTGGAACATAGAAATTAAAGTTCAACCTGGATAAACAGTTTGGAAAGGAAGTCCTTTTGGTTTATCAACATGTTCTCACCTCTGGGCCCAGAAAAACACCTCCTGGATGCTGAAGGAGCTTAGAAAGGGTGATGTTGATTTGATGGCAGAGATGTGAGCAGCCACAGGGCAGTGGGGAAAGCATGGAAGAGCCCAGGGTGGTGCAACAGGGGCCACCTGAGAGGAGAGCTGCTTTAGCTACTGTAGGCTGGAGAGCCAGGTGCCCATTCTGGGGCAGGGATGGATGGGGAGTGCCCAGGAGCAGTAGCAAGGAAGCAGCTGCCTCCAGTGTCTTCACAGGCTCTCAAGGACACAAGGCAAGTGAAGCTCACCTACTGTTGGGGTGAGATTACCAGAGCTCTAGGTAAGGAAAATAACAGACTTGGGGCCATCAGTAAAACAATGGCAAACATCAATTCCTTCCTTCTGGACATGAGGATATCCATGGAGGGCACACCTGTCTAATTTAGATTCCTCACCAGGTCAATGTTGTCTTTAAAAACAGGACATGAGCTGTTATGGCTTTTGTCTAGACATTTCCCCAAAGCCTCATGTGGTCATAGGTGGGGCTTTTTCAGTGGTGGCTTCATCTAGAGTGTGTGACACTGGAATTCATTCATGATGCAATGCTAGGATCAAGGACACTAGGATTAAGGGTGTGAGTACCACCTGCCCTAAGTAACCTAGATAAGATCTAAAGGACAGAAAGACCTGTGGTCATCCCTTATTGCTTTGCTGGCTTCTGCCCACCATGGGTTGTTTCTCTTCTGCAATGCCCATCTGTCACACCATCATGCCTTGGAGCCAGCAGATTACAGACTCAATCCTCTGCAAACTGTGAGTTAAATAAACCTTTCCTCTTTTGACTTTGGGTGTGGGGTATTTTGTTTCAGCAATGAGATAAAAGTAACTGAGACAGAATTTGGTACCAGAGAAGTGGGGTTTTTGCTGTGATTGTACTGACTGTGTGGTTTAGAAGCCTTTGGAGCTGACTTGTGGGAAGGGGAAGAGGTATAAAAGATTTGGAGATGCCAGCTGAAAAAGTAGAGCTGAAACACCTTAGTCTGTACTTGCTGGGAGATAGAGCTCAAAAGACCAGAATGCTAACAGAAATTATGCTGGTAAAGACCAGGATCAGGAGGTTTCTCTGGGAAGAAGGACTGCACTGGCTTTTGGACTCCAGATGATGTATGTTATTACTTGACAGAAAGTTTGTTTGCATTTTTTTCATGTCCAGAGATTTTACCTGAGACTGAGATTAAGGGTGGTGGACTAATTAATCTTGCAGAAGAAATTTCAAGGCAGTTCAATGTTGAAGCAGTGGCACAGCTACTATTGGGCGCTTTTGGTTAGATTTATGTTGAGAATCAAGAACAAAGAGCCAAGCAAAATGATTTAAAACAGTTTGAGTTTGGCCAGGAAGGAATTTCCAGTAAAGCTGTGAAGATGAAGCAGAGACCTTGATTGCTCAGTAGGAACAGGACAGTAGAAAAGAGAGCCTGAGGGCATTATAAGAAGCAGTAGGACTCTACCCTTTGCAGCCTCAAATTTGCAAAAGTGAAAGACTTTGCTTTGAGAAGAGAGCTCTGGTGCACCATGTTCCAGAATTACAGAAGCCTAGAGAAGTTGTTCCTCCGAATTTGGTTCATAGGCACTGGGCCCCTATGGCCAAGAGACAAGGAAGCTTGGCTACTGCTCCTCCTGGCAGCAGACCTTGGCATCATCTACTTGGTGCTAACTTTAGCCACATACAAAATGCAAGAATTGTGGGGTCAGGAAGCCTTCCAACCAGATTTCAGAAGAAGGCCCGGGAGACCAGGCAGGGTGCCCCTGAGAGGGCAGTGTGTGAAGCTGTGAGGGTGTGAGTGTGAAACCAAAGATGAAGTGGGGACCCCAGAAGATTGGAGAAGCCAAGAACACAGATCCATCCTAAGAAAGAAGCCATGGGAGTTACAACCACCAGAAGTGCTACAGTGGGGGAGCCAACCAACTTCTTTGGAATTCACAACTTGCCACAGACTGCTGGCGATATTGGAGGGGGAACTGTGGGATTTGATGTTTGTCCTGCTGGACTTTGGTGTCACTTTATTCCCATTCGTTGCTATCACCTTGTTTGTAACTTTCACAATGGAAATGTCTGTCTTGTGGCATTGAACGTTGGAAATGTTTTTTCTATTCATTTGTATAGGGGCCTCCAGCTAACATTTTTCCTTAAAACTCAGAGGAGACTTTGGACTTGGACTTTTCAGCAATGCTGAAACTATTAAAACTCTGGGAACTCTTGGAGATGGACTGAATGTCTTTTGCATAAAGAGATATACCTGACTCTTTGCGGGGTGTCAGGGGCAGAACGTTATGGCTTGTGTTTAGATGTCCCCTCAAACCCTCATGTGGTCATAGTTGGGGCTTTTTCAGAGGTGGCTGGATCCAGAGTGTGTGATACTGGAATTGATTCATGGGGCAATACTAGGGTCAAGGACACTAGGATTAGTGTGTGAATGCTACTTCACCCTAAATAGCCTGGATAAGATCTAAGGACAGAAAGATCTGTGGTCATTCCTTGTTATTTTGCTGCCTTCTTCCTACCATGAACTGTTTCTCTTCTACAGTGCCTGTCTTCCATGCCACCCTGACTTGGAGCCAGCCCATTATGTACTGAAATCTCTACGAACTGTGAGCTTAATAAGCCTTTCCTCCTTTCAGTTTGGATATCAGATATTTTGTCTCAGCAACGGAGAAAAGTAACTAAGACATGGGCTATTAGTTGAGGCCAGACTGGGGCTTGTCATTACTTAGATGTGGACATGGAGGCCAGGCTGGGCAAATTTTGGCATGTCACAGAACTTGATATAATAATGATTTCCATAGATGATAGCGCTAACATCCAAGACACCTCTCTAGCTTAGATGGTGAGCTGCATAGATCTTGATGCAGCTCCAGGGGTAGATGGAGAGCTACACAACCCAGTGGTTCTGTGACTCTGGGATGAATCTTGGTTTGACGGGGCAGAGCTGCTCCAGACTGCGTTAGCAGAATAACTATTCAAACAGATGCACCACACTGGCTAGCTCATAGCTAGAGCATTGTATTTGATCCTCTGTTCTGAATTCTATAGGGATAAAGAAATGCTCAGAGAAGCAAAAAGATAAAGAAATGGAGGAGCTCAAAAACAGGTCAAAGGAAAGAAGTTAGGCCTAATTTGCTTAAGGGAAGAAAAGATCTGGTAAATCTCTAAAAAGGAACTGTACCCAATGTGTAAAGATATTTTGCATGTAAAGCAGATGTGTTATTTCTGTGCACCCCTAAGAGTTAGAATTGGATGAAATGAGTGGGAGCTATAGAAAGGAATTTTAATGTAACTGGGGAAAATCATGGAAACCAAGTAAAAATAATGTAGCAACTTTAGAAAATGGAAGGTTTCTTATTACTCAGAAATATTTGAGAAGCATCTTCACACTTTTATTGAAACTTTGTTGGAGATTATGTAAGTATCAGATCAGTGCCTGATCTACACCTTCACTTCACAGTACGGTGGAGCATGAGGTCACTGAGGGTCCAATACTTGCCAGATTTCAGAGACTTGGGGCAAACTAAAAAAAGATAGTATCTCATTGGTATGCTTTTATTTTTATTTGTCTATTTATTTTTGTTTTTTGTTTTTTTGGTACCGGGTATCAAACTTGGGTCCTTGTGCTTGCACAGCAGGCAGAGAAACCACTGAGCTAAATCCCAGGCCCAAAAAATTTGTGGTTTTTTATTTTGTTTTTTGACCAGGGATCGAACTCGGGTCCTTGTGCTTGCATAGCAGGTGGCGAAAACACTAAGCTAAATCCCTGAACCAATTTGTCTATTTATTTTGGTACTGGGGATGGAACTCAGGACCTTGCACTTTCGAGGCAGGCATGGTGCCACCGAGCTAAATCCCTGGCCCACATTGGGAGACTTTGAGATGGATCCAACGTCTTGTACATAGCATATGAGGCACCCTGTGTTCTGCACAGACCATCAAAATGATGGCACCTGTTTCTTTTTCTTGTTTCTAGTGGTCTTCCTGTAGTATCTGAAGGCCTGAGTGGCTTCTGTTCTGTTTCTACCCAGTAGCTACTGAAGACCCCCGCTGTGCTGGGATCAGCACAGCATCACCTGGACAGTTGTAGGCAATGTGAACTCTGTCCTAGCTGAGATCCACTGAGCTGGAACTGCATCTTCCAGCCGGGATTGAGCTAGAGACATACTGGCCTGGGCTACTATTGGTTTTAAACACTCTTAGAAGCAGAAGTGCTTGTATTTAAAGGAAATCTAGGAAGACGAATGCTATTAACAGAAGCAATTGTAGGGATGGCCTTCTGTTCTGCATTGCAGTGGCGAGAACTCCGTCCTGCATTTCTCCTGCCCAGTGGCTGTCACACTCTCTGGAGTAAAGCATACTGGAGCATCCTGGGCTCTACTATTTCCATACCCCTCATGTACAGGAAATCTGCAAATGCCAATATTTTATAATTCAGACTTGAATTCAAGTTTATTTGAAGCAGAAGGAAAACTTTAGCCACGATGGTGGATGTGGTTTCATGGTGGAGACATGAACTTGTATAATTTAGCGGCTACTTAACTGGTGCAATCATGACCATCACTAGGGAACTTTATACATAAAATGCAGATCTGAGGGATCAAAGTCTCCAAGGGTACTGTGTTGGCAGTCTATTTACCCAGAAGCTCCCCAGGTGGATTTAAAAGTGTAGCAGGAAATTCATCTACAACTTTCAAAAGAGCAATATTCTCATTCTCAGGAGAGAATGACTTCAGGTTGACTTCATTTATTCAGTTCAACACTGCAACTCTATCTCTAAGTATATACCCAGATTTTTCTCCTCTGTATTTCTAATTCTACCTTTTCTAAATTTCTACAAAATATAAGGAGTGCTAACTCTACCACTTCATGTTCAACCACCTCACTGATTTAAGAATATCTCAACATAATCAAAGTTGTCCACTCTATTATTAATGTGTTTCTTTTAGAAATTGGAGTACAGGATTGGGACGTATCTATGCTCATATGTTTGCTTGTGCTCCTGTATTTGCGTATTGTGTATGTGTGTGTGCACTTGTACATGAAGGCACAATAACCCTGAATAAGAGACATATTTTATACTACCCTAATGTATTTACCAATGAAATTAAATTACCCTGGTATTCTGTCATAACTGAAAATGGACGGTAAAGTGGGAATAGTATAGAATTCTGATGGAAACTTTTGCAACACTGAGTTAGCCCCATAATCTATAGAAGGCACACTTATTTTCCTGACAATTTTCTTAACAAAGGCAAAAATCACAACATCTGTGAGGAAGATAGAAATATTGCTCTCAACTACATATTATTAAAGAAATATTTATTCTTACACTTGTTATAAAGGTAAGAAAAATCTTTATCCAGGGCTATCAAGAAAGTTGTGAGGTTTACTGTTGTAAGGGAGAGATTGTGTTCCACTCCAAATGCAGTAAAGATGAAAAGGGATACATAGTCAATGAGCAGACTGCAGGGTTATGGGTGGATAATTCCCAAAATGAGATATTGCTTTTCTCCATATCCTCACCAGAATTTAACATTTGTCTTTTTTGACAATATTCCTGCTAGAGTGAGGTGGTGTCTTTTTGTGGTTTTAATTTGCATGACCTTGATGATTAGTGATACTGACCATTTTTTCATATACCTGTTGGTCATTTATATGTCTTCATTTGAAAAATGGCTCTTTAGGTCTTTGCCAATCTTTAATCTAGTTTCTTTCGTTTTTGGTGTTTTGCTTCATGTTTTCTATTCTGTTGTTTAACTTCCTTGCATATTCTGTATAGTAATGCCTTATCAGAGGTGTAGTTTGTGAATCTTTTCTCCCATTCAAACTGAAGGTTGACTCTTCAATTTCATGATTGATTCCTTTGTTGTGTGGAAGCTCTTGGAGTTTAATGTAATTCTATTTGCTTATGTTTGCTTTCATTTTCTGTGTTTTGGGGATTTATCCAAAAAATTATTTCCCATTTCATTCCAATGTCTTGAAGCATTTTATGTATATTTTCTTCTAGTAGTTTTATTACCTTAGATCTTACAGTTAGGTCTTTAATTCATTTTGAGTTGATGTTTGTAACTGGTAAGAGTTAAATGTCTAGATTAATTTGTGTAGCTATTACAGGAAACACTGAGAAATTCCTCAAGAATTAAAAATAGAACTACCACATGATCCTCACTACTTAATATATATCAAAGGAAGTGGAATCAGTATGTCAAAGAGACATGTGCTCTTTCATGTTCATTACAGCACTATTTACAATAGCCAGGAGATGAAGAAGCCTGTGTCCATCTATTAAATGAGAAACATGGTACATACCCACCATGGACAACTATGCAGTCAAAAAAAGAATTAAACCTTGTCATTTGTGACAATGTGGGTGGAAGTGGAAATGATTATGTTAAGTGAAATAAAGAGGGTAACAAAAGACAAATACTACTTGATCTCACTTCTATGTGAACTATTTAAAAATGTTGATCCTATAGAAGTTGAAGTAGAATGGTGGTTACCAGAGGCTGAGAAGAGTAAGGGGAATAAGGACTAGATAGAGGCTGCCCTATGGGTGCTAATTCCACACAGATCAGAATAAGGAGCTCTGGTGTGCTACTGCACTGTAGCTGACTATAGATAACAACAATACAGTACAGTGGACACTCGAGTTATGACCAGCCTCATGTACTAAGAAAGGGTTACAATTGGAATTTTAGTTTTAGCTTACTAAAAAAGTCTTGAGTTATGACCCAAATAGCAGCCACTGTGCTTCCAGATGGTCTCAGATGCAGATTTAACCCTTAAGGGCTCTGGAAGGAACATTACAACATCCTTTCCTGTGCAAGGTTAATTGAGAAATCCTGGGCCAATGTCTCTCTAAGGACACTGTGATCTGCTTGATAGAAAGTGTGGCCTAAAATCATATAGGAGAGAGACTTTGAAGGGAATTGACCAACTTAAGTTATAACTAGCCCTCAGGAACAAATTGAGTTCATAAGTAAAGGTCTATGGTCTATTTCAAAAAGCTACAGGCAAGGATGGTGAGTTATCACTGTTTAGACTGATAGATGATTAAGAATATAGATATGTTAAACCTGATGTAAGCACTGCACACTGTATATGAGATGTGGTTGAAGAATATGGTGAATGTTTAAATTTTTAAAATTTATTGCAGTAAAAGATACATTGCTATTACTTTCCCCCAAAACACTCCTTCCTTGACACAATTATCCCATTGTTATTGCCACTTTCTGAAGCAGTTCTGGAAGTTGTCTTTCATGAGTGCCTTTTGTGGCAGCCTGAATGTTCTAAATTGGTTCAAAATGTTCACAAAAATTTCTGTCAGATAAAAACATTACTGTGTGCCCTCATCCACCTTATTCACCAGATCTGGCACCATGAGACTTCTAGCTCGTTCCCTAAGTCAAAATAACCACAAAGGTAAACTTTTTGAATCCATTCAGGACATGGGAGCCATGGCAGCAAAACTAGACCCTCAGGAAAGAGGCCTCCAGAGCTGCTGCAGAAAGTGGCAGGAATGACGGGTTGAGTGCATTCAAGTTAGGAGGAGGGTTTTGAGGTGACTGATGACAACTGGTTTTAGTATAATTTTTTAAATTCAAATATTCTCCATTTTTTATTCTACCTCATGTGCATATCAAAAGAGCTCATGGTACCCCATTGTTATGTACATTTTTATGTATCCAAGAAAAATAGTAAAATTAAGGGGACTTCTGCCTAAAATTATTTCACAGGAGTCTTTGAATGCAGGCCAGCTTAACCCAATATCAAGCTAGGGGATGAGGTTTTGACCGATAAAAGTGGTTATGTTCAGTAATGTCCACTGGGGGATTCTCACCAAGTGCCCCGGGGTGTGAACTAGGAAGGGCTCTTCCATGGATGCGGTGAGGGCAGAGCCCAGGTCCTGTCCCCAGGGAAGGGGGCTCAGAGGGGCCTGGCTCAGGCCCAGTCAGGAGCCCACATCGGTGTCTGCTGTAGAAACATGGCCTCCCGGCAGACAGATGCAGACCATGAATTTTAAGACCTGGAAAAAATATTTTAAATTAAAATGGCACATTTTGATGACTCAGCATTCTTTTGATGGGCCTCCAAATTCCAAAGGGTCTCTGGGGCCTTGACACAGAGAGCCACGGCGCAGTCTGGGGCTCGGAGTGCAGCGTGCGTGGTCCCAGGAGGCCTGCCTACTCAGGGCCTGGCTCCAGGGGTTTGCGATTAACCAGGTGATGGGAAGCACAGCCTATGCCCAGCATCCTGGGAGCAAAGCAGAGCAGCGGGCTGCCCACGGGCACCTGCCGGCCGAATCCTGCAGCTGTGCTCCGAGCACAGCTGTGCACCATTACTGCCCTCTCTCCGGAGATCACAAACCACATTACTTCAAATTACCAAATCCAGACTCTGTGCTGCCATCCCCAGCGCGGTCCTTAGCAGGTTTATGTCATAATCCCGCTGTGACTCCTCTCCTCCAGCACTTTATACCCATTAAGTGATTGAGGAATTCTCCACAGATGTCATCCGAAGACAAATGTGATGGGCCCCTTGCTATCTCAGCTGGAATAGGAATGTGCTCAATATGGCAAGAAATACTTGGGAAGAGATGGGCCAGCAACAACCGTGCCCTGCCCGCTTTCCCTGACCCAGTGAGCAAATCTGGGCAGGACAGATGAGTGGGTGGGAAGGGAACCCAGCTTGGAGGGGCGGAAGCTGCAGGGTCTAGAGGGGATTGCAGCATCCCCATGCTTGAGGGAAGTCAGGACGATGCAGGACCCTGCTGATCCAGGAAGGAGAAGGAGAAGGTAGAGCTCAGCCCTGTGATCCTCCCTGCAGCCAGGCAGCTGGGAAAATCCTAACTCCAGACAAGAGGCGTTCTACTGGCCTTTGTGAGATGGCTGCAAAGCACAGCTGGAGGTAGAAATGGAGGGGAGGAGTGGGGGACCCCGGAGGAGGAGGAGCAGGGGCTCATGAACACACATGCGCACGCACACACCCACCCCACACACACACACACACCACACAAGCACTTTCCTCTGACCTTTTCCTCTGGCTCCTCTTAGGATGGGAAAAGGAGTGATGGAGGGTGTCTGGGTGATGACCTGCTGCAGTTTGGCAAAGGCACAGACCAGATCCAATGCTCTGGGCCTCAGTTTCCTGATCTCTAAAGTGGAGTTTGTGCCAAAGGATAGAGTTGCTTTCTGTCCCCAAAGGGTGACTGTAGTGTTCAAGGGCAGGTGGTATGCACTGAGCCTTCAGGGTTAACTCTTACTCCAAGGCTTCCTGGGGGAGGGCATCAGCCTGCTCGACAAATGGTTTTCTTTCTCCCCATGAAGCTCAGATGCCTCTTGCTAATTATCAGATTCTGTTGTGCATATATTGCCACCAAGTGTTACAGTGGAAGCGTGTTGGAGATTGACCCACAGGGCGGGGTATCACTTGCACTGATAGCACATGTTTTGTTTTCATGTCCCTTTCTGTAGGGCTCAGTTGACATCTTTTTTGTTTTCCTGTTGTCATAGTATGTCTTTGTGATCCTGCACCTGCCTGCTCACCTGTCATCTCACCAGTGGGCTCCACAATTATTTTTTGGCTTAGTTTTCTGGGCAGAAACATTTGTTTTTCCTCTGCTGTAAATGAGCTCTCATGAGTTCCAGTCCCAATTTTCTAAGGAAATTTCTCTGTGATATTTTGTGCTTGTTATGTTCTTTGTAAACTATCAAACTATTTATGCCACACATATTTAGGAAGAGTAAAACACAGCCATTGGCCAATGCTTTGTGTTTCAAGTGACATCCTAGTTGCTACATAACTGACCAATAACATCTACTCCGGCTTGGTTTTGTGTAGAAAGTTTTCATCTTTGGCTTCCATTTTGCCGAGGTTTCTCTATCAATATTTCCATCATTATGCAATGTTGACATCAGCAGTACCAGTTTGTTTTTCTTTGCATATACAAGGCCAATGTAAATCTTTCTGAAATCCAAAAATTGTGCTATGCAATTCTCTATTTTGAAATTGCAACATTTCATTTGGAACTTGTTTGTCCCTGTGTACAGCTCATGCACTGGTCAATTTATACTCTGTTAGCAAATATAACATTAATTGGAAACTAGTAGGCCAACTGTCAAATGTCATGTTTCAATTAGTTTGGGAGATGGGAGCAATAAGTCTGTTCACATTTGGTTTACTACTATATGAATATGGACCCAATGGCTGATTTCCAATGTAAATTTCTGAATTGAAAGCATATTAAGTCTTCACATCTATAAGGGTTTAAATTTTTATGCTATATTTTGACTGATCACTTTTCTATAAGTCTTTTACATTCCTGCAATTACCATGAGAAATCCCTGCTAAGTACAGCAGACCTATGAATGCTTCCAGTTCAGCTAGTGAAGTGTCATAACACAAAAATTTTTTGAATATGACTATTGGTGCATACAGAACATTTTACTTGTCTTTCAGCCTTTGTGTATTTTACAACTTGCAGCATTTCGTCTGTTACAATTTCCAACATTGAATGGCAGTAGTGGCACTCTGTCCAATAGATTTCACCCCTGCAAAGATCCTCAGTATACTTTCAGACTTAGTTCTAAAACTGGATCATTCTACTCAGTTGCATGACCATTTCACAACATTTGGACTAGTCAAATATGCACTCAGATTGCTGTTCTCTTTGTCATCTGAATCAAGGAGGTTTGCATTCCTTGTATCTATATCTGTTGATGCTTGCTGCATTTCACTGTCATAGGAACTTTGGCTCACATAGCCAATGTCAAAACCATCATCATCATCATCATCACCATCATTATCATCATCATCATACACCTACACTACTCTTCTGTTATGAAAACATGTATTTTAATAGCAGCAGAGTTTGTAATAGCTAAAACATGGAAACAGCCCAAATGCCCACCAACTGGAGACTGGATCAAGAAAATGTGGGGTTTTTTTATAAAACAGAGTACTACTAAGCCATCAAAAATGAGAAATTAGAGACATTTATTGCTAAATAGATGCACATTGAGACGATACTCTTAAGTGAAATAAACGAGACACATGTGTAAATCCTGAATAGTTTCTCTAGTGTGAGAAACTGAAAGTGTAAATAAGGATTAAAAGGTATAAAAGATAATGTGAAATAGGAAGAAAAGGGGCAAAGGGGAGGGGGAAGTGGGAGGGGTAGGAGAAAGGAAAGAGGGGAATGGAATTAATATGAGAAAACAAAAAAATGGAAACAAAGTCTTTGTAAATAGGGAGGGATGGAGGGGTTGAAGGGAGGGTAAGGGAAGGGGGAAAAATAAGAACCAAGAGAGTATGTAAAGGTGTATATCTCCAGTGATGAATGTCATTATGTTGTACACCTAAAATGTACCAATAAAAGGATATACAAAAAAAATTTTCCTTTCATGAGGAATTGCTTTCAATTCAAAATGTTTAAATATTGTGAAATGATTATATAGTTACAAAATCAAGTCACTCAGTGTACATTTTGAGAAGTGTAGCTTTTGTCCTTATTGCTTCTGCTCTGTGCTCTCCCTCAAATGCTAACCTTTTAAAAATGCATTTATAATATGTATTTGTGATATATATATATTCCTAATATATGTATTTGTAATATATACAATAGTTTTTACTCAATTCACTATTGATAGACATTTTGATGTGTTTACTTTTTAGCCAATCCAAATAGCCTAATGTATACCTCTAAAATTAATACCTTTTGCCATATTTGGTTAGTCTTTTTTGAATAAGTTTAAAGAAAAATACAGGTATTATTTCTTCCTAAAATTATTTAATGTATATCCTTAAGTATTGTCATATACTTAAGTTCATTTTCAGAATTGGCAAGAATAGAAAGCCATTGCTGTGGTGATAAGATAGTGGTAGTGTGTAGGGAAAACCAGAAATTTATCAGAGGGACTTTTGGTGATGTGGCAGAGGTTGGAAATTTAGCATTAGGTCAAGTTATATCACCAAGCTGGGGGATATAATGGGCATTTTTACTGTGGTTAAGATGCCTTCAGTTTACCTGTGAGGGTGTACAAAGTCTTTAAAAAAAAAAAAAAGAAAACATATATTTTACTATAAAGAATCATCTTCATCATCCATGCATGAGTAATCTGATGATTCACTTTTGACTTCCTCCAAAACTTGCAAATCTGGTTCTTCCTGTGCCATTGTACTGAATTGGGCTACTTCTACCAGAAAAAATTTTTTTAAAGTTAAAAAAAATATGTGGGTATATTATACCCTCTGTAATGCTCAGGTAAACCTGTTAGAGCATCATGTGGGTGAAAATCTTGGTTTGACAATTTTGTACACATGCACACATCTTGCTGTTTGTTGTACCAAGTGAGTAAACACAAAGATTTTTTCCTGTATCCCTCAGAGAAAGGCACTGAGATATATAGCCAGCTACTATTGCCTAAAGTAAAAATTTACAGTAGAAAAATAAAGAATGTGTTTGTGAAACCCAGTGTTATGTTCATAAGGGTAAATAACTCAGAAGAAAAAGCACAAAAATTCTCTGTGATCAGGGATCAGTGTAGAAAGAAGAGCACAATTATCTCAAAAGAACTGCAGAAAATCTAAATATTGCCTGTGGACATAAAATAATCCATTTTAAATTGTCTGAAATGGCACTTAAACCTTGAATTGCACATTGGAGATGTGAACAAGCTTCTGTGAGTGAAAGCTAACAGAGAGACTAGATGGGAAACGTGGGTCTTCAGAACAGTGTTAAGCTGTCTCATGGGAGCGAGCTCAGAAGAGAGGTCAGTCATCAGACTGGGGCTGAGAGGTGAAGGCCCCCTAGCTCACTGTGAAATGTAGTTGGCAAGGTGATGATGCTGGGAAGTGAGGATTTTAGATATGATTATGCCACGAGGCCTCCCCTCTTGTGGGTGAATTAATACCTTCACAAAGGGTTTCCTGGTGCTCTTCTGCCTTCTTCCATGTGAGGATGTAACCAGAAACCCTCACCAGATTCCAGACTTTCAATTGTGGACACCCCAGCTTCCACATCCATAAGAAATGCTTGTGTGTGTTTGTGTGTGTGTGTGTGTGTGTTACTGGGAACTTCACACTGAGCTATATCTCTAGCCCTTTATTTTTTATTTTGAGAAAAGGTCTCACTAAGTCACTCAATTGACCAGGCTGGGTTTGAACTTGTAATCCTACAAATTCAGCCTCCCAGAGTGCTGGGATGACTGGTGTGTCACCATACCCAGCTGAGGAAGGCATTTCTGATCATTATAAATCACTGATATAGGGTATTCTTTGCCAGCAGCACACCACAAAGGACTGCAAGGATCAAGGAAGGGTCCTGGGGGATGGAGCCTCCCATGGACAGAGCTTGAAGATGACCATTTGGGAGGGCAGCTGGCAAGGGGAACCAAACCTGGGTACTACTAGGCCATTCTAAAGATTACACTTCCTAAAATGTAGCCCTGCTTGGGAAGAGCTGGACAGCTCTGTGGACGTCATTCTCAGGAGCAGAAGTCTCCCACGTTCACCTGTGAGCAAGGGTCTCTAAGTCTGCTCCCGGGCCCTTGGGGTGGGCAAGGTCAGTAGCCCCATTAGTAGGCATGTGAGTGGCCCCAAAGTGACTTGAAGAAGCACGTGCTATTTTAAACATTCAGAGAGAGAAGCTCCCCTCTCCCCAGCAAGGGCTGTGGAGTCCTTTGGAAAAATACTGCATTGCCCCTCATCCATAGAGACCTCTTTTTCCCAAGTCCAGTATCAATTTCAAATTGCTATGCCCCCACAATTGCATGGTTTCTCTTGTATGAGAAGCCTAAATTATAAATAAAGAGCAAAATAAAAGACAGAAAAGAGAAGCAGGGAGATGGATTTTTTCCTCAAAGGGTAAAGGGATCAAGAGGTGGAGGGAGAAGAAAGGAAGTGAGGGAAAGGGGATGAGAAACAGAATTAGGATGTGTGAAGTGCCTATACCAACTCAAGAATGTAAATATTATCTACTCCAAACAAAGACTAATAAAATTAAAAAGCACATACAAATTTCACCTCTGGCATAAATCTGGATTTGGTTTGCAAAGTCCCAAAGGGCTTAAAATAATTTCATCACACATAAACCCACAAATACTGTACAGCCCACAGGCATCTCCACCTCCAAATGGAAGACACCTCCTCCAGCAGGAAGTCAACCAATTCCAATGTCCCTTCTTCCTCAAGTGTCCTCGGCCCCTGCCCAACTTCTGGCAGCATTCCTTCTGTTTTTACACATCTTTGCCCTCCCTCTGCAGTGGGCTTTCACTGGCTCTCCATGATCCCAGTTTCAAGCCCAACACACTCCCATTGACATGATTTCCTGAATGCCTGCATAGTTCTCATCTGTGTCCTCAGGAGAAATGGATGATGCTGGAGAAGGGAATCAGCTGGGTTCATAGCAGTTGAAATATTTTGAAAAGGAGACTTGAGAGCCCAAATAAATATCCTAATTGTTGTGAATTTGTTTTTTGTTTTGTTTTGTTTCCTTCTATGCATCTTAGCAAAATTGAAGGTTGCTGGTAGCAATTAGTAATCCTGTCTCGGTCTCTGACCATGGCCACTTAAACATCCCAGACTTTAATTGAGCTCTCACTGTGTTTTTCCCCACAGACAGTTCTGACTTCCAAAGGGTCCCAGAAGGGGTTCTAGTCAATGGCTCACTTTCAGCTCAGAGTAGCAGCAGAGGCCTCACTCACTAGAGGAATCCACTCACTCCAGGATGCCCGACATCTGGCCACAGTCACATGCTGGGTTAATCCTATTATATGGAAATGGTAGTTTTTAAAGAAAACAAAACCCATGCTGGTTGTTGGCAGGAAACTTATTACAGTAGATGTGGGGCTCCTGTTTAGAAGCCAGTGGCCTGGGTCTTAGAAGTAATTGGGTTTAAATAAACCTGTGTTGGGTGAAGAAGCGTTCCTCTGGCACAAGCTGCCATTTCCAAATCTTCTCAGTGTGGCCGGAAGAGGGCGTCACCCTCAGAAGCTCCACCAGCCGGGCCCTGAAGCCGCTGCTCTTGCCTGCTGCTCCTCCTCACAGTTATCCTCTCTGCTGCGATCCCAAGAAAGGCTTGAGTGCGGCTGTCCTGAGGCCAAGCCCTGACACACTTCTTGGGTCTGGCCACACAGAGGGTTTCCTAGGAGCACCAGCAGCCTGCCCTAGGGTAGGAGGGCTCCCGTGGCCACTAAGTGATGTTCACTCCTAGAAGCTTGTGACTGACCCTGGTCAAGCAAGGATGCCCAAAGGGAACGGAACACTCTGGCGTGTGCACATCTGCTTTCCCTCAGCATTTGCATCTCACCTTAGCGTGCAGCTCTTGCCAGCATAGGAAGCCAGCACCGACACCTGCCAGCTGGAGTCTGCAGTGGCACAGATGCTGTGACTTCTCCCTGCCATGTTTCTCCAGGAGCCCAGAGTAGAGGTGCTCATCCTGCCTCTTTGGGGTGCTCTCTGCTGGAGTCTCTCTGACTGTCCTGGTTTCTGATGGCCGGGGCCGCTCTCCCTGGGGACTTGTCCGCTTTGGTCTTGGTCTGGCTGTGGCAAAGAGACCAAGAGCCATCCTGTCACTCCGCCTCAAGGGCACACGGTGACCACACCTGCCACTGTGGAAGGTGACCTTGCTCAGCCGGCTGAACGTGTACTGTCCCTTCCCTTGTGGTAGCTTCCCTGCTTCTTGTGCCATGGGATGCTCTGGCAGGAGGTTGTTAAGCACATAGGCGCTGACAAGGTAAGAGTCAGCTCCATGTCCTTGAGTGCAGAGTGTCTACATTAATTATTTGGAATTCTTCTTCCAAAGAGACTGGTGATTATTTTCATTTATTTATTTATTTATGTAATCAATTGCCTGAGTTTGGGATCATACATGTTCTTTTTATACTTTGGAATACAATCCAATACCATTTTTTTGTGTTTTTTAAACAAAATGCGTCCAGTGTCCCTTCCACATACTCTTATATTGTGTGTGTGTGTGTGTGTGTGTGTGTGTGTGTGTGTGTGTGTGCATCATGGGCTTCTTTACTTCCTAATACTAAAGCATGCTCAAGGCTCATCCTGAATATTCCCTACCACAGTCTTAAAATAAGTCATGTTTCTCTAAGGATTTCTGGTGCCTTTATTGAAGAATGGTATTAGAAGACACGATTTGAGGGTTAGGTGTGGTTATTATTGAAGAAGTGATTGTTTCCCAAGTCCCTGAGCTGAAGGAAGGAAGCAAGGAAGGAAGGAAGGGAGACATGTGTACATTAACCCCACATGCACACGCTAGTCCTGGAAGATCTCTGCAGGCATCTGTATCTGTTACGTGAGCCTGGATTTGTACTGAGGAGTCAGCTCTAAATCTCTCCCTACACTGAGTTTCTGCCCGTTTCACATCTGTGGTCTCCGTGATCACAAACTCGGGTCTCATGATATGCAGCCCATTTATTTAATTGGTCATTCCCAGTAGGCACATACGTAGTTTCAGAATCCACCTGTACCCCGTGGCGAATTACATCAACTAGAATATGTTGCTTATGTACAGGGTTGGGCTTTTTCTTAATTAGCCTTACAATACCCACTTATTTAGAAACCTACTGAGGCCAGCACCTTCATCTGCATCCACTTCAGTGAAGTTGTTTCCTACATTCATAACACCCTTAGGTCATTTGGAGGCATTCTCATTTTCATACTGTTTCCCTTACTTCCTAAATGATTTCTTTAAATCTGCATGCATTACACTTCACGCTGTGCGCTGTGAAGTTGAAAAAACGCATGGTGCCATGTATCCGCCATTACAGTATCACACAAAACATGTATTTTATTCATTACAAAGTAACTCCTATCCTCCACCCATATAACCCCACTACTCTGGAATTTCTGAGAACCAAGAATTTGTTTAAGACCACTAATCTGCGTAATCATTTTTTACAGAATGTCATATGAAGAAATCATACAATGAGTGACATTTTCAGACATCTTTCTTTCAGTAATCTATGTGAATGTTGAAATAACCCATGTCTTCACGTGGCTTTATAGCTTGCTATTCTTGCTTTCAGTATTCCATTATTTTTTTTCCATTATTCTAAGGCTTTATTCATCCAGTCATCCATTAATTCAACAAATACTGAATTCAACAAATATGTACCGGGTGTATTTTAGACACTAGGAGTATGGTATTAAGCAAAATAGACAATAATCCTGGCATTCCCAAGCATAAAACAAAATAAAAAGGAAAGCATAATATAAGTGACATAGTGAGAAGTTCTTTTACTCTTTTTTTAGTAGTACGTATTTGTCACAACATCCACTGAAGGACAGGCATCTTACTATTCCTGGGTTCTGACAATTATTTCACAAAACTCCCACTGTATAAATATTCACATTTATGTGAATATGTTTTCAAATCAGTCAGGTCAAAACCTAGGAGTGTGTTTGCTGTCTTATATGGTGATGATACATTTAGCTCTGAAGCTTCTTTTGGTTGTGGAGAAACAATGTTGCTAGCAATAAACAAGAATTCCTGTTGCTCCACATCCTTACCAGTCACTGGCACTGCCAATAGTTTGGGAATTTTGCTTCTCTGGTAGGTGTGTAATGGCATACTTTCTAAATTTGCAGTTCCCTAGCACGTAATACCAAGTATCTTTTCATATACTTATTTTCCATTTATGTATCTTTTCTGATGAGGTTTTTGTTCCTATATAATTGTTTAATTGTTTCTAATGTTGAACTTTAAGTGTTCTACCTACATTTCGGATGTAAGTTCTTCATCAGGTAAGTGTCTTGCAAACATTTTTACTCAGCCTTTTGTGTCTTTTGTAGAATAGAATTTTTATTTTAATAAAGTCCAACTTATTTTTCTTTCATGGATGGTGCTTTTGATTTTTGTCTAAACATTCATCAAGCTCTCGATAATGGAAATTTTCTTCTTTTCCTCTAGCAATGCTATATTTCATATAATACATTTAAGTGTATAAATCACTTTAGGTTTTATAGAAAGTCTAAAATCCTACATCCATTTATTTTTTTCCATAACGATGTCTCATTGTTCTAACATCAATTATTAAAAGACTATTCTTTTTCTATTAAATCATCTTTATTCCTATATCAAAAACCATCTCAATCTATCTGTATGGATGGGTCTATTACTCGATTCTCTGTGTTCCATTGATCTATCCGTCTATTCTTCCCCCAATACAAGACTATCTCAATGATGCTGTAGAATAAGCCTTAGGGGCAGAGAGTGTGGGTGATTAAAATATCACAATTTTTTAATTTCTCCAGGATTATGTTGGGTGTCATAGGTCTGTTACTTTTCCATATAAACTTTAAAATGACTTTGTCAATATTTACAAAGTAGCTTACTGGGATTTTTATTGGAATTGTGTTGAAGTTAAATCTATAGATCAATCAAGTTCAGCAGAACTGATATCTTAACACTACTCAGTCTTCCTAATCATGAGCACAGAAGTGATGCTTATTTACAAATATTCTCTGCTTTATTTTTTCAGTATTTTGCAGTTTTTCACAAAGATACTTTATAATTTTATCCCTATGTATTTATTTTTACCATCATAAATGCTACAGATTTTTAATTTAAAATTCCAGTGGCTCATAGCTGGCATTCAGGAAAATAATTAGCTTTTGTAGAGTAACTTTGCCCACTTGCCATACTTGTTTAATAGTTCTAGGAGTTTTTGTTTTTTTTTTTTTAGGGTTTTGAAATGTCATACATAGACAATTGTGTCACTTGTAAATAAAAAGTTTTGGTTTTCTTTTGTAATGTGTGTGTGCGTGCACCAGTGAGCAATACCTCGACATGTGAAGAGGCCCTGCCTGTAACGTCACCATGTAAGAGTGGTGAGCCGAGATGATGCAGTGTGAACATTGAGTGGGCCCCAAAGACGTGTGTGGTAAAGGCTTGGTCCCCTGTGGCCCTCTTGGCAGGCCGTGGGGCAGAGCAGGACCTGTGGAGTCCCACCTGGGGAGGTCCTGAGGTCCTCGGCTGTGCCCTGGAAAGCAAGTGATCCTGGGACTCTGCATCCTCCCTTCCCTCCTTCCTGGCTTGAGATACAATGTGATATCTTGCTTTCACAGTTGTAGCCACTATGATGTGCTGGCTTCGTTGGAAAGCCAGGCTAGTGGAGCCACCTGTGTTAGTTACTTTTCTCTCAATGCTGAGATAAAATACTGGACATCTAAAGTGAAAGGGAGAAAGGTTTATTTGGCTTACAGTTGGTAGAGGTTTCAGCCCATAATCAGTTGGCTCCAAGGCAGGGCAGATGGCAGACAGGCGTCACAGAGGAGAAAGAACATGGTGCACACACAAAGTAGCAAAAGCAGCAGGAGACCTTCACAGCTTCCTCCTGGCCCTTTTTCTTATTCAGACTACTTAGGGCAGGTAGCACTCATACCCTTAATCCTACTGCCCTCCAGTCTAGCCTCACCATGAATCAAAAACACACTCTAGATTCAGCCATCTCAGAAAAGTCTGCATGAGGCTTTGAGGGGACATCTACCCCAAGCCTTTACACTGCCCAGCTGTAAACTGGACCTCCAGAAAGAGGAGTTAATCTAAAGCTCTCTTTACAAGTAGCCTGAGCCAGGCACTTCATTACCACGACAAGACAGTTGCTCAAAACAATGCACATGTTCGCCTGGTGGCTGCCTTAGCAACATTGCTCATTCTCTCCCCGTGAAGCATTGGGGTAGCTACACAAGCTGGTGTGCATGTCTGTCCTTTACCAACATGAAGTTCCCCTCAGTTCTCAATGTGCTTTGAGTTATCATTTCAAATGAGCATTTCATTTTGCTGGCCGTTTTTTCTACATCAATTGATAGGACCATGTTGTTTTGCTTTTTTAGACTATTGATATGGGGAATCACATTAGTTGATACTTGAATTAACTGGATCAGGTTGGCATACCTAGAATATGTTGCATAGGGATTATGTTGCATAATCTTTATTACACATGATTGGATTATGTTTGCTAACATTTGATTGGGGATTGTACACTTAGGTTTATGAGAGGTGTTGGTCTGTAAATTCCCTTCTATGGAATGTCTTCCTCTGGTTTTGTTATTAGGATAATAAAATAAGTAAGAAAATGTCCTTTGTATTTAGGGAAGATGTTGTGGAAAAGTGGTATTACTTCTTTTTTTAATGTTTGGTAGAATTTGTTACAAAATAATTTGACCACAGAACTTTCTCTTTTTAAAGGTTATTAGTAATTGACTAGATACCTTTAACAGATATGAATATATGTGTCTTACATTTCTATTCTTGTGCAACAATGTGACAATTCAATTCCTATAAATCCTCTTGTGATTTTGGTAGTTTCATCCAAAACATTATTTCACTGCATCTAAGTTGTTCTTTCTTCTTTCCTCATTTCTACAGCCCCATGATCTAAAACTTCTGTTTTAGCTTTATCACACATATTTTGATTGTTTATATTTTCTTATTCATTTAATTAAAATATGTTGTTTCTATTAAGACTTCTTGATAGATCCACAAATTATCTATATATGTGTTGTTTAATCTCTAATAATAGGGAATATCCAACCATTGTTCCATTACTGGCTTCTAGTTTGATTCCACTATGATCTGCAAATATACTGGCTAGGATATGTAATATGGTAAATTAGTTAATGTGTGCTTTATGACTCATTGTGTGGTTTATGACATGTGCTGTTGTCAAATAGATCAATCTGTAAAAGTCAGGCTACATCAGGCAGCTGACTAGTGCTGCCTGGGTCATATGCACCTTTATTGGTTTTCAGACTGCTTCCTCTGTCATTTTCCAATAGAGGGGTGCTAAGTCTTTAAGCATAAATATGATTACATTTCCCCTTCTATTTATATATGTTTTTGTTTCACATATTTCATATCTGGCTGAGTGCATGCAGACTGGCTATTACTATGCCTCAATAAAGAACTGACCACCTCATCATTATAGAGTACATCCCTTTATCCTCATTAAATTTCCATCATCTGAAATCTTCTTTATCTGAAATTAACATTGCTACATCAACTTTCTTTTGACTAGTGCTAACCTACCTCTCTGTTTTCTGATTTAAACTTTTGCATGTTTATTTTTAAAGATGATTCTTGTTGACAAAAAGTTTTCATGTTTTGATCCATTCTGATAATCTCTGTCTTTTAATTCATCTACTTAGACCATTCACATTTAAAGTGGTAATTGATACAGTTAGATTTATTCTATCGCATCTTCAATTATTTTCATCTGTTACATTTGTTCTTTGCTTCTTTTTCCCTCAATTTTTCTGCCTTCTCTAGTTTAATTTGAGCATTTCTATTTTCTCATTTTTCTTTCTTTATCATACTATATAATGCTTTTTAAATTAATGTATGTTTTAGTAATTGTCTTAGAGTTTCCAATATGCATTTTTATGTAATATAAGTCCACAACACCCTTTGCATTGTCATCAGCTCTTCCTCCTAATTCCTCCTTCCCTTGGGAGATTATTTTCATTCACTTGTTTTTATCCATATGATGTAAGTGCCTCTATAATTATAATTAATTTAAAGAAGGGATTAAATCAATAAGAGAAACAAAAGTAAAATATTTTATTTTATCTTCATTATTCTTTTGCTAGAACTTTGTTTTTCTTCAGCAAATTCATGACCTTAATTATCTTCCTTCTCTGTGAAGAATGTATTTTAATATTTCATGAAAGGCAGATCAGATGGCAGCAGATTCCCTCAGTTTGTTTGTTTAAGAAAGTCTATACATTTATCTCACTTTTGAAGGATGGTTTCCTTAAATGCAAACTTTGGGTTTCACGTTCTTGGTCTTCAACACTAAATAGTCTCTCCCATTGTCTTCTTACTTTCATGGTTTCAGATGAAAAGTCTGTTGTATTTCTGATCTATTTCATTATGTATAAGGTGTATTTTTTTCCTTTTGGGTATTTCAATATTTTCTCTTTGTCTTTATTTTTTTGCAGTTCTAACATACTAGGCCTCCATATGTGTGGTTGGGTGTATAATTATTTATTATGCTTACTGATTCCTGAAATTTCTAAATGTGGGGTTTGGGGTCTATTATGAATTACAGAAAGTTATTGGTCTTTTTACTTCAAATATTTCTTTGAAGCCATTCTGTCTTGCTTCTTCTTTTAGTATTCCAAGAGTGTGTGTGTTTGTTTGTTTGTGTGTGTGTGTGTGTGTGTGTGTGATATTATCCCAGAATTCTTGACTATCACTGTCTATTTTATTTCTTTGTCCCTATTTCCTCCTTTCATTCAGGCTTAGGAAGATTTTGTTGATACATCATTTAGGTCATTTATTATTTCTTTGGCTATTGTATTGGATAATAAGCCCATCAAAGACTTTCTTCCATTTTCTGCCTTTGCTTTTTATTTCACATATTTTTATTCTTTACTAGAGTTTCCGTCTCTCTGTCTACATTGCCCATCTGCCTTTCTCTCATTGTATACTTTACCTTTAGTTATTTCAAATTGTCTGTTTGCTATTTCCAAATGAAATGATATGTCATTTCTGAATCAGGTTTGTTTTGTCTCTACAAATTGTGCTTTTTTATTGTATTTTGGTATGGGTTTATGATTTTTGGTTGAAAGCTAGACCTGTTATTTTTGGTGTTATGAACAGTTTATGGTTCCAGCTTCTTTGGTTCCAGTAACTTCTACATCAGTACGATCTCAGAAGTGACTTTCATATGTGCCTGTCTCTCCAGAGACAGGGTGACACTTTATCCTGAAAATTCAGCCCTTGACTGGGTCATAAAAGGTCATTGATTTTGAATTTGTGTAACTTTTCCTTGTTGTAAGGAAAGGAATGTCTTTTGTTTTTCTTATATATTAAAACAAATTATAAATTCCATAATTACATTTGTAGCCACTATATAAGCAATTTTTTAAAAGCCTGCACCTCATCTGACCATCATTCAGGTAAACATATGCTTTAATCTACATCTGACGTAAGCATGAATGGGTACACACATCTGAATGGAGATGGCTAATAAAACTTAATAAATCTAATAAAATGTTTGATCTAATAGTTTCACTTTGGGAATTGTATCATATAAAATTAAATGTACATAATTTATAAAGCATACATAAGGGTGTCTGTCTGTTCCCTCTGGCGACCCTGTTTTCACTTGAGGAACATGTCCAGATGGCCTGCTGGAGGATGAGAGCCAGAAGGAGGAGAGGCAAGGCACCTGGACCCCAGCCCAAGCTATCTCAGATCACTCGGCAGGAGATAGTACCCAGACATGCAAGTGAGCACAGTCAGGATGCACAGCACGGCCCAGCCAAATACCCCAGGTATGGAAGCAATAGGTGTTTATTGTCATATGCACTTGTAGTGTTTTGGCTGCTTACTCCACAGCTTTTTGTGGCAATATATGACTAGTAGCACGTATGGACCTAGAAGGATGTCCTTCAGATATTAGCAAAAATATGAAAGTCACATTCTGTGTGTATGTATAGCTGTAATTCCCTCTATGTGTGTATGCATGAATATAAGGACAAAGCCTTCGATGTAGAGGATAGAATCCAGATGTGGACTGAAAAGCACCACCTCAGCCATATGGGAAATACAGGATGAACAGGAAGAGATTATTCATCTTTCTTTATCCTTTAAATTGTCCTATCTTACCACAACTATAACTTTTTCTTAATTTTGGAAAACTCTAATAGTAAAAGAAAATTTGTCATATTATCCAACTTTTTTAAATGTTTGAAAATACATTAATGTTTTCCTTGTAATGTGAGCGGGTTAGAATTTTCATGTGGATTGTTTCTTGGTTTTCAATAACTCGCATCTTGGATGTGTGTGGTATCAGAGGTGAGGCTGGGCCTTGTCCCTGTGAGCCATTCTCAGCCTCCCTGTGCCTGTGCTGAATGCTTTCTCACCTTGGTTTTGTGGTTAGATCTTAGTTTTTACTATATTGTGTTTTTAAAAACTGTGATACAGTTATTGACTGAAGGGTAGAATGAAGGACAGTTGATTACAATAAAGAAGAAGCTATCCCTGCAAATGGTAACTTTATCAACAGCCACACTCCTGGGCAGAGGAAGCAGGCTCTTAGGCATTTGTCATCTTACCATGAGAGTCTGCATTTCCTTGATGTGTTATACTATTAATGATAATTTGGGGACTGATGTGTCATATGCCAGAGTTTTTCCTAGGTGTAATATTTGCAAATAGTTTCCCAGTTAGCGTTTAGCAAAATGTCAGATCCTTAGGAATAGGTTGCTCCTCTGGAAAGCTGAAGCAGGAGGTTTACAAGTTTGAGCCCAGCCTTGGAAACTTAGTGAATCAGTGAGACCTCATCTCACTAAGGCTGGGGATGTAGCTCAGTGCACAGGCCCTGGGTTCAATCCCCAGCCCTGCAAGAACTAAACAAACAACTACTCAAGCTATGACATAGCAAGTATGTTCTCCTATTTTGCCTAGTACACAGTTCTTTCCTCTTCCCGGGATTCTGTTGGATACTGAGCTCAGTAGACCTTTTCAGTTAAGACCACACAGAAGTACCTCTCACAGAGCACCACAGCTCCCATTGTTCAAGGAGCAGGGTGTGACACTCAGGACCATCAAACACCTTGGTGTGGGCTGCCTCAGTACAGGGACAGAGCCCACATGCACTGGGGTACTGGGAGCAGGTGGAACCCAAAGCAGCAGCACCAGGTGGAAGAAAGGAGATCCTGGATTGAGATCCAAGATATGTCACAGGAAAAACCTGCTGATTCTGGCTTATCTAGAATGTCTGTAATCAAGAGTACTATGCACTTGGGAGATTCCACACAGCCTTGGGCCGAGTGTCAGAACCACTTCCTGGTTCATGAGGTCACAGAACAGAAAGTGTTTAGAGGCTCAGGTCATGATGGCTGGGCATTGACATCTTGGGGTGGACAGGTGTGGGCTGAGGGTGGCCGAAGCCTGCTCAGGACAGCAGGACCTTGAGCAGGCAAAGGACCTTGGACCCCTGATTCCTGCAAGACCCTTGGTCAGCTGCCCTCCAGGACCACAGCTGTCCTCTGGAAGGAAGAGGGCAGAAACCTCAAAAGCCAGGTGAGAGAAAGCAGAGGTTAGTGAAGATGAGGTGGTGTGCCCTGGCACTGTTCTTGGCCAGGGTGGATGCAGGACACCTTCCTCACAGGGGTGGATGGTGTGGACTAGGACACCTCACCATCTGTGCAGACCAGCATCAACTGTCCTGGTGCTCAACCAGGGGTGGATGCTGCCTCTCCCTCCATGGAAGCACAGAGCCAGGGATGCCAAGGTCATCCCCAGTGCCCACAGCAGTGCTGGGCACCACCCATGCCAGGTGCCTGCTAGCTGAGTGCTGCCCCTCTTGGGAGCCGAGGAGATGGTGGGAGACCCTGCAGCAGGTGAGCTATCCCTGAACCTCTATGTTGCAGTAGGGATCCTGGTAAGCATGGAGGACACTGTTGGCTTGGGGACCTGGCAACGTGACCAGGAGCCGACTTCCAGCTGCAGTGAGCACATTTGCTTCCTCCAGCTGGTCCTGAGTTGGACGCAGGGTGAGAGGCTGCTGAGACCATGGATCAGAGCTCTGGGGTCATATGTGGTCCAGCCAGCTCTGGTTGTGGGTTTGGGGATCCAGAACCTTGGCATTTGCTCCATCTGATGGCAGGGGACAGGGAGTATGAAGCAGCTACAGTGCAGGGACTGTGGTCTTCCTGTGGGGGGGGGCAGGGGCCAGAGCACCCCCAACATCGCACGGTGCCAGCACAACTGCTGGTGATTTTGGCCTAGAGAGGAGTCCTGAACCACAGAGCAAGGCCCCAGCTTCCACCCCGACCTCAGCCTCAGCTGTAGTCTGAGGTGGGGCTCTAAGCCAGAAGGGCAGGCTGGTACTCAGGACCAAGGTGACATCCAGCTGTGTTCAGGACAAAGAGAGCCACTGGCCCCCCTGGACCCGAGCGGGTGGCACCAGCCAGATGTTCCTTCAGGGACTCACCAGGGCAGAAAAGCCCCTTGTCAAGAGGAAAGTTCTGTGTCTGTTAATTCTGTTGCTAATAAGCCAGGGAACAGTGCATTGTTAACCCGAGTGCCCTTATAATGGTTTTATAAGCTATTTAATCTCCAAAGAAAAGAACACCACAGCCACTTCCACATAAATCACACTCAAACAGGATTTCTGCCTTTTCATGTTAATGCAATCCCATAACCACTACATACAAAGTCCCCAACTCCATATCTCAGCAGCATGTGTCCACCAAAACAGGAGGATTTAAAACAAAAGCCATTTTTCATCCTCCTGTGGGACACACTGGAGTCTAAAGGAAACACCTTTCAGTTCCTGCAGCCCGAGCTCAGGTGCCCAGAGAGGAGGTGGCAGAAGACACAGAGTGGAGCCTGGCATGACCACAGCTGCAGCCCATGACAGCCAGGCCGAGCCAGGCCAGCAGGGTGGTGTTTGGCTGCACCTGATCCAGGCCATGCTCACCAGGCTCCCACAGCCGTGGTCAGAGGGCGGCTCTGCAGAGAGAGCCAGAAGGCTGAGGAAGGCCAAGAGGAGCCAGGCGTCTCTCCCTCCTGAGTTCTTGGAGGTGGGAGGGTCAGGAAGAGGACCAAGGACCCCAAACAGCAGCCAGCTCTGGGATGGACGTGGAGCCCAGGACACAGTGAGGGCCACACAGTGGAGAGACAGTGTCTGCATGCAGGAGGGCTTGAGACTTTGGGCTGCTGTGAGTGCAGGGTGCTGGCAGGGGCCCCACTTCCGCTTCCAGTGTGCGATGAGCTTGCTGGGGCCTCTCCACACTGCCTGGAGTCCTTGGAAAACAAGGGCAGAGTCCAGCCTGGCCCCAGTGTCCGGACTGCTGTGTGTAGCAGATCCATTGCCAAGTGCTTGCTGTCTGCACTGTACCTGCCCACCGAGGGACACTCTTGGGAAGAGGGGTCACCCAGCGCCCTGGGCCACCTCTCTGCAGGGCCCACAGGCTGCTGAGCATCGCCAGGGACCCCTGCACCCCTCCCTGACCCAGGCCACAGGATCCCCAGTGCAAAAGCTGCAGAGAAGCTTGATACTGCACCCCAAGCTGGCAAACGAATACCAGGATCAAAGGCACCCATACCACTAGCCAGTTCTGAAATATTCTATTAAATGTAAAATAAACAATATAACAGAATTCAATACCCCTTTTTGGCATTTGACTCACATGTCTAGACAACTTTGCATAATATAATTCCCAGGTTGAAGTGATTAGTAATCAGGAATCAGTCTGTTTTCTGTGGAAATATTATGATAAGGGATGACTGTTATAATTATGGGAATTACAATGATTCTTTAGCTCTTTAAGCTACCTTTTTTGGCAAATCTAGGGGACCTCATTTAAAACTCAAATTACATATTTATCAATTTTAATAAATGTAATAATTACATTGCTAATAACACTGCAATAAAACACACATAATATATAACAAGTACAAAGTTGTGTATGACTACTTATAATAACTAAATAGATATAGAGCCCAAATCCCCCTGACTCACGTTGTACATACTGACAATAGGCACAAACATGTCCCTAACTCAGTGTTTGGCCCACCCGAGACCCACTGCTCCTGCTTCCACTGTCGGGGAGCCAGCTTCCAGCAGATCTCCTGCTTGGAGAACCATTCCCTGACCTTCACATTTGACTTTGATTCTGCATCAGCCATTTAAATAGGAGAGGCGTAAGCCGGTGGAGTCAGATAACGCTGTACCTGTGCAGATTTGTAAAATGGGAAGGAGGAGGATGTGCTGTTTGCCACAGGCATATGGAAGAGATAAAAGCCAGATAAAAGCCTTTTTAAAGGCAGAAAATAATGAATATGAGGCAAAGAGGGGGAAAACGAGAAAGGGTTATGTGGGGTTTTTTAAGTGCAAAGAGAAAGTTTCTTTAAGAAAAAAAGGAGAGAGACAAACATGCTTCTCCTCTGCCGAGATGAGCTGTCTGTGGCCCTTGCAGATTAATCCAGTCGAGGGCGCGTGGCATTTTGAAGTGAGCAGAGGCTGAAGTGCTTTACCCCTGACATCAAGTCCTCGGCAGTGAATTTTTATATTTAATGGGATTCAGGGTCATTTCCCATGAGCTAGTTAGGGGACCTTTGTAGCTTCAAAATGTGATTCTCGCTCAGAAGTGCCTAAAGCTGATTATTAACCATGATTCATGCATTCTTCAGAGGGTGATCAAATTATGTTTATACATTCAGACGCTGACAGAAAGCGGCCCACTCTCCAACCATAAATACCCTGAGCCACTACTGCAGGGGGCACTTTAAGATTTTTTTCCTCTTTATTTCCTTTTATTTGTATAACATCCTTTTTAGGAAAAAATGGAATCTATTTACATGCATTTCAGGGTGGGCAGGTGACGGAGATGAAGACAGGAAGGAGGGGATGACAGCTGGGCTCCCACCCCAGGCCTGAGGTCCACATTTCTGGAAACCCCTGCGGGAGGAGGGGGAGCTTAAAGAGCAGGACAGAGAGCGGTGAGCACAGGGCCTCGCACAGCACACCTGGAGCACGGACTACATTTCGGCTTTGTCTTCAAACCCGTAAGTGGACGAGGGCCTGTGAGGGAGAGCCAGACATCCAGCCCCATTCCGCCCACTGCAACCCACAACCCATGGTCGGGAGCTCCTGTGTCACACACGACAGCCCCTCATTCCAGGTCAGACGAACAAAAGAACCCCTCGGCCAAGGTAGTGCTCACATTGGAATACATGTGTGGTCTGCGCTGGTCGTGGGGACACGATACGAGCAATGGTGGAGGCCTGCGTTCTCTCCTGCAGGCCCGGGGGAGAGAGGAAGATGGTGGCTCCCTCCCATGGCTGTGGCCAGCCGGTGACATCCAGAACCCTCCTGTGCTTGGCCCTGCAAGGATGTGATTGTGTTTGGGAGTAAGCTAAGTTTGAACAATAAATCCTAATCCAATATGACCATAAGGAAGAAGGGACCCTTCTACCTGGACAGTGGGAATGTAAACTGGTGCAAGCCATGGCAATTGGCATGGAGAGGCCTTAAACAAGATAACTGAAATTCCATTTGACCCAGCCATTTGCCTTCTAAGAATCTTCCAAGAGAGTTGAAGACATGATACATGCATGCCCATGCTTATAGCAGCATGACTTACAATAGCTGAGTCTCGGAAGTAGCTTATATGTCCATAAACAGATGAACAGAGAGAGAAAAGGTGGTATTTACACACTACGGAGCATTACCCTGTCATAAAGGTAAACTTGAGTTACTCATAGGAAAATAGATGCAGCTTGAGACCATGATGTCAACTGAAATAAATCAGACACACAAACTTAAATATCAGATAGTTTTTCTAATACGTGAAACCCAAACTATGAATAAGGTGCAAAATAAAGAAATAGTAGGAAGCAGGGAGATGGATTTTGTTCAAATGAGAAGGCATCAAGAGATGAGGGAAAGCGGATGAGAAAGGACTTAGGGGGTGTGAACCATAAAGACTGAAAAAGAAAAGCGGAAGAGTGGGCTTCGGGTGGTGTGTGGAAAGGAAGGACAGCATGAAGACGGGGGAGAGAAGGCCTCTGCCAGCAGGGAGGCCTCAGCGGAAGCAGCAGGCGCTCCTTGGTCCCGGGCCGTTACGGGCTGCGTCTCCTCCAGCCCGGCTGCAGGAACCCCACAGATGAGAGCCAGGCTGAGATTTTGCCTTCCACTGAGTCACAGCAGGGCATTGCAGGCCCTTGCTCACAGACATTTCCAAGGGGTGCTCTGGCTGGCTGTGCTCCCCGTGGGGCGTCTGCTGTCGGAAGAGGCCTACACTGAGGTCCCCATGACTTGACCCCAGCCTTGGAGGCAGCCTTCAGCCCGGGCCTGGCCGCCAGCCCAAGGAGGTGGGGACTGGATGCACTTGGCAAGGGTTGGGTGAGCTGCAGCCCAAGAGAACTGGGCCACCAGGCCCTCGGGGCCATGTTGGATTGAGTGGTCTGAGGTATTTTACAGGGCAATTCCTGAGTCAAGGTATGAATATTAATTGGAGGGGGTGAAAAGCAAATATTACAAAATTAATCTACGTAAAATAGAACCATAAATCTTATTGCATTTCTAGCCACAATGTGCTCATATGTGAGCAACAGATGTTAACACTTGGTGGTGAAGTTGTTTCCACCAGATGTCTACCCGGCTCTCTCCAAACAGCCTCAGCTCCCAGGGCTCACGCGGCTGGCTCTGGGTTTCACCGCATAACGTGCGTGGTGTGGCATGGCACGGTGCAGTGTCTCTTGGCTGGGGAGGAGGGGAGCCCAGAACAAGGCAGAGGAAGGAAGGACAGGATTTGAAGAAGAGCCTTGCTTATGTGCACGTGACTTGAAATGACAGGAAGCTACGAGCCTAAAAAGACAAATGTATGCTTCTCAGAGACAAAGACTTTTATACCAAATAATGTACAGCTTAAACAACAGATAATCCAAGGATTGATCACCCATTTGTATTGGATATCATACTGCTTGCTTCATTTGATTTGCTTCGTGGAATTTGTTGTTCAGTTAGGTTAATAATAAAATTATACACACATTCAATAGCCCAGTAATTCTCGTGTTTGATTTTTCCAACCTCCTTGTTGTGCTTAAAAGTTATTGAAGAACTCAAAGATTTTTGTGTGAGTTTAATATTTACTCTACTCGAAATCAATACTGAGAAGTTTATTAAATTTGCATGCAAGCATTAAAGATGAAATCAGGGCAGGTTAATGTGTGTACATAGTTTGTGGAAAGAGCTATATATTCTAAAACAAAGGAGAAAAGGGAAACCTGCGATCTGGAGAGAAGAGTGGTACTGCAGTTGGAGACCGGCTGACGTCCGCTCTGGCCTGGGCCCCGCCCATGGGCCCGGCCACCCACCCGCGAGCAGGCGCAGAGGTGCAGCATATCCGGGTGGGCGTGAGCACTGCCCTGCTGAGGGGCGCACACCTGTCGGGCAGAGTGAGGTTGAGGGCCCAGGAGGGCAACGCGCCCAGGGCTCGCAGCCCGTTCCGGTGCTGGGGGTTGGGGAACCGTGATTTACCTGCAAAGCCTGCTCTCGGAGATGCTGCTGGGAGACGTTGGTGCACAGCTAGCAGCTTTCAGTGCCAGCCTTGAAGCACGGAGACCCTGCGGAAGGTGTCCTCCGACACCCACATGGGCACTTTGCTCTCCAGCCTGCTAGCGTGGAGACAGGGTCGCGGGAGGTGTGACAGGGCGCCTGGGCAGTGTCAGCGGGGACAGCGCCCCACCCACACCGAAAGGTCGCCTCCAGGGGCACTCACCAGCTGCAGACCCTCCGGACAGAGCCTCTCTAAGCTACACAGCCCCTGCTGTTTGGGGACAGCAGTGTGGACAAGTTCCCATAGTGACCAGATGCGCAGGGTGGACGGCAGCCAGTGTCTGCTGGCTGCCCTGGCATGTGTCACCTTCCACGCCTCTGTCTTTCCCAGACACCCCCACCCACGAGCGGGCTTCCACAGAGTAGACTTCACACATGCGAGATCCACAGCCTGGTTGCAGGGCAGACTCCAGAGAACCCTGCACACCGAGCAAGGATCCGAGTCCTGGCTTTCTTCGGGTTGCGTCCTAAATGCCAGCTGTCCTGCAGGTGATGCTGGGGAGCCCGCATACCAGGTAGAGACGCCTGGCAGCACGGTTTGGGGTCCTATGTTTATGTTCGTGGTTGTGACAACCGTCCTCCGATGTGCAGGGGTCGACAGCAGCTGTTACTGTTGCAAGTTCCCTCCCCGGGGCGGGGCCACACTGAACATCACCACTGCTGGCCGCGAAAGAGGGGAATGAGCAGTTCCAGGGGCTCCCAGTGTCAGCAGAAACGACTCCTGATCCCATGAGTCCTGCCAGGACACAACTGGCCCGGGCCACGCGCCGCGGGCTGTGCACTGTGAATAAATGCGTGTTGTGTTCAGGGTAACAGCCCGACACGACTGCCGCTGACCCTTACACTATGGGCCAGCTCGTCATTCTGCCATTGCCAGGTCACAAGGATGACGCTTTGTCACTGTCTCTTGAATCATTTCCTTCAAAGGTTGATTTTGTCAACACAGTTTCCCCCATTGCTCTCCGGGAGGGCTGGCATGGGTCTCCCTGAGCAACCGCACCTGTATGCATTCCCCTCATCCTCCTGCATGTGCTGAACAGTGGCATTTCCTGGCTTCTCACCTGGGTCACATGGAGAGGATGAGGCCTTGTGTCTGGAAACTGACAAGGAGGTGATGCCACAGTGGAGGGTCCCTGTCACCCCCCGGATCATGCCTCTTCTCTTACAGAGAAGGCCAAACTGGAAAGCTTTGCCAACTGTGTGTGTGTGTGCATGCGTGCATGTGTGCATGTGTGCGTGTGTGTGTAAGGGGAATGAGCTCAGTAACTTTGCAGCAAGCGACATTCTCAGACTAATGGCTCACTTACCCAGGCTATGCCTGAACTTTTGATCATCCTGGCTCAGCCTCCCAGCATGCTGGGGTTACACGGGTCTGCTTTGTGAACTTTTGAGAGCAAAGGTTACCCTCACACTCACACAATTTTCAGTCTGGAATCCTGTCCTTATCCAAACCTTCTGCAGTCCACGCAGCATGGCCGACTTCAAACATGGACACAGATTCCGTGGAGGTGGAGCTCCCAGGAACGGCCGGCCCCAGTAGTTGATCTGGCACAGGGGAGGCTGTCTCATCCCGCCGCGGACTCTGAGCTCCTCTTTTATCCTGTGACTGCCAGGTGGGGGATGACAATCTTTGATGGGCATTAAAATAAGCCCTGTGGTGGAGGATGATCCCAACGGCCCTGCGATGAGCAGAAAGGCAGAAGCAGTGGTGGACAGAAGCGTTGGGTCTCATGGAAGCAAAGAAGAGGGCGAGGCTGGCATGGCTGCGGGAAAGCAGAGTTTCTTTAAGCACTCGGGTAAAACATGTCCCCAAGGTCTGTTGGGGAAAGAGACAGTTTCTGGGCTGCAGCAGGCCGCTCGGGTCACCCGCCCAGGCTTCCGTGGGGGACACGTGTGGGTGTGACCGAGGGACGCTCTCTCCCTACCCTGCTTTCCAGGTTTAAAGACTTTAACTCTCTTAATTTAATAAGTGCCAATGGGGCCAGTTGCTTGGTGTTGATCCTGATATCAATAAACTTGGATCTGAAGGCTAAATTCCACAGGGTGGAATATGCCACCTCCTTTGTTCCCAGTGAATGCGGGATGTAAATTGACCTCTGTGCACTTGGAGATCAAGCTCCAGCTCAATTTAGATTTGCGCACATTCAAAGTTCTTAAAGACCCGGTGCTATTCAAATGTGTGGTTTTCTCTGCACACACAGCCTTAATCAAAAGGAGAGCTGCAGAGAATGGTTTAAATTTAATCCAAATCTCAGCGAATTTCATGAATCTGCCTACTCAGGCTTCACGCAAGTGGGCTCCTAAATGCTATTTATGCTTTTATGCATGATGGGGTACAGGCTGCCACGGCTCCGGACCAAGTGAAGAAGGCCCAAACCCTGTTTCCGACCACTTGATGTGGATTTTATAGCACAAGTGAGACAGAATCCATTCTATTAATTGATAATGGGTAATAAAGTAGGACCTACCCCTACAGGGGCTTCGTGAGTCACGAGGGTGGACCACAGGATGAGAAATCCAATGACCTAAAATACAGGATGAGAAATTTGATGATCTAAGAAGTAAGAATCAAGAATCCATCCCGTGTGTGTGTGTGTGTGTGTGTGTGTGTGTGTGTGTGTGTGTGTGTGGTGTGTCTGTGTCTGGCAATGCTAGGAGATAGTTGGATGGAGAAGCCTTCAGGAGGGAAAAAATAAAGCCTTATTAAATTAACTTCAGGTACTATTTCACACTGGAGTAAAATGGTTTATTTCGCACAGGTATGAAAAATTGAAATTTATCAAGGTTTTAGAATTTTTAAAAAATATAACAGGCAATATGTAGCAGTTTTGAGATCCTGCTATTAAATTAAACGTATCTCTGCAGTTCCTGGTAGTACTATCTGGAAAAGAAACAAGTCAGACAGAAACGAAGGGCCATTTATCAAAGAGTTATAAAAGAAACTTGAGCTGAAAGTCAGTTAATCCTTCTGTGTAAAAATAACTTTCAATATTCCAAATGTGCTCAGAGAAAACCGATTTTCAGGCCTAAATCAACTTATAATGGAAGCCATACACAAAGACTGTGGAAGGAATTGGGGTGCTGAGACCAGGTTCCACTTGAACAAATGAAATGTTTCCACGCCTGCAGCTTCTCACAGACCCCGTCTGGGCTCTGATGGGGACAGTGGCACTGAGGGGCATCACGTGGGGCAGAGTGGGGCTGGGCTCCAGGCACCGTGCCTTGCTGCCTCTCCTGCTCCAGGGAGGTCTCTCCAGGGCTCAGTGAGGGGGGCAGCTGCGCTCCGAGAGACACTGCACTCTGCTCTGCACACTTCCTGCTTTTATTTCCTATCGCACACCACCCCGAGGGGCTCCCTGACAGTCATTAGCAGATCCTAGACTTGCCCTGGTCCCCTGGTGCCCTGGTGCCCTGGTCCCCTGATCTCCTGATGCCCTGGTGTCCTGATCCTCTGGCCCCCTGGCCTCCTGGGCCCCTGGCCCCCTGGTCTCCTGGCGCCCTGGCCAAGAGCACCCCCATGGCCGGCAGGCTGAGATGGAGAGCTCCTCACTGCTCCCTGGCCTGTGCTTTTTCTTCTAAGTGCTGCACAGAAATGTGATTTCCTCGCATACCACAGACAGGCTGCAAAAACCCAGCCTAACTGAGCAAGAATTCTGTTTAATGCAATGTGCTTTCAATCAGACTTACTGAGGCCCAATTTACATACAGCAAGAGTCACCCTTCTTACTGTTGTGACTTTTCACAAATGTTTGCAGTTGTTTTACCACCACCATCAAAGGAGAGAACAGTTCTGTCCCATCACAAAATCCCTGAGCCCTGTGGTACCCATTCCCGGGATCCTGGCAGCCACTGGAGTACTGTGTGTCCTTCCCATTCTCATCCCCACGGTGCCACAGGCATGCCATTTACCTGTGGTGTTCCTTGTTTCCGGGGTTTCCACTTTGCACAATGTCTGAGGTTCATGATGTTGTGTGTCTGCGTGGGTCGCCACAGCTTGGCTGTCCCTCTGTGTTCCTCAGAAGGATGCTGAGTGCTCACTGCGACCAGCACTGCTCACCGTGTGTGGACACCTGGCCTGGCTCCACTGCCTGGCCATTCTGCACTGCACTGCTGTGGGCATGGGTTGTGTCCATGCGTGCCTTCCATGCTCAGGGATCAACTCTCCCTGATGGCTGGGTCACGCAGCAGTCCATGTTTAACCTTGCGGGAACCTGCCCTGTCGGTCCTCAGGAGCAGGGCGAGGATCCTCCCAGACGTCCACTTGCAGCAGTGTGGGGTCCTCCCACAGGAAGAGGCCTCTAACAGAGACCACTGCAGTGTCTCCGAGTCCACCCCGGGTTCCCTAATGGCTGATGACGTTGGGCCCCCTTTCCTGGGCTTCCCGGACATTTGTGTACCTTTGTTGATGAGTTGTCAGTTCTAATTTTCTACTGATCTTTAAGAGAAGTTTTAAATTCACAGCAAAATGAAGTGAGAAGTACAGAACTTCTATGTAGAAAACCTCTTGCAGTTTTGCTCTTCTGGGTCTCTGCTGGCCCCACAGAATTTTCAGTGTTTTCTCTCCTTTCGTGAAGAACGCTGTTGGTGTTTTGAGTGGGGTCCACTGAAGCTACTTATCCGTCGTGGATGTGGGTGTGACGGCGCACTCATTGTGCCAGCTGGACTATAACACCCAGTAACTGCTCAGCATGGTCCTGGCCGTGGAAGACGCCCCCCCCCCCGGGAGGATGATTTAAGGACAAAGAAGGACAGCTGCTCCCATCCTCAGAGGAGCTCCAGTCTTCTTCACCTTGGACGCAGTCTCCTGGCTTCCGGCACAGCCTCCTGATTTGGACCCGCATGGGACGCTGCACGGAGTTCCAGGCCTTCGCCTGGCTCCTTCCGTCTCAGTGTGCAGACCGACCCTCAGCACTCTCCACACCTGACTCTGGCCGGCCACTGTACGCCGATCTGTAAGCTCTTATGTAGTTGTTTATCTTGCATTTATCTGTTTCTCTAGTAAACACTGACTGATACAGAGGACATTTTGACAGTGTGGGTTCTGCCTATGCAGTACAGTCCTGAAGTGGCCCATATGTCCATCGACTGATGAATAGACAAAGAAAATGTGGCATTTATCCACCATGGAGTGCTATTCTGCTATGAAGAAGGATAAATTTGAGTCGTATGTAGGGAAATAGATGCACCTTGAGACCATAATGCTAAGTGAAATAAATCAGACAAAGGACTTAAATATCACATGGCTTCTCTTATATGAGAGACCCAAAGTATCAATAAATTTAAAGTAAACAGCAAAATAAAAGCTAGACATAGCAACAGGGAGGTGGAAGTTAAGGAGACCAAGATGGGGGCTGGGGTGAGGGGTGGGAAGGAAGGATGGGGTGTGGGATGTGCATGCACCACGGCCCACAGGGACTGTGACTGATGGTCCTGCACTGCAGACAGGGGCGGCCAAAACCGAGAATCACAAAACCACTCCCACCATGCACAGCCCTCACTGCAGGGGAGCCCTGGGCCCACGGCGGGGGAAAGGCCTCAGAGACGCAGCCTTGCTTCCTCCTGCTCCTGCAGACCTGCCGCCTCTGCCTCCAGCTCTGCCCTTCGCTGGCATTTTCCCCGCACCTTAGGCAATGCCGCCAGGACAGGACTCTCCGTGGGCAAACACCCCTTCCCTCAACTCCCATGCCACGCGCCTCGCAGGCATCCACTCTGCCTTCCTCTCACACCACCAGGGCAGTGCCACCAGAGAGGGCCCAAGAGGACCAAGTTGGATCTATAGGCACAGGCATTTCCATGGCTCTTCCCTTGAGGCAGCTTAGCCTAAGGCAGGGGTGGCGAACCTGTGGCAAGCACGTGCTGCAGCAGGCAGTTTCTTATCACTGAACGCTCTGAAAGGTTCGCCATTCCTGTCTTAGCGGAAGGCCTTCATGCCAAGTCTGTGTCCAGGGAGAATCGCCTCATCACACGCTCCAGCTGAGAGTCGTCTGTGCATGTCAGCTCCATTCTGCAGAGGAAAGGAGAGGCGGGAGGAAGACAAGGAGGACCGCACAGCCCAGCACCGCCCGGGACAGCCGCTCTGAGCTTTCTCGGCTCTGCCCCACCAGGGGAGGCTCCCATGCAGGACAGTTTGAGGTGCGGTGTGCACGGGATGAACCACAGTCCCCATGAGAGAGTCCCGGGCACAGTGGCTTTCCCGGAGAGCAGTGGCCTGGGCGGCCCGGGCACACCATGGCGGGGGAAGGAGGAGCCCAAGTGGAAGGGCCCTGGGGAGAGCCGCCCAGTGCTGCCACGATCTGGAAGGGGCAGATGCGCTGCCCCCTCGGGCCAGTTAACAGGCTCTCCCGCCAGCATCTTTATCCTCCATCGGTTTGGAAGAGATTTGTAAATCTGGGAGACGTCGCCCATCATTTTGCACTGTGCCCTTGCTCTCCAGGTTTTTCCTCAAACATTGGGAGGAATGGTTTTGATGGCAGTAATAGAGCTGGTGGCAAAATATACATAATGTAAAAATTCCATTTGGGCCATTTCTTGAGCAAACAGGAGAGTGGCATTCAGACACTCACAGCGTTCTGCCACTGCGTCACCTTCCGTCCCCCAAGCCCTTCTCATCCTCCCCAACCAAATCTTTGCCCATGCAAGGCTCCTCCCCACAGCCTCTCCAGTCCCAGGAGCCCGGCCACTCTGTCCATCTTCAGGAACTCCACCACTCTAGGGACCTCAGGTGAGGAGCACCCGGCCTCTGTCCTCGTGTGTCTGGCTGATGTCACGTGGCAAGATGTCTACTGGGTACATATCAGTTGTAGCCTCTGTAGTATTTCCTCAACACAGAGTAGTATTCCATTACATGCAGGAGCCATGTTTTGTTTATTCATCTGTTTCTGCTTCCACCTTCTAGCTCTTGTGAATGGTGCTGCAGTGAACCTGAATGGGCACATTTCTGCTGAGTCCCTTGCGTCTACACTCAACCAGAGTGAAATTGCTGGCTTGTGCACTAAACGATGTGGAGCTTCTGAAGGAAGGGCCGTAAATGTTTTCTGCAGTGGCTGCCTTATTTTACATTCCCACCCACAATGCACATAGACATAGGTTCCAGTGCCAACACTTTGTGCTCCTTTTTGGTTGCAGGCCACCCAACGGATATGAAGTAACATAGCATCATGATTCTGATTTGCATGTGGGCATTTCTTAGTGATATTGGGCATCTTTCCATGACCATTTGCATATCTTCTTTGGAGAAATGTAAATTAAATCCTCTGTCTGTTATTAAAATGGGGTCAGTGTTGTATCTATCAGATTTTCCATCCCTGACACCAAATGCCTGACATCCATAGTCTACAGAAGGAAAGGGTTTATTTGGCTCATGGTTTCAGAGGTCTCAGTCCATGGTAGGCAGGGGCCAGGCAGGAACATCATGGCAGAAGGGCGTGGCACAGCAAAGCTGCTCCCTTCATCATAGAAGGGAAACAGAACACAGGAGAAGGGACCCCAAGAGTGACAATCCCCCCAAGGCGTGGCCTGGTGCCTACCACAAACTGGGTCCCACCTCCTAGTGGCATGTTCAGCTCTCAACATCAGTGGATTAATCCACTCGTGAGTAGAGCAGCCCGTGCTCCAGGGCCTCTGCAGGAATCTCCTGATCCAGCCATGTGACAGTGAAGATGAACTGGCACGTATCTGGGGGTTGTAAGTAATAATAACATGCTATAAGTAATAATTCTTTCCTGTGCGCTTTTCAAATTCCTAACTCTCCTCCATAGTAGGTGAAGGAGACACTTGGCGTGTTTGATGGTGTCCTTCTCGTGAACTCAGAGCTTGTTTGGGATATCAAGTCCACTCGCATCTGTGCTGTCATCTCAAGAAGGCCACTTTCCTTCCTGGAGCTTCGGTACAAAACTGGGGTTTGATAAATAATCCTCTCATTAATGAAGTAATGCCTTGTCTGGAACAGGGTGGGTACTCAATTAATTTAGTTGAATCTGAATATGAATGACCTGTTTGGGACATCCTACGAGTGCACTATATTTCGGAGAGGAGGAAGGAAGAGAAAAGAAATGCAATTATCTGACACAAGATATGTTAGTGGTGCTTTTTATTCTGTAATCTAATAATAAAGTGAAAGGGCAAGATAAGTGAACTCAATAAAACACTGTACAACATTGAGTGTTTGTATATATTAATGGTGTACTTAATGCCTAAAATATTGTATATGTGGCAAATAGGGATAATTAATTTTATCTCTCTCGAGAAGCCACATCGTTTCCCTTGGCCACTGTAGAGTGACAGAGGCAGCTGCACACTGCCCTGGCTGTGGGAGTGGGGAGCACATTGTTTGTTTCACCTGAACAAATGGGGTCAGTATGCTCATTTGCACTCAATTTCCTTTAACCGATGAAGTTGAGAAGAGAAAACTTTGGAAACACAAGACGCAGAGCTTCCCGGAGACAATCTCAGAGGATCACGCTCAGAACCATGACCCTGAACGAAGTGTGGTGTTGATAATTTCTCAACATCTCAGGATTTCCTCCTAATTCACATTATCTGAGAGCCGCTGTGAGCTCAACGCGATGGAAAAAGCAGAAAATTTTCATCTCTGATTGCCACAAAGATGGACAAAAATAATGGTGAGGAAGGATTGGCCCTATTCTCCTCGAATCCATTTAGAAGCCCTTGTTTTCCCTCGTGGGTAGCCGGCATAATGCAGTCTCCCTGTCTTATAAGAGGCTGCCCAGGTGCCGTGCTGAGGGAGCCAGCGGCTGGCTCTGCAGTAAATCCTGGCTTCCATCCCCGCAGCAGGTGACGTCCCGGGGACACGGAGTAACCCTCTTCTCTGTGACCGTGGGAGGAGGGCACCCCGGCATCCAGCCTCGGACTGCACACAGAGCAACCCTTGGGCTTTGGTTCTCCTCGCAGGGCTGATGTGGCTCCACCCCGGAGGCAGACACAACTGCAGTTGTTCCTGGCACACTTCTCCATCCCGGCCTCTGCCGCAGGGGGCTGACATCCTGGGACTTGCACCCGGGGACTGCCCCTTGAGGCAGGTGCAGCTCTGGCTTTCTCTCCTTCACCTGTGCTGATCGGCCTGTTGGAATCAGGGCTCAGCCTGTGAGCTGGACAGGCCTCTGATCCCATGCACTTCCCAACCCATACGACTCCATTTATTTAACCCAGAGACATTACGGCATGTGTGTCTCTCTTTCAAGACTGTCCAAGCAGGCTAACATTTTGACTGACAGCTCAGGTATTGCTTTCTTCTAACCACTGAGATTAGAGGACCAGGAATCGATCTTGCATAACAGTCTACGGGTGAAAAGTTCCTCTTCACGAGGTGGCGGATGTGCCGCATTAGCTGACCACGACAATTGTGTTAAAGAGTAAAATACTGCAGTCTTTACCTTTGTCATTTTGTGTATGAGGAAAACATGAAGAGCTAGATGGGTCTTGAAACCAACCTAAGAGTGAAATGCTAAGTTTGCCCCAAATACCAGTTCATTCCTTGTTTAGAATTGGGAAAACTGAGGTGCTGCCGCCCCTGACTCTCAGGGCAGCTCCTGGCAAGGCCTGCTGTCTGTCTGCATGTAGCGAGGACACCTCTAGGAGATCTGTGAAAGCCTCACAAGCTGTAAAGTGCTGTAAACTACAACATGGCATCACGGTGTGGTGGTTAAACTTGGGCCAACTTGACTGGTTTCAGACTCCTGGGTGTGTCTGGGTGGGTCCTGCAGGTGTGGCCCTGGGAATGATATTTAGCCCCTCACCCCTTCCTCCCTGCACTGTTACCCTGCTCTGCCTCCCAGCTGCCATTAACTAAGCAGTTTTGTCCCACCACACCCCTCTGCCATGATGTTTCTATCTTGGACCAGCAACCATGGACTGGATCCTCTGAAACCATGAACCAAGTGAGTCTCTAGTCCTTTCACTTCTGGAGGTCAGGTATTGTGTCTTAGTGACAGGAAAGCTGACTAATGTACCTGGTGAGTATATTTTTACAATCGAGCATCTGTGTTACAATTTGCTTGGTATTTAGGTTCAACAGAGCTGAAATATGTTTAGTTGAACTGGTGAAACTGTAGATAGAGAAACAAAAGGCATTGTAAAATAATTGGTAAAAATGATCCGTAATAGCATGCAGCTTATTGGCAAGCCCAGACTTTAGGGTTAGGAGGGTGGGCAGCAAGGGCGTCACGCAGCGCCCCACATAGGACTTGGAAAGCGCTTTCTTGACTTCCTGGTTGGTTGCCTGGTTAAGACAGCGATGCATCTCTTAGAATGCATGTCCCGAAGTGGAGAGCTCTTGCATTGTAGTTGACCTATACACAACTTTCTAGAACTCCCATGGCTGCCTCAGACTGTACCCAACAATTTGGAGACAACTGTGAAATGGCATGGAAATTATGGCTTTTAAATGATTTCCTGGAAGTGATTTTAACCAGAAACGGCCCTGGCCTGCAGGCATGGATGAATGTGTGCTCTGACAATAACCAGGATACTGCTAAGCACTGAGCTGTGTCCCCCAAAATGCATACATTGAGTCCTTAGCCCACAGTGTGACCAGGAAGTAATTGAGGTGCAAAGAGTTCATAAGCACGAAGTCCCAGCCCAGGAGGATTTGTGACAACAGAGGCCTTTCTGTGCCCGTGAGGACACCGTTAAAAGGTGGCTGTCTGTGAACCAACAAGAGCGTCCTCAGAGGAAGCCAAACCCAGGTACAACCTTGATCTTGGAAGTACCAGCATTTAGAGGTGCACAAAAAAGAAAACAGTTTCTGCTGCTTAAGTCCCGGTGTCTGTGCACCCCTGTGGACTAAGACAGATTCCACTAAATTCTTAGAAAATCTATCTGTACCCTGAGTGTAATTCAAGAGGAAGGGTGGGTTGATTTGCTATGACACTGTAATTATGTTATTGAGATCCTCTCTCTAAGCCCAGGCTTCAGCCTTCTGCATCTACAATGCGCTGATGTGTTTCCAAAGATAATAAAACTCTCAAACCGTTAAGGGAAGAAATCATTATACATAAAATATTTTAAGGCTTAGCCAATTTTGTATGAGAGGTTTTTGTCCCAGACACACACTTACAGTGAGGAGTGATTTTTCTTTCTTTAAAAATAAACGTGCATTTTAATTTGAAGCAAAGTTTGGTTTAAATTGTTTCTTTTCTTTATTTATCCTGACTAAACGGGCTCCTTTGTGCTATGGAGTACTTTATAATATTGTACTTTATTCACTAGACTTTCTTTTCATAAGATAGCAGGCTTGGTTTCATAGTTTCCATTTTGCAGCAGACACTGGGAATAAGCAGAACATTTGGTACTGTGATTGCTTTGGGGACAAAACGTCTCCAGTAGGTAATTAGACAAATGCCCCTAAAACAAAAACAGAGAAGATTTTCCCCAAGATCTGTTTTCATGAGTACAAATATATAAAACTCCACTAACCTCAAAGCCATGCCAGAGTTAGGTCTGCCTGGGAGCAAGACACGGCACAGGCAGGAGGAGAGGACTCCTCCCTAGGGGGCACACACCTTACGGGCACTGCCTGTCTGTGCAGAGAGCGTAGCCGGGCAGGGACCCTACCAGCCCTTGAATTCCCGCCCCTCACTCCTCTCTGTGTGACCTTGTTTCACTCACTCAACCTCTCTGAGCCTCTGTTTTTACATATAGCCAATGTGTACATGTGAGGATGGTATTTCCAGCAGCAGGTAGCTGGGCAATCACCACTCTGTGCTCCACAGAGGAGAAGTTAGATCCATGCAGCGTCTGCTGGGAGGGTGTGAGCTCTTCTCACGTCCGGGCTGCTGGGTCCTGATGCTGAGCCTCGGAAACGCACAGCACATATTCGGAAGAGCTGGCTGCTGAGGTGAGGTCTCAGGCCCGGCAGCCCTGGCCCGCTGTGACTGGGCTTTGCAAGGGCAGAGACACGCGGTGGAGAGCAGCCCAGGGCGGTGATTCATCACAATCCGGGACCCAGAGTCACCCCGGGCCTCTGCTCAGCACCCCTGGAGCCTGCAGAGCTCGGCCTCGCGCCTGGGCCAGGGGAGTCGCCAGGGGCTCTGAGGGCTCAGCTTGGTCACAGGTGCCAGCCGTGACCTCACACGTCCTCCACATCACAGGACGGGAGGACAGAGTCTCGAGGTCCCTGGCCTGGCCTGAGCACTGCTCAGGCTCAGCCGGAGATTCCGAGGGCCGAGGGGCTGGGGCGCAGGGCTCCTGTCAGGAACCAGACTAGAAACTCAGGCCCCCGGCTGCCTTGGCCTTCAACAGTGCTGCTAGGCAGAGACAAATAAAGAGACAGTAACACGATTTTAATCAAAAATGTAAACATCATCTGACGTATCTATTCTATTGGGGAAATCCCACATAGCCTCACTTTTGCATTTATAGCTCAGAGTGGAATGTTTCTATGCAGGGCGCTTTCAAGTACTTTAGGGAAAGGCTTGGAAAATCCGTACCTTTGGTGCTGTGCTCTTTGTCTCCCTGGGACAACGTGGCCTCAGGATGTAAGGGTGCAACGGGCTCCACACCAGAGGAGGCTCAGAAGGACAGGATGAAGGCAGCCCCTAAATAACCCAGAGGGGCCACGTGAGTCTTACGCATTGAGCAGCCTTCCTGAGCACTGGTATAGAAACTGCAGCGTGTGCAATCAGACACATATCAGTATCAACGTGAAATCAAAGTGCAGCTCCCAATTCCAGCACACTCGACTCCACCGAATAAGGATAAGGTCATCAGGCCCTGTACCGGAGGCTGGCCGTGCGCTGTACAGACCCTGTATTTCGCAGGTCAAGGTCAGTGTGTGCTGTGTATTAAACCCATGGGCCCTTCGTGATGTGGGGTGGGAGGGGGTGGGCTGCCTGTCACGGGGCCCTCACAGGTCCAGAGAGAGGCGCGTCCCTGGGACCGGCCTCCCCGTTGGTGACCGGGAGCTAGAGTGTCCCTGGGGAAGCTTCACGCGTGTCACCCACACTGGCCGGAGCACACAGGGAGCCACCTCCGACAGCAGAGAGGACACTCCCAGCAGCAGCACGTAGAGGTCCAGTATGGGCAGGTCCACCCTGAAGACGGCCACCGGCCACGGAAAAGGGCACCACAAGTCCACCCAGCCCCCGCCCTGCCGCACTCGGGGGCTGCACTGTGATTCGGGCTCTGCAATGATTGGACCCTCTCCGACGGGCACCAGAGAGCGCAGCACCTATGCCCCACGCAGCCCCGATGGGAGGCCGGGAGACACCCTCATCCCCCAGAGCCGACTTCTCTCTCCACTCCCGGCTTGGTGCGAACAAAGCCGAGCCGCTGGGGTGCGCGTCTCTGGCAGCCTCGAGCTGCCGCTGTTTATCAAGGCCGGGCAAATCCAATTAGCCTGTGGCCTCCCCAAGCACCTTATTAACCTGCTCAGCTGTGAGGAAGTCAACAGCCCCTGCCAATATCTCATTTCTGCCTTGGCCGATATGATCAGCTCGGGACATTCAATGTCTCCTTTCACGAGGGCCGAGCGCGGCCCAGCCCAGGCATCTGGGCCACAGAGTCCCCATCCTATTTCCCCACATGAAATAAGCTGACCACTCCGGGCCGGACGCGCGGAACAAACGCATGCCGGCCACCGAGCGACAGGGCAGCCCGATCCTCCTTATCTTGGCCAGTCCACAAAGGCCGGGCCAGCCGGGTGATTAGCATTCCTCGGCGAGAAGCGTCAGGCCTATTTCTGTCACCCAGACGGATGGAGGCTTTCACTCAGCCTCGCCAGTGAGTGACACATGGCCCGGCCGGGAGGACAACATTGTTATTTGAGTTAAGAAATCAATTTGTATCAAATGTACACTGTAATTTATTTGTTGGCTGTGAAGGGAAGCGAGCGGAGATAAATGGGAGCAGGTTTCTTTCTTTCCCCTATGCGGAGCTGATAAAGTTCTTGTGAAGCTCCAGATAGCTGCAGTCACAGCCAAAGTGACAAACACGTTTAAAGTTGCACACTGATCTTTAAATCTCAAAAAGAACACCTTGTCGGACATGATAGAACATTTTTTACCTTTTCCCTCTATCTGTCAGAAAGCCGCTGTGACACATTGCTTTAGTATTTTTGCTGACATTTTCTTTATCAAGCACATCTGTTTGTGGTCCAAAGATGCTTATTCCTATTTTCTTCAAACTATAGCAGGTGAAGAAACTGCCAAAAGCAGAGGAGAAAATGAGCCTCTGGGGCCTCACCTGGGCTCAGAACCCTGGAGGTGGCCTGGCTGCATTTTGCACGTTGGCCATGCTGTGCCCGGAATGTCACACCTTTCTCTTCCCCTTCTTTTTGCTGTTTGCCATCTTCCGGACCGTCTTCGTCTTCATATTTAGGAAGAATTTCTTAATATAATTTCAGCTTGTTTCAGAGAAATCCCAGAAGGATGCCTTTTCCGCTTGCTGCTGAGCAGATTCTGCTCTTTGAAATTAGAGGCCTCAGCCAAGCCCCAGCACTGCCTCCGGATCGGTACCTGGCCTGGACTGCAGGTGGAGAAACACCCACACCGAGCTCTCTGCGGGGCTTTTTTTTTTTTTTTTTGGTACTGGGGATCGAACTCTGGACCTTGCGCTTGTAAGGAGGTGGGCGGCAGCACCGCTGAGCCGAATCCCCGGCCCTGCTGGGTAGTTTACTGCAGTGATCTGCCCGTGACCTCTTTTCTCCTGCCTCTAAGTGGCTGGCATGTGACCGCTCCTGCCAGGTGGATGGTGCAAATCTCCGGCCATGTCCACACCCGGCCCTGGGCCAGGAACTCTCCTTTCGCCTGGGGAGGGGAGAAGGGAAGCTGTGAGCGCAGGCTGCCTGCCTCTGCCTTTGGTCCTCATCCCCAGCCTCATCTGTCCCTGCTCAGTGCTGGACAGAGCTCCCTGGGAATCCCACTGACCCTATGCTGAAGCTGGACTCCTCTTAGGACGAAAGGCTGCGCAGTTCAGGCTGTGCCTCTGTCCTGGGTGACAAGCACCAGACCTAGCCCAGAGCAAGGGCAGCGACCTGCTTAGAGTCCTATCTGCTGGTTAGATGGCATCATGGCGCAGGAAGCAGCACACGGACCAGTGATTTGTGCGTTATTAACAACCGGGCTTGGATAGCATCTGAGGAGAGCTGAAAGATTTTGTGAGACGCCATCAAAATAGACCGCAATATTTAAGTTAAAATGTTACAGTCAAAGACACTGACATGAAACCCCTCAAAATATTCCCCGCTGCTTCGAACACAATTTTTCTGACGTTCTTGCCACTCTCTGAAGCAGTTCTGGAAGTCTTCTTTCCTGAGTGTCTTTACAAGATGTGAACAAATCCGGTGAATGTTGCTACCAGTGCCACTCAATGGGAAGGCAGACCTAAACACATGACGCTCTGTCCTCACCCACCTGTCACCAGATCTGGCACTGTGTGACCTCTGGCTCTTCCCCAAAGTCAAAATGACCACAAAGCTAACTGTTATGAATCAGCTCAGGGCATCAAGGGAGCCAGGACGGCGCAACTAAAAGCACTTAGGAACTGAGGCCTCCAGCACTGCTGCAGAAAGTGGCAAGAACCATGGCATGAGTACAGTCAAATCAAGGGAGAGGATTTTGAGGGGGATTCATGGCGATGAATCTTTTACTGTAAAAAAATTTTTAAATTTGTCATGCAGTCTCCAAACATTGGTGGACTCTGCTTCTCATCCAGGCTGTGGGACTAGAAAGGGTTCAGAGGGGGCACAGGTGCCTGTCCCCTGCGGGAGGATCCACCCTGCCAGCCCCAAGGGTCTCTGAGATGTTGGGGGCAGCTGTCAGCACGAGGGCAGAGACTGCAGGTGTTGGGCAGCTGGCTGGCCCACCCCCACCTTCTTCCTAGATCCCCCACCTGAGGGCTGAGTCTTCACCCTCTCCATCTGTCTCCACAGGGTCCTCTAAGCCCCATCCTCCCTGGCCAGGCAAACCCACCCACCCTTGCCTTATTCGAACACCAGGCTTCCCATTTGTGGGGCTGACGTATGTGTCTCCAAGCACTGGAGACATCCCTTGGCATAAAAAGAATGAGCCTTTGTGGCAGGTAGGGTGCAGTGTCACCTTGAGTGCCTTAGGGATCCAGGCAGAGGATGCGTAAGGGGGTTCCTGGGGGGACCTGGGAGAAGTGGCCTTGGGGGTCTACGTCTGGTTCTTTGCCCCCTCCTCTCTGGTTTTGTTCCCCTGCTCTGCTTCCCAACCACCATGAACTGAGCAGCATTGCTCCCCTGGGCCCCTCTGTCATGATGTTCCCACTTGGACCCAGCCAGCCACTGACTGAATCTTCTTGAAAGACAAGCCGAATTACACCTCTCCTTTAAATTGTGGGCTTCAGGTATTGCATCCCTACAGTGGAAAAGCTGACTAACGCAACCTTCAAGCTATTGCAGAACTTGTGGTGCAGAAGATACACAGCAGCCACAAAATAAGGTTTGAAAGTGAAGAGTAAACCACTCCAAGGAGAGCCACATCGCTCGCGCCTGGCCCAGTGCACAGGTGTCAAGCTTTCTTCCTCTGCTTTGATACCCGCTTTGTTGGGATGGAACTCATGTCCCGTGCATCTGACCCTGTAAAGGGCAGCACATTATGGCTTTTACTTTATTCACAGGGTTGAGCAACTAGCCCCACCATTAGCGTTAGGACACTTTTATCTCATCGTAAACCCTGAAAACCTCAGCTCTCATCCCTCATCCCCAGCCTTCGGCAGGCCCTGATCCACTTCCTGTCCTCAGAGAAGCCTACGCTGGGCACTTCACGCCACAGTCACATTACATGTGTCTTTCTGACTGGCCTCTTCCCTTACCCTGGCATTTGCAGGCCTCACTGCTGTAGCTGGCACCAACCCTTCCTTCTTTTCTGAAGTTGAGCAAAGTTCACTGGGAGGGATGCTCCCCTTTCATGCTCTTTATCCACACAGCGGGTGGTGCGCTTTGGGGTTGTTTCCTATCCACTGGCTGCCGGAATAAAGTTGTTCTGAGCTCCCATGTCCAAGGTTGCATGTGGAGAGCTGCTTCTCCCTCAGCTTAAGAACTCGCGGGGTCCTGAAGGGTCGTGTGGGTGCAGGGGCCTGCAGGGTTCCACGTGCTGCCGGGCATCGGGGTCAAGCGATTGTCCTGCCAAGGGGCACATCAGGCAGGTCGCCTCCTCACCTTCATGGAGGAAAGGCGAGCCCTTTAAAAACCGAAGCCCTTCCTGAGCATGCATCAGCCTTCTCCGAAAGCTGCTTTGGAGATGAGAAGACAAAGTAGAAGAACCCTTCCCAGACACTGAGCGAGAGGAGTCGGGCAGCGGAGGAAAAGGCTGCTCTGATTAGCCAAGAGTTAAGGGTGAAATGCATCAGAAAAGCTCTTGATTTCAGAATGCACCTTTGTCTCTCCAGTTGGCTACACCTTTGCAAAATGCATTGCCGCCCATGGGGCTGAAGGCTGAACTTTTGTGAGTTTGATTTTTCGGTCTGGTTATTTCTGATCTCAAGCGGCTCTGTGGATTCTGTCCGGATGGCTAAGAGATCACTCTCAGTGCAGTGTACTTACAGATCACGTTAACTGGTGAAAGACCCTCTCACAGCCCTGAAATGTAGGCAGGGCTGGGGTCACCGAGGAGGGTCAGTAGCACCGAGACCCAGTGAGAGTCAGAACGGAGGCTCTGGAGCCAGGACTCCTGACTGGCAGCCACTTTCTCTCTGAGGGGGGCAGTGCTTTGTTTAGAATGAAGCAGGACTTTAGGCAGTGCCTTGACAGTCTCCTGTGAGCAGCACCCATGTCGCTGGCCTCTGCACTTCTGCCAGGGTGGGACTCCGAGGGGAGGGTGGCTTCTCGCTGGGTAGGTGGAGTACCTGAGTGTGGCAGTGCCCTGGAGCTCAGTCTCCCCTCAGCACCTTCTCTCCGGTGCTGTGCTGTGCCGTGCCCTCCCCCAGTGTTTGCTTTGCCCTCGGGACACACCCAGGGGGGCAGAACGCACCTCTGTTGTCAGATGCAGAGTGAGCTGAACCAGAAGTCAGCACCTCACCCCCCAACCTCCCCAGCTGCCTCTCCCAGCAGGAAGGCGCTGCAGACTGCTCAGAAGGAAAGGTAAATGAGCAAAAGAGCTACCCCTAAACCCCCCAGAAAAATGGCTGCGCTCTTTCAAAGGAATTGGAAATCAGTGGATCTTGGGGACTGTTGCTATTTTTCATTACCAGAAAGGAAGAGTCTTCTTTTCAGGTTGGATACACTGGGTGGGCAGCAGGGCCCTTGCATGCTGACAGCATCTTCCAGCCTGGGCACAGCACTGCCTAATCAGGAATAATGGCGTGATAATCCTGAATTATGAAATATGTACTTAGATGCAGCTTTATTACTTTCATGTACTCTACACACTACTCAGCAAGATATAAATCTGTATTACTATGAGGATGGGAGTTAATGAAAAAATACAGTACCACGTGATCCATTATAATGATAAAAACCCAGTAGCACGTGGGAGTTAATTGCCAGGCCTAGAGCCGAACTCCCACAAAGTCATTCTAAACTTACTGATTCCTGGTGTGGACACAGAATTGATTTAGCTTGAATTTTTTGTGTTCCTGGTTTTTATGTTCCTGACCGTTTCCAGGCCTTTTTTCAGATACGAAAATTTCAGCCCAAATCTCATACGCTCAGGAAACAAAAACAACAAAGACCTGCAGAGTTTGTCTCTTAGTTCAGACAACATTCCAGAAACAGACTGAGCCTCCAAGCCAGGACAGGCGGCGGGGAGCAGCCTGGGGGGACCTGAAGGGAAGAGGACGCTGGAAATGCTCATGTACAGCTCATGCCTCAGTTTACGTATTTGCACTTTGCAAACTGTTAACTTAGAGCTTGGCCCTTCGTCGTCCCCAGCAGACAGCTGCTGACAGGCGTCTAGGTATCAGCGCCCTCTGCAACAGCACTGAATTTGGAGAGACGCAAAGACAGAGAGGAAAGGAAGAAGGAGGTGCGTGCTGGAGCCACAGGCCCGGGCTTACCAGGCCGTTCTAGAAGCTGCTGCAGGCCAGGCCAGGCAGCTGGAGGCAGCTGTGGGAGGCACCTGCCTCAGGACCCCAGCTGGAGGCAGATCTCCCAAGCAGAAGCGCAGTGTGGAACCAGCACCCCCGGGGCCCATGGGCACCACTGTCATCAGCTGGCCTGTCCGTGACGCGGGCCACACCGCAGAGCCACATCCTGTCGCCCTTGCACACCACCCTTCCTGCCATACTCTGCCCTGTGAGTTCCGTGGGGCTGCACAAAGGTAGTGACCCTCGGTAAGGTGGCCATTTGTTAGCAAGAGGTAGGAGGAAATGAACAGAGAATGTTGGGCAGGAGGTCGATGAGTCAGTGTCAGCGAGGGGTCCGTCTGCCTCCTGGAACAGAGCTGTTCTCTGCCCCTCCAGTGTCCCAGCGGCTCTCAGCCACATCTCAGGCACCTCCCTTCCTCCAGGTGCAGCCCAGGTGAGCCTTCCCTCCAAAGGGAGAGGCCCCTCTGCCCCATGTGTCATGGGCAGACATCAACTGAGTGAGGGAAGGGGGCATGCAGAGGATGGGGCATCCAGGGCTTCCAGGAACAGGACACAGCTACTGTGAGCATCCAGAAGAGGCTAATCAACATAATCATACAATAGGTCTTTTTAATATGGATGTATCTTCTCTCGCCTCAAAAATTATATGTTGCTGTAGCATCTTTATGTTTTTATCATAAAGTCAAAATGTTAATATCCACATCCTCAAACACTTCAGCAAAAAGAAAAATAATACGAAATTATAATGAAGAGCACGTATTTCAAATCTGAATCTGTGCGGAAGCCAGTCCTTAATGTGCAGGTCCATGTGAACATTGGCGCGGAAAGGCTTCCTCCGGGAACCTGTGGCACCCAGGTCTGTTGGATCCATGCCTCAAAGTAGCGCATTCAGGTGAAACACGCACACCGGGTGAGGTGGCCGGGGATGTGTGGGGCATGTGTGGCCGGCGTGTCCTGAATTACAGGCGGGGCTGGTGCAGGTCGCCTGTCCCACAGAGATTAAGCAGCCCTGAGCCCGGAGCCTGCACGGTGGCCCAGGCTCCTTCCCTCACGAGCCTGCACCCCAGTGAACGACCCCGCATGCCCATGTGGGCCTGGCCCAGGAGAGACGCTCCCAGCGGGGCAGGCAGAAGTCCCGGGCCCAGCTCTTGGCTCTGGGCCCTGCCCTTCCTGCCCCAGGGCCTCCCCCATGCTCCTCTGGCCCGGCGAGGGGCTCCTCCACTTCCTGCTGTGGACCGGACCGGCTGCGCGCACAGAGCACTGAGCTTCTCCAGCAGAGAGCGCTGCCAAACGCCGTGGGATCTGGGCTCGTGTGGACGCAGCCTGTGTGGTGTGGACCGTGGACCAGACGCTTGCGTTCCTGCCTTGCGCCCTACTCCAGGGAAGGCTGATCCAGTGTACAGACGTCACTGAGGTGGGAGGAGGCACTCACAGTGGTGGGGCACCGGTCCTGCAGGGTCTGTGCCCTTGTACAAGGTGCATCCACAGAGAGGCCTTGAGGACGCTGCAGAAAGGTCGCCATCCACTGGCCAGCAAGCAGGGCCTCTCCAGAGACCTCGCCAGCTGAATGCCGACCTGGGGCTTCCAGCCCGTGAACCTGAGATCAACACCGAGGCTGTTTAAGCCGCCAGCCCTGGACCTGTGACACTTGGTGATGAATTCCAAGGCAACACTCGAGAGAGAAGCAAGATCGAGGCCCAAAGACTGATAGGAGTCCGCCTGGCTGGACTGCGCCAGGCGCAGCAGGTACTGGTTTCCCACCAGTAGCTCAAGGCACCTCTGCTCTCAGACACAGCCACAGCCACGGGCACGCTCCTTGGTGGGCGAGCAGCGATGCAGAGGCGGAGAGGTGCTCTGCTGACACCTCCCTGGAGATTGGTGGGCATTCCCAAAGGGCCACGAGCTCTCCTCACCCAGTGCACCCTGAGGCAGCAGGAACAAGGTGGAGTCAGAGCACAAGAGCAGTGTGCCTCCCTGTGCGGAGTCCTCCTCCTCCTGTTAGACGTCTGTTTGGCTGGCCGGGTTTTGAAGAACACCCAAGGCTGAGTTCCATCTCTAGGACTCGAGGCTTTGTGCAGCCAGACATGACCAGGAAAGGGGCCAGGCCGAGCCTGCAAGGTGGGGCAGGTGGCCCTGCCGTGGCCCTGGACTGTCACAGTGGACAGTGGTAACCTCCGATGGCGGCCGGCATGGTCTGCAGGGCGCCTCAGGGGGAAGCAGCCTCCAGAGGAGAGGTGGCCCTGAGACTGGCTGGGTGACCTGGCCCTGGGGGAGTGACCACTGCCGTGGGGGTGGGGCAACCCACGTGTGCCAGCAGTGGCCAGGTGGGCACAGACAGAAGCACCTCCTGGAACCCTCTTCAGTCATTCTCAAATCTAGCTGCCGTGGCTGGAACGTGGCCTGGGGTCATTGCAGCACCAGACAAACCAGCCTCGCTCAGAGCCAGCCACTCCGGACCCCTCCTCTAGGCCCGGCATGTGGGCTAACAAATTGTAGTCACGGGAGAGCCCCGCACCTGGGAGAGAGGAGCCATAACCGGCATCGTGGTCCTGCTCACGCAGAGCGTCATCACAGAACAGGCAGGATGGTAGGATGGCCTTTTCACATACAGTTTTGTTAAACTTCAATGACACTAGTAATTTACTCACATTTCTCAATTTCCAAAACCACAACTTGGCATAGAATATTTTCAAAAATAAATTATATAGAGAAATTGAGTTGGCACAAAAACATAAAAAGTCAATCCAAGGTTTACAGGTGAGTAGAGAGAAGACACCCCCACCCTGATTCACGGAGCTGGGGGGGGTGTGAATTCTAAATGGCGAGTCCTGAGAAAGCTCCTGTCCTATGGCGTCATCCTTGTTGAGCATGATCTTGCTCCAGATGGGAAATTAACCCGGCCCACAGGTCCCCAAAAGTAGGTGGTGGAGAGGCTGTCTGGGTACAGAACTGGGTGACCACAGGGCACTGTGTGGTGGAGCAAACTTGCTGAAGATTTAAGGGCAGATCATGAAATATCCAGATTGTGCAGCAAACTGAGATTGAAGATGAACTGTATCAAATATTCGATACTCAAACGTCGCTATCCACTTGCGGGCAGCGGGTGCCTGCACCAGAGTCTCTGCCACCTCTGCAGGGAGGAAGGGCGTGTGTGGGCAGGGCCGGCCCTCCGAGGGACCCTGTCCTCGCCAGGAGCCCCTCATCTGGACCAGGGGTTCTCGGCCAGCACTGGGAGTTTGGCAGCACCGGTTTCCCATGGCTGCTGTAACTACACTGACATCAGACAGCATGGATTTACCCTCACAGTTCTGAGCTGCTGTCCCCTGCTGTCCCATTCAGACTGTTGGCAGGCTCTCGCTTCCTCCAGAGGCCCTTGTCGGGGAGCCTCTGCCTGCCTCTCCCCACTTCTGGACAGAGTACCCCGGCTCCGGCCACTCCTCCGCAGTCTCTGCCTCCCTTGTCACATGACCTGCTCTGTCTCTCTTCTTTCCCCTCTCCGGTGGACGCTGGCCATTGGACTGTAGTGCTGCGACGGAGAAGCCAGGGTGATCACCCTCTCTGCATCCGTGCCTCACTTCCAAGGCAAAGGCCTTTTCCATGTAAGGACAGCACATGTCCAGGGACGCAGATGTGGACACCTCCGGCCGGGGCAGCCTGCGGCCCTCTGTGCCGGGCAGGCCACCTCCCCCGCCTTGCTGAGGAACAGTGCGGGGTCCCTGCCTGAGCAGAAGTCACCGCCCCCTGGTCCGAGCCGTGAGCCCTGCCCCAGCCCCACATCCTGGCCCAGGTGGCCGCCTCGCAGCTCTGCGCCCCTGACCGCTGATCCCATCCCTGGCTGCTCCTCTCAGCTCCACAGTCGGAGTCCTTCTCTGACGCTGTCTCCTCATGGGCTTTCGTTTCTACTTTTAATCTTCACCTTATTAGTCTGTGTTTGCAGTGCGGGACGATTACATCCATGTGGAGCTGGTGCTACACAAACACATCGCCCCTCTTCACTCACCCCCTTCCCTGCCCTCCCTCCTTCTCTTGGTCTAGTTCCCATCTGCAAACTGTCTACCTTCCTGTTTCCTATTATCTCTTTTATTTTGCTCTTTCATTTATTAGATGGACTAGTTTAAATATCACATGGGTTCTCTCTCAGGAGAAACCCAAAGCACAAATAATTGAAGGTCCAGAGTCTTTAAAACCAGCTTCTTCTCTCTGTCTGCTTGTCCATGCCCAGTGCCACCCCTGTCTGAGCTGCCTGTCCCCAGGGCTGTCACGGAACCTGATGGCCTTGTCCCCTGGCCCATGGATAGATACACAGTGGCCCATGCTCTGCAGAAACACCTCCAGGAAAATCTCACCTTCCCGCTGCACAGGGCACCACCAGCTCTGCTCCAGCCCAGCACCGAGCTCACTGTGGATCGAGTTCCCTGCATGACTGGACTCTCCCGCGGGCTCTGCAGAGGTGTTCCTGCCCTTGACCAAGGCCAGGTGGAGGCAAGCAGGGCTGCTCTCCAATAATTCATCCCACTTAACATTCAGAGTGCTCTGTGGAGACGTTTATGGGGCCATGAAACCCTTGAGGGACCTCATGAATATTGAAGTTGGGTTGATTTGGGAGGATTTATGGTTCTAACGTCAGCACACTGTGGTGGTGTCTGTCCTCACTGCCAACCCGTACAGGTCTAGAATACGCACCATCCAGAATGCAGTCTTTGACCAGGAAAACATCTGTTTTGGAGAATGGACCCACTCTTAAGAGGTCCAGGAGAGAGGGATGACAAATATCTCAAGCCAGAGTCCAGGCACCAGAGGTGACAAGGGGGATTCCTGGCATCAGCCTTACAGTAGAAACATCTCACAAAGGCGGGTATGTGAAGGACGTGGCACCTGCTGACCTTTGCAAGGACAGCGGCATCACACCTGCATGTCCTTGGGCCCGAGTCAAGTTCTACCCAGATCCCAGAGCCTCTTCACCCGGCTCTGCAGCTTGGCCCTTCCTGGTGATCACACATTACTATATTTCCAGTTCAGCAGTTTCTGTGAGATCCCAGATATGCCCTACCGAAGGAATAATAAAACTAAGTAAAATTTTATTATCAGGAAAAATGCCCGTGGCTGTAAGACTTTTTATAGTGGTAATGTTTGGTTTTAATATTTAATAAGCATAAACCACCATAAGGAAACATAACATTGTGTTCAGTCCCTTCAAGGATGGTGAGATTTGAAATTGTACAGGTGAAACTTTATCTGATGTAACTAAAAAGGACTTGGATGCACTTCAAACTGAGATGCAGAATCCAGATGTCTGGTCTCCAGGCCCGCTGAGAGCCCGTGCCTCACAAGAACAAGTCCAACACTGTGCTCCAAGGAGCAGTAAAGACAGAAAGTAAGAGTCTCCGGGGAGTGGGAGCCACCAGTCACATCCCCAACCTCTGTGGGTGAAGTCAGAGTGGGATCTGCTGATTAAATCATCCCAGTACAGGTACAGGGTGTAGGTGACCCTAACCAACCCACATCGGTTACCACTTTTGAAAACCGAGTAACTTGCTTACAGATTCCCTGAAGGTGCTGAGCACTGAGCAGAGAGACCTTGTAATCCTGCTGCAGAGCCCAGTTCCACTCTCTGTAATTTTGAAAAAGGTGAAAATTTCAGCGTGAAACCACTCAGAAAAGAGGGGTCAAAGGGTACTCACTTCTACTTTGAAGGGTTTCCTTTTCTTGACTTTTACAGCTGCCAAGTGACATAGATTTATAGCGATCAATTCCAAAGCCTGCAGGGCTGAAGCATGTGTGGGTTTTCCTTCAGTCATGGTGGTGTGGGGCCCATGTCTCGTGGGAAGCACTAACTAGGCGTGCTGCAGGGTTGGGGGAGAGATAATGGGACACAACTGGGAAGACATGGGATTTCAGAAGTTGACAAATACAAGAAAATTTGTTTCTTGAGCTAAAAACCAAATCATCCAGTGAAGAATGAGTCATGTATCTTAGGAATTATGTGGGAAAAATATGAGTAAATACATTATTTTATCACGTTTGTTACCTAATTATATCACCCCATCCCATGTATCACAGTCACACAGACACGGGACTAGCCCGAGCATGGTTTGTCACCATCCTCAGTACACCCCTGCCTCTCCAACAGGCTACCGACAAGGCTCCCAGTGAGCTCGGCTTTGGCCGGGTGGGGCAGGTTGAGGCTGAAGCCCAGCCCCACCATAAGAGGTTGCTGTTGCATGGTGAGAGTCCAGGGTGGTTTTGCTGACTGCAGCAGCAGCATCCACCCAACTTTCTTATCAGGAGTTAATGACACAGGTTGAATAAACAACCCGGTAAGCTACTCATTTCTAGACAGCAGCCCGTGTCAAGCAGTCTATATAGTGTAAGCCGCACAGCTAACCTTAGACAGCAAGTTAGGCTCCCCAACCAGCCCAGGCCCAGCCAGGAATGGAGACCTCAGCTGTTCCTGGTACAGTGGGCCCTGATGATCGAGTCCCAGCCAGATGGGGGACCAGGACAGGGCCAGTGTCCCTGGGGAGATAGGGCAGCTACTGCTACCCTCACCAGTGGGCTGTGTATACGGGTGCTCCCACCAGGACGCTGGCCAGTCCACGGGTGTACTCACCAGAAACTAATTAATCCATCTGTGTGCTTACCCGGGTACTAACTAGTCCACTGGGCTGCTCACCAGAATACTGGCTAGTCCATGGGGCGTGCTCAGCAGGATGCTGACTAGTCCGCAGGTGTGCTCACCAGGATGCTGACTAGACTTGCTAAACAAAAGGAGTATGAAAAAGCCTCCTCGTCAAGGCATTACATCACGGTCACAGGTAGTATTCCAATAACACCAAATTCGCCTTCTGTCCTGGCACTTGAAAGGTTCCTTAATGCTTTGGAAGTTTATGAAATTATTTTTTGCCTGTCATGTTTGATTACCATAATTTGAATTCCCTCCTATGGATGTTGAATGACTTGAATATTCATGTTTAGTAGCATACGCAACATTCAGCTTATTTAATTGTTTTAACTGGGGAATGACTTAGTCCATAAAAAGGTTATGGTTTGCTATAAAGGCTTTGCTTTGCTCTTCAAACTGTTTCCTTACAATTTCCTAGACTTTATTTAAGACAGGGGCCATAAAAACCTTGCCTGTATAAGAGGCATCTGAGACATCTGCTAACCATCACTTCCCACTCCTGAATCTGATTCTGTAGATGAAGCTTCCAACTTTGAATTTTCAACAGGACCCCCAAGTACTTCTGATGCCACTGCTCCAGATGCAAATATGCAAAATACATTGTACCCCACCCATATGTGTCGATGAATATTAATGAGGGAAAGGCAGTAACAGCTACTAGTGCTGTCAGAATCACTTGAGAATCCCCTTTGGCTTTGCCTGACCTTGACAAAGCAAAGGGCAAGGTCTTGTAGTGGTTAGGATACCAGCTCAAGCCAGGCCAGGTGTGAGGCAGTCTTAGTATCTACTCTCACCAGCCAGTGAAGTGCAAGCTGCTTTCATAGAGCAGAATGCATTGTGTCTGTGGTACCCAGAGGTCACAGCCCGGCTGTCTGCCGCCAGATGTGAGGGCTGGAAGTGTACACATGTGGATGTGTGCAAGGGAGGCGTTTAGCCCAGAGCCTGCACCAAGCAAGCACTTACACTAGTTATCGGTGTCTCTAGCATTTACTTTCTTGTATTGCCCTTGGCACATCTCAGTAGCTGGTAGTGTGTCTCATCTGATCAAGAAAGTCACCCAGAAAGCGGTACTATAGATGCTATCTGAGATTACGACTCCGACTGACACAGTTAAGAGCTGCTGACCTCCCATCTGCTCTTCAATTGGCTTCCACAGCTTAGTGGAAAGAGCGATTACTGCACTGAATCACGGTTTGTATTCCGAGGCTTTCCTTTAGTGCTGTCCTGGTGGAGGCCTGCACTGGTGAGGCACGTAAGATGCTGGGTTTCTCCTAAAACCGCTGGGAGGGTGCAAGGGGCGATGTTTCCAAGAACAGCTGGAGAAGTGAAGCTGGGCTGCAGTGTGCCAGGCCACCATTCCCAACATTCACATACGGCAGGTAAGGTGGCTGAGCTTGGCTGGGGTCCCAGAGGATTCACGCCTCTTCCCTCTTTCCTTTCTTGGCCAGGAAAGAAACCCACACAACTTGAGTTTTAATGTAAGTGCACACATACACACACAAGCTGGGTTTCTGCACAGGCTCACAGAGCACCGAGAGACTTGAGCCTAAAACCCACACGTGGGCGGGTCCTCGAGCCAGAGTCACCCGAAGATGGTTCTCAGGGACCCAAGGGGCCAGAGGAGCTGGGAGGTGGCAGAAGCACTGAGCTCTGGGCTGACTGAGGACGCACGAGTGTGCATCACCTCAGTCCTGACAGGGAGCACTTCCATAGCCTTGGTGAAGGAGGACACTGGGGTTTGGTGAGATTTGTGAATGTCTTCTATGTGCTTGGATGTAGGGTGTATCCTGCCATTGCTAAGCGTCTCATACACAGACACATTCAGAGGTGAAGTTCGGTAGCCAGGGATAGTGACACATGCCTGTAAACCCAGCTACTTGGAAGGATGAGATGGGAGGACCGTAAAGTCCAGGCCATCCCGGACAACTAGTCAAGGCTTTGTCTCAGAACAAAAGATAAGAAGGGCTTGGGTTGTAGCTCAGTGGTGGTACAGTTGCCTAGCATGTTCGAGGCCTAGGGTTCAATCCCCGCTACTGGGGGCTGGGGGGGATCACTATGACTCTTCTTGCCCCAGGAAGATGTCCGTGGGTAACTAGCATGAAGTGCACACTGGGCGGGGTCTTCTTAATCTTTAAATTTTTGTCAGTCCATGTTTGCAGTGCATGATTACATTCATCTTCGTTCCTTTCATTCCCTTCTCTGCTCCTTCCACTCCCTTCCTTCGACTCTTGGTCCCTTTCCCTGTTTCCTACCATCCATTCTGTTACTTTGCTCTGTATTTAAACTTCGAGTTTCTCATGGAAGAGAAACCATGCCATACTTGGGCCCGCATGTCTGATGTGTTTCATTTAACATGATGGTCTTGAGGTGCATCCATTTCCAACAAATGACTCCAGTGGCTTCCTCCTGGAGCAGAATAATTCTCCGGTGGTCTGTGGACAAGACGCCTCCCAGCAGCAGTGACTGTCTCTTGCTCCCAGGCCACTGCAGCTCTGCTGCCCTCCTCTTGGGCTGTGGGCGTGAAGCCCCAAGGACACCAGAGCTCCTAGCAGACCCCTGCCCCAAACGCATGAAGCCTATGGGGTTCCCAGAACATCCTGCCTCCCTACCAGCTTTGAGCTGCGGACTGAACGCCCCCCCCACTCCTGAGAACAGAGTCTCAGAGCCCAGTCAGCACCCTGAGGTTCCGATTGCACCTCTGCCTGCATGGTCCTGGGTCGCCAGTGGGGAGGGGCAGGCTGGGGCCAGCGAGTCGGAAGGTAGGGCTCGCTCAGGGCTGGGGGATGCAGAGAGAGAGAGACAGGGGACTCGGGTCCACCCCGTGATGCGGCTCCAGGCCACCAGCCTCAGTGGGCCTAAAGCGAGTGCTTCCAGGACTGCAGTGTTTCTGTGTCCTGAGTCCCGGTGAGCGTCCTGATGCCGACCTGCAGTCCCCACCCCGTGTGCAAAGTGAGCTCAGCATTCGCTCCCCTTCGCAGCCCCAGGAATCCCTTCTCCACTTCGCAAGCTGGGACCTCCTTGGAGGAGGCATCGGTCTCCTCAGGGAGGGGCCGTCTCTTCCCTGGGTTCCTTGTCTTGTTCATTGCTTCTCATCCCGTCCTGGCCGTGGGCTCCCGAGGCCTACGTCCTCTGCTCCCTGAAGGGTTCGTGCCTGTGACTGCAGCCCCTGGAGGGCCGTGCTGCTGGGCACCCTGGGGACCCACACGCAGCCTCAGGGCCCCTGGCTGGGGGTCAGAGCCCTGCCAGGTTGCTTCGTTCCTCACGCCTCGCTGCTGATGACCAGTTCTCGCCCAGCAGCCCCCTCCTGGGTACAGGCTCATCTTGCGTGTGTGCACTTACCAATCTGTGTAGGACACGAGGTGCTACCCGTGGCTTAACACTCGACGTTGCCCCAGAGCGTAACGCTGTTGGCAGGGCTGAGGAGGAGGGCAGAATGCGGGCCTCTGGCTGGCTCCTGGGGAGGAGCCGGGCAGGAGGCGCAGCTCCCTGTCCCTTCACTCTGCTTGCTGTCCACCGTGCCAAAGGCCGGGTGCAAGTAATGGCCAGCCACCCTTTGTGGAAGCAGGGCCACATTAACCATGGAGGGACAGTGTCTTACTTCTCCCCAGGGCGGAGTGGGCCACTCATCAGCAAACAGGCCTCTGGACTTCGTCCTGCGGCTTCTCTGAGGTCCAGACGGGGCCTGTCCCACCTCCAGCCCACCCTGCTAGGATGCCAGAAAAATAAAATGAGTGCTGCAGAGAAAAATAAAATAAAAGCATATTCAGCACACAAGCGTTTCCCTTGAGACCAAACTTCCCAACTCCACCCAAACTGGAAGGGCGAGGCCCACAGAGCCGAGGCAGCACACGGTCATTTTCCAGCCTCCTCACATGGCACTGGGAAAGAAAAGGGGGACAATGAGGACCTCTGAGTCTTGAAAAGCCTTAGGGAAACAGATATTTGATGAAGAAAATTCCCGCTGTGATTGGAGCAGTGGCTTCCTGTGAGAACAAAACCATCTCCTTCACAATGCAGAAGTCAGGAGCTTGAATCCTAAGGATGTTTTGGGACCCAAGCAGTCAGCCAAGTCACCTCTGCCTCTCCTGTCCCACGGAGAAGCAACCAGATCCACTCCTGAGAGCCGGGAGCACATGTCCTGGTGCCTCTCGCTCCGCCCGCGGGTTTGGGGCTCACCAGTCAGCCTCGCTTGCTGGTTGCCCTGTCCTCCGAGGAGCTCAGTGGGGCTCAAGTGGACCCCACTGCCTCCGCCTTGGCTAAACGTGGGACGCCATCCTGAGCTTCTGACAAGAGGTGACACTGCAGCTCTTACCAGCCAGCCACACTTGGGACGATGTTTAGCGCCTTGATGAGGGGACTTAACCCCAGCTGCGCTGTCCAGAGCCATTGTTTCCACAACACGTTTGGTCAGTAAGTTCAGTGATCTCTCCCAAAGGTACAGGAAGACAGGGGAGGCGGCCTGTGAGTCCCTGGCTTGAAGTCCTTCCTTCTCTGCGTATCCAGCGGAGCCGCCCAGCAAACAAGAGGCTCAGTGTTCCTGTCCTGTTTGGGATTCCCTGAGCAGATGGGGCTGCTGGAGGGGCCCTGATGCGTTCATCCCAGTTGCTGCTCTCGGCAGCGACAGACTCTCACACAGCGCACAGTGGGGCTCCACGGGGCCGACCTTGCACATGGATGGGATGTTCGCTTGCCTTGATTTCCTGGAGCCTCCAGCTACGAATCATTTATTATCCTGCAGCCGTCTTCTCTGAGGCATTGTGCTGCTCACTGGCTGGGAAGAGCCACTCCATTCCGATGAGCTGAGCGAGCCTGGACCGGTCCCCATTGTAGGAAGCAGCAGGGGATGGAAATACTTGGCATGGCCTCGCACTCTGCTTGGGAAAGCACTGGATCCCAGCATAGGGAACAATGTGAGAACAGCGAGCCATGGTCTCAGCCACAATGTCTGCCCAGGTCCCCAAAGAGCCCAGCCGCTCACAGGGCAGGCAATGGAGTAGCCGAGGAAACGGACCCCACCGAGCATGCATCTGGGGATTCAATGGGGAACAAGGTGGCTTGTTCCACTCTGCGTCATGTTCTGTGTCTGCCATCGCCAGAGCTCCTGGCCACAGAAACTGTTTCCCCGCAGAGCGTGGGCCACGAAGAGATGTGTAAGCGCATTTGTGTCCGACAAAGCAAAGCGCTAGAGAAAACCACCTCCCTGGGAGAAGCTCGTGTGGAGCTCCAGCTCCACAGTGGAGACGGACGCAGACAGGCCGCAAGGCGCAAAGGACCGGATGGCGGCTTGTGTCATCAGATGCGCCTGTGATGGCAAACAAGGCTGAGGCAGCTTCACCTAACTGTGTCAGTCAACACCAAAAGCTGCATATCCTCAGCGCGCCCCACTTTCTCTTTAACCACCCCACAGCTCCTGCAGTTATGGCTCCAGGATGCATCAGTGTGTCTCCTCACATGCTGGCTCCTCTTAAGAGGAAGATGAGAAGGAAAGCCAGCCGGAGGCTTGCCTGTGAGGGGGCTGCGCGGGGCGAGGGCTGCCCTGGAAGACGCCTGATCCCCTGCAGACCGCAACCCAGCTGCTCCCACCTGGGTGACACAACAATTCACTGTAAACTTGAGGGTTTTGCATGGCAGAACTTCATTCCCTCCCAGTTCTGGAGTTAAGAAGTCCAAAGCCAAGGCGTCAGCAAACCAGAGCTCCCTACAAAGGTTCAGGGATTTGTGGCTGAACAGCCATGGTCTCTGTCCTCTCGTGGGTTCCACTGTGTGCGTCGTCTCAGGAGCAGTCAGTCCCACTGGATTAGAACCACGGGAATGGCCCCAGCCGAGCACCTCTGCCTGCCTCTGCCAACTGTGTGGCCTGTGAGGAGCAGGCCGGGGCAGCAGGGACCCGCCAGGGTCTGCAGGGCCTCCTCACACAGTGGCTCCCGAACCCCCGGCCTGCCCGCCTGTCTAGAAGCCTGTTGAGGAATATCGTCCCTTCTCAGTGCTGGAGAAAGAAGCAAGGGGACCGAGCCTCAAACTAGCTTCCCAGGGTCTCAAACCCTAAGGCCGGGATTTCTGCTCTCTCTCGACCTGCCCTTTCCCTACCCACAGGCTCTGGGTAGTGGCTGCTGGCAGTGTGGACCCAAGATCCTACAAAGACGCTGTGCCCAGAGGCCAAGCTGCAGCACCCGCTTCGTGCTAGTGCTGCCGTGTAGACTTGGTCTGGCAGCACCGTCTCTGCTTTTCCTCCCCACTCATACACACACTGGATAGCTAGAAGGTGTCACATTTCTGAGCCTCACTTCTTCAGGGTGTGCACATTCTGCCGGAAGAATATTTGTCCAAAATGCAGTCTTTCTTTCTCTTCCTGTTTTCACATTTGCGGCATAATTCTGCCTGAGTGTAAATTGAAGGAAAAAAAAAGAAAAAGGAAAGTAATCCCGACTCAGCCACCATTGTTTTTTAGCACAGATTCCCAGGATTAAACTTGACCTCAGCATGGAAAGAATGGCAGAGTCTCCGAAGGCTGGGTCACCTTTGACACTGCCGCAGGAGTGAAGTCAGGCTGTCATGATGGTATACAATGTAACTGTTCCTAGTAATCAGTGTAAAGTGTGGTGATTTATGACTACTTAAGTTACAGAAAATAAGATAAAATCTCAGTGTAAACCAAGAGATGATGAGCACAGACATAGTGAAGGAATCCCATTGCTTTTTGCTGGTAGAATAGAAGATGTAAACATTTCTATGGAGCAAATCCTATGTGGAGTAAATTTAGAAAAGAGCACACTGCTCTGGGGATGCTTATTCTATATTATTAAATATCATTTACAGTGAGAAACGTGACCGGAGTTCAGGTGAGGAGAGTGTGAAACGCTGAAGGCCCAGTTCAGCCCCTCGCTCAGGCACGTCTCCTGGGGAAGCCGCCATCCAGCCACGGGTGCCCACGGCTGAGGCTTCCGAGACCAACAGGGCCACCCCAGCCCTTACTAATGGGGCGCGTCCTTTCATTCTGTCTGGGGAATCAGGAAAGGGGGACACGGCCCAAGCTGCTTGCTCTCCTGAGTGCCTCCATCCCGAGCTCTTCCGTGACCTCAGGTCACCCCTTGGCCACAGCTGCTGGGTGCTCAGGGCAGGCATGGGACTGCGAGTCCTCGGCTGGCTTCTGACCTCAGACTCCTCACCGTGGGCTCTATCAATAGGGCACACTTCCATCTAGCCTCACCCCGGGGGCTCCCCGGAATCCAAGTTTCAAAGGAAATGAGCTGCGCCTGGAGGCGGGATGCCAGAGGCTCCCCGGTGACTGCAGGTACCAGGCTACGGGTCACTTGGCCATGCAGCTTGTCCCTGGAGTGACTGTGTGCTGTCCTTCTTTGCCGTGCCGGGCTGCGCCTGCTTGTGAATGTTGTCTCAGTCTTCAAATCAGCACAGGAGGGGACTCCCTGGTCCTTCACAACAGTGACACATGAAGCCACCGCCCAGCAGGGCCCTGCTGAGGCCAGACAAGGGGACGTGAGCTTTGGGTTCAGCTCACCCTGCAAACACAAGTCCTCCTCCAGGTCTATTTAGTGTCATGTCTTTCACACGTTTGTGGTAAAGAAGTGATGATATAAAGTAAATAAGGTGCCTTTAAACAGAAACACACACAAAGCAAGGTCTCGTTCATGAAAATGTGGTGACCCCAGACCAGCACGGGGCTGACGCTGTGCTGGCTGCAGCAGAGAAGGCTCAGCAAGAGCTAATGCAGTGGGCTTCCTGGAGCACAGGGAGTGAAAATCATGAGAAGCAGCTCTTGTTCCGCTCCTGTGATTGGCACCATCCCCCTATAATTGTCCCCTCTGTGACCGTCCAGCATTTTGCATCAGCTCCAGAGTTTTAAAGTGCAGCTGATCCATGGTAGATGCTCAGGCAATAATGGGCTTGCTGGTGCTTCTGCTCAACCACAGCCCCAAAAACACTCCCGTGGGGACTGCATTTCCCAAAATGCATGAAACCGGTGAAGTCTTGAAATTCACATCTTCCCTGAAATTCCCCAGACCCCATTGTTGGTTTTCAACCTGTTCGGGGGGACTTCATGCTGTCCTAGCTCACTGGGACTTGTGTGAATGGATGCAGGTACCACTGGGTGCCCAGTAACTTTTGAAAGATAAAATCATGCACGGAGGTTGAAGTTGCTGGAATGTGAAATTATAACACTGCGGTTCAATGAATTCCTGACTTATTGCAAACTTGATTCTTTGTTGCATTAGAATTTTAAAATCTTCTTTCTTCCTTTTCTTAAGAAAGTGCTCTAAAGATATCTTGGTTTTTGTCTCTGTGAAATGGTTTTAAAAGATCTTAACTTCATGGTTTGCTTTTCACTCTCAGAAGTAGGAGTAGAAGGCCATCTACCTACCAGCCTGGGTTAGGTCCAGGCATGTCAGCTGAGAAGAGACAGTGAACACCTGGTGTAGAACTCATTCTGAGAAAGAAAATTTGCTAGAAAATTATAAAAAGTCACCCAGACAAGGTGGCACATGACTGTAATCCCAGCACTCTTGGAGGCTGAAGAGAGGACTATAAGCTTCAAGCCCAACCTGGGCAGCTCAGCAACTTAAGGAGAACCTGCCTCAAAACAATAAAAACTGAAAAAGTAAAATGCGAGAAAGAATAGTACAAACCCCTCAGGACAGTACAGTGGGTGCCAATCTCCGACCGGCATCATGACACAAACAGCGTCACAAGCTTAGCCTAGCAGTGTCCCACCAGGGTTGTCACTGTCTACCTTAATGCCAGCCCTAGACAGACCACAGTGTAACTGTGGAGACCATGCCCTGCAGGGGCAGAGGGGGAGTCACCTCTCACAGTCCGCATGACTTCCTTCTGCTCCCAGAGGACCTGGGCCTTGTCCCTGCCAGAGGAGAGTTCAGAGAGGTCCCTGCAGCTCTCCTGCAGCCCTTCCCTCTCTGCCGCACAGGGTCCCAGCCTGTCTCCTTCCTCCAGGTCATGAGGTGTCCCTGCACACTGGCCTCCTGGCTGGCCACTGCTCTGCCCACACTCGTGCACGGCTCGCTCCCACGCCCAGGACATTGGTGACCTGGACCACTGCCCATAGGGGCCTTCCTGGGATGTAAATCTGATCATTTACTTCTCCTCTCATGCTCTCATCTTTTCTTATGGTCTGGGCAGTTGGTGTCCTGAGCCCTCAGTTCTGTGATCAGGAGGCTAAAGTCATGTCTGTGGAGATGGCTTAGCATTTTCTTCCATATGGGTGGGAGCAACCATCTTCCCAGCTTTCTGTGCCCTGAGTGGAAGCCAGAAATTGTGGATCCAGTTCTTAGAAAGGTGACAGGAAGAGGACTGTGCACCATGCTTTCAGCTCTCGGGACACATCAAGAAGTGGCACAGGGGACAGTGGTGGTATTTCAAAGGGTGTGGACCCAGGAGGACGGCGGTAGGACACGGAGGGCCTGGCCTGTCCAAAGCCGGGGTCTGCGGTAGAGAGGACCCCTAGCCAGACACCAGGAGACAGCAGCCGCAGCTGGCCACAGCCTTGCTGACATGTGCGTCTGACTCCGTGAACAGAATCAAAGATAGATCAGGAAAGTTCTCAGAGCCTGAGAACCAACAGGGAAAAAACAGATTGTTTTCACAAGCATGAGGTTGAGGAGACTTCTGAAACAAGTCCCCCAAACAGGACTTGTTAGATGAGAAGTTGTAACTGCGTCAACATTAAAACTTCTTCTATGACAAGATCCCCGAAAGTCAAAACCGGGGCAAAGACCTGGGGAGATCAGAGGACGCATTTGGGAATTCACACTGCCATGGGCCCAGAAGCCTGCAACCATGAGAAAAGCAGACAGAACACACTTCACATGGCAGCTGCTGAGAATAAGGCAGAGCCAGTGGACACAGGAAAAGACAGCACCTCTGGAGCAGGCGAGGATGGGAACCACAGTGCGGGTGGTTTGCCGTCCCTGGTCAGCCAGAAGGAGAAGCCATGAGGGACAACCCTGTGGCTGGGCAGCAGGGCCACATCCACGGCATACAGGAGGATCCGTGGGGCCCCCACATCCAGTGCCGGGGTCTGCGTGCTGCCCTCCTCCCCGGCCCTGGTGTCTCGGCCGGCTGGAGGCCATGGAAGGGAGTCCCGGCCACTGGGCAGCCCACAGGAGCCCTGCCTCCATGTGAGGTGCAGGGTGGCAGCCTGTCCGCACAGCTGTGACCCCGACCTGCACCAGGGGTGAAGACCCAGCCCTGCCCAGGCCACGCAAGCACCCTGGGCCATGGACACGTGGGCACGAAGTGTGAGTGTCATCTGAAAGTCCTGCTGGTTGGCAACTGTGCCCTCCCGGGAGAGCCCAGCACTGGGGCAATGTCCCGGCTGGCGCTGTCAGAACTGGGACGGCGCACGTGCTGTGACTGAGCCCTCTCACCTTGGCTGTCTTGGAGAAACCTTAGCACCTTTCTGAAAAAGCGGGCACAATTATTGAGCACCTGCTCTCGTACACAGAAGCAAATGACAGAGCCCCAGCTACAGGATAGTGCTGCGGACACTTAAACAGAATAAACCAGTATGTAAATTTTAAATAAATGTATGTGTAAAGGCGTTAAATGTGTGGAAAATACGTACAAGTTCAGCGGGTAAATATATACAGGAAGAGCTAGGGCAGACCCAATTCTAGGGACAGGTCATCAAGAATTGGAAGTATCTTAACATCTTTACTTCTCCCCCCTGAAAAGAGTAATTACATATTGCTTATAATTCCATTTACTACTTATAGAGAAGATATCAGAAGTAAATATATCCAAATATCAGTATTTAATTTTCTGGTCAGTGTTTAAAATGCAGACAAGGAGGACGAGAGAGAAAAGAGAGAGCACATTTCCCCAGAGACTGCCTGCGTTGAAGAGGGAGACAGACACCCTTGGTGATGCTGGACGGGATGAAAGGATTTGCATGTCAGAAGGACATGGATGTTGGTGGACCAAGGTTTGCCTACTATAAAATGAGGACACAGCAGAAGGTGACCGCCCACAGGCCAGGGCGAGGACCCTCACCAGAAGCCACCACCTGGACTCCACTCTCAGATTTCCAGCCTCTAGAGCTCTAGAACAATAGCTTCTCTTGCTTCATCCACCCAGGATATGGCATTTGTGATGGAAACCTAAACAATCTAGGACACCAGCCAATAAGCAGCAACACAGTGCTCACCCCATGTTAGGCAGCAGCCAGTGTCCCTCAGCTGCCCATTGGTGTGACAAAGTGTCAGAGGAAACCACCTTCAAAGAAGATGCGTTCTTTTGGCTATGAGTGCAGTACTGGAGTTTTTGGTGCGGGGTTGGTGGCCTCGTTGTCTGGGACCTGAGGTGAGGCAGGAGGTTACGGTAGGAGCCACAGTGGAACAAAGCAAAGAGCGGGGCCGAGGAAGGTCCTGGGCCCTAGTAACTTCCTCTAGACCATGGCCACAGGAGCTAACTTCCAGTCCCACCACCTCCCCTTGGTGCGGACGGCCGATGGCCAGCCTTCAGCTCGAGGGCCTGGGGAACACTGAAGGCCAAACGTAGCTCTGCTCTGGGCCGCAGACTCTGGAGAGCCAGCAAGTGCTCTGTGGGCTGCAATAAGCCCTGTGTTTTCTGGGCAAATAAAGCATCATTGTTTGGAAGTATGAGAATAATTTTTAACTTTAATTTAGATAGTCATCATCATCCAACCTGACATTTACTTAAACTGTCAGAAACTCATTGTGAAGGAAGCCAATTATTCAGAGACAATGGCCTATTTTCCTTCTAACTCTACCCAATCTAGGATCAGGGCTGGAAATTTTGAAAGTAGTTTTCCCACTGGAGGGATAATATTTCATCCAAATAGAACATATGGCTTAATGACAGCCTAAGTCTTAAAACATTTCAATTTTAATTTTAGAAAGTGTCACGATGCCACTGTGCAGTAATGAAACAAAAGGCGCTGAAGATGTTTTCCTCCTGGTCTTGCAGCCAGAAAACTGAGCGAAGCCTCTTTTCCTTCCCAACTCTGGGGCCAGCAAGAGATCTGCCCTTGATCGTGAGGTTTTCAACATGAAAGTCTTCGGCTCGAGCAGCACCCAAGATGAGCCCAGAATACTAATTTGAATCCACCTGAGACACTACAGCAGCAAATCCTCTGTTTCAGACCGTTAGCAACCCACTTTTCTAGGGCTTCAACATCACAAATAAATCCGACTGCAGACCCAGTATTGCTCACTGCTGGAGTCCGCAGGCTCTGCGTGGCCACTGTCCGCAGATGCCCTCCAGGAGGCAAGAAAGCTGCCCACCTGCAGAGAACCTTGCAGCCTCTTGACCACACCTCTAATCACAGGCTGAGCTCAGAGCTTTTGCCATGGTGCCATTACGGCAATGCATCAGGCCATGCTCTGCCGGCCTAACAGGCCTGGGCATGCCGTGTCCTGCCTACTTTATTATTATTATTATTATTATTATTATTATTATTACTACTATTATTATTACTGCATTACTGGGAATTGAACTCAAGACCTTTGCACTGAGCCATTTTATTTTATTTTATATTTTTTAGACAGGTTCTCCTGAGTTTCTAAGTTGCCCAGGTTGGACTCCAGCTTGCAGTCCTCCTGCCTCAGCCTCCCAGAATGCTGGGATCGCAGAGCTTGCCACCATGCCCTTCCTCAACTTTATGACAGCCGGGTCCAACTCAGGTAAAGGAGGTGAGGCAAGTATTTTTGCTTGTTCCCCACAGACTGCACCGAATGCACCCTGTGGCCCATTCTGCATCTTCGGGGCTGCTCTGTGTGGTGTGGCATCTGGTGACCCCAGAAGTTAGAGCTCAGGGTGTGGGGGATCTGGGTGCAGCTCAGGGCTGCCCTGGAAAGTTTCTCCTCCTGGCAGCAGTGGTGGACGGAGCCCAGGCCTGGTCAATGTCTGCTCACCTCACCCCGTGCAAGTCCAGAGCCCTCCCACCTCCCCAGATGGCCTCCTCACGCTCTCCAACCTGCTGTGCCCCAGGTTCAAGTCCCCAGCATCTTTCACTTCTGGGTTTTCTCCGTCCACACTGTGGAACGTTTTTGTATCCAGTGGCGTTGGAAATGTAATCACTGACCTGGAGGGACACGCTCCAAGGGCAGCTTCTCTCCAGCGCTTCACGCTTCCTCCGGCCTTCGGAGCCTGTGAGGTGGATGCTTCACAAAGACAGTGAGCAAGAGAGGAGCTCGCCCTCTATCACTGGCGAAAACTTCATTCCCTGCACTTTTCCCAGAAATGGGCCGGTCGTGTGGCCTCACAGAGCCCCTACCCATGAGGCCTGCTGCCCGTCCCTCTGCAGCCCGCGGCCCCACTTCTCTGCCTCCAGACAGTGGAGTTGGAGGAGGTCAGTTCAGACTTAAGCTTAGCGCTCTTTAGGTGCCGGGTCACATGGAATGGGAGTGGCCAAGGCCACCCATTGTCCCTCACTTGCACCCATGCCCTCTCCCCATGGTGACCACCCCGGGTGGTCGATTGTGACTGATGATGACCCTGCCCAGGCACAGGTATCACCGGGTCTTCTTCTGCACCAGGCTCTGTGTTGAAGTCTTTGGCTCATTTTAAATAGGTTTTGGGTTTTGGGGTTTTTTTTTACATTTTTGAATAAAAGTCCTACATCATCTATGTCTTTTGGAAACATGCTGTTGGTCCATCTGTGCCTGCTCTGCAGTGCCCTCACAGGGCCTTTCACAGAGTGGAAGTTTCCAATTTTAATAAAGTTCAGTTTGTGAATTCTTTCCTCCATGCATCGTGCCTTTGGTACTGTGTCTAAACCTCACTGTCAAACCCAATGCATTTAGATTTTTCTGCTATGCTGTCTTCTGGTAGGTATCCAGAAATGGATGTTATCTTCTGAGGTCTATGTGGAATTAATTTTTGTGAAAGGCATAATAATTTTTCCAGGTGTTTTCTTCCATTCTGTGCAGATGTCCCGGGTACCAGCATCACAGGTTGAAAATGCTCTTTTCCTCCACTGTACTGCTTGTCCCCCTGTCAAGTATCAGCTGACAATAATCCTGTGGGTCCATTTCTGGGCTCCCTGTTCTATTCCACTGATCTCTTTGTCTTTTCTCTCACAAATGCTGTCCTCTCTTGCTAACCACACTTTGACAGTAAGTCTTCAAGTCAGTTGCGTCAGTCCTCCATCTTTGTACTTCTCTTTCCACAATGTGTTGATGATTGTGGGGTATCTGTATAAACTCCAGAATCAGTTTACTGATATTTGAGAAGTAATTTGCTAAACTGGTGCAGTGCTTCCGCTCTGCAGTCTCAGCCTTTGGGGAGGCTGAGTGAAGCCAAGGCAACTTCAGGAGGCCCCACCCAGAAGAGACAAAGACACTGAGTGGAGGTTCAAGGCCCACAGCCATCCCACTGGGTGGGAACGTAGGCCCCAGCCATAGCCACGGCAGGAAACGCCTAGGGCATGTGTCTCCCGTCATGAATAGCATCCAGCCTGTGCCCATGCCTGGGTCCCCATGGCTCACAGAGCCCCAACAGGGACCTCATTGCCTCTCTAAAGACCACGCAGCCGCCCCAAGATAGGAAAGGACAGCTGGGCCCCCGGGCATTCATCATCCTCCTCCCGCAAGGTCCATGTTGTTCTGAAGGGGGAGCGGGTGTTCACCAGAAGTGCCCCTCACAGAAGACCAAAGACTTGAGGGACGAATCACTCCTGTGGAATCGTACTGGGAGTCTCCTTGGCTGTGCCACAGGCTGTGCCAGTTGTGAATGCTGAACGTCTCTCTTGGGAGTGGTAGGTGAACACGACCCACTCGCTTGGCAGGGAAGGGACCAGAAGGCTGCTGACTTGGAGAGGGGTTTTGTCCGAAGGAAGAAAGGGTACAAAGGGCTGCACGTGATTCAAGACCTGGGGGAGAAAGCATGGACCGATCCAGGGTGCACATAAGTGAATCCCCGCAGAGAACACAGGAAACTTGCAAGTCTGCTCTGGCCTCCATCTCCCAGAGGCAACTTCAGGCATTGGAATTCAGCCTGGCGTAGGGTGGAGGCCTTGAGGAGCTTTCTGTCAGCACGCCGGCAGGGGACAGCTGAGGGGGCCACTTCCCGCAGACAAATGTAACGGGCCCTGAGCTCGAGGAGGCAGCTCCAGGGGAGTCTGCTTCCAGGATGGCCATCGTTCTGTAGCTCTCAGGTGCTGGAATGCTCTAGAAGCTGCCAGTGAGGAGATGATTCCAGCGGAGATGTCCCAGACAGAGACAAGAGACAGCAACAGTGACTGAGAAGGAACAGGCAGACGGCTGGGAAAACCAGTTGCTGTGCTGAGAGAAAGGACATGGTGGCATGGACATGACTCCAGAAGCCGGGCGTGGGGTGAGCACAGGCCACCAGGGGCCCCATCACCCTGCAGCCACCACGTGGTAAAGACCCTGCAGGCACCCTGAGCTCCTCACCTTCCTGGGCTGCCCTGCCCCACTTCCTGCTGTGTCAGATTTCTTAAAATAGAAATGTGTGGTCCTAGCACGGCCATTTCCAGAGAATTCCTGCAGAGTTCTTCGGGCCAGGGTCACGGCTGTGAAGGGAAGATGTTCCTCTCCTTGTTGTTTGCTTAAGAAAGAACGTGGAGACTAATCAACACGTGACAGACGCACATCTGTGGACTGCTAAAAAGAACTTAAACATAGGAAAATGTCAATTTATTAAGTAAAAAACTACAAAACACATTACTCTGTGATAGCATTTTGGAGGGAAATAACATGTATGAGAAGATTGTGAGTGATTTTACATTCTTTTAATGAGGACTTCCACTATTTCTATAATAAATATCTATTGCTTTTGAAGTAGGAAGCAAAGTCATTTGTAACCTTAAAAAAAGAATACTTTGAAATGCTAAAATAAAAATATAAGTACAAAATGCTATGAGTTTTGATGGAGAAGATAAGACATATCTTTTTAGAGTAATAGAAAATATCTTTAGATTTGTTTTGCACATATTAGCCTACCAGTTAATATTTTTCTTTATTATTTTCTTTCTTTTTTTACTACAGATGGGTGAAGATCACAGGATAATGCTCCATGATATCATTTATCAATTCTGATGTTTTTGGCAATTTTTATATTACTGTTTTAGGCCTAAAATACCACCCATCTTTTAGATAAGCTTTGAAATTTCCCCAAATATGAGATCTTAAAAGTTTTGGTGGAGCGACCGTCCTCTTGCAGCCTAAATCTGCCTTTTCCTCCTCGTGAGGGTACTTTTCTCATCCTTGGCTTTCCTGCTTAGGTCTCAGTTTAAACAGTCACTTGGATTCCAGCCACCACGGGCTGGGATGCAGACCTGCCCAGCTGCCTGAGGTACATGCAAGCCGCGTGTGGCGCTGGATGGTGGAAAGCCATGTCTGTATTAGAAAATTGACACAGCTTCCTCGAGTTCAGGACTAACCCACGGAGAGTTTCTTCTAAGGCCATTTTGATTCATCTAATGCACCACGACAAATTCACAATTCAACCTGAGAGCTGAGGGTGCCTGAAGATGCCCTTTCCTATCATCCAAGGGGGAAAGGTGTCGCAGGAGGATGAAAACATGGCAAGCCTAAGTGGGCCATAAGGACCTGGACGTGGCTCGGCGTGATAATGCGGCCCTGACAGCTCCCTGAGGAGCAGCGCCTTGGCCGAGCCCACCTGGTGCAGCCAGGCCACTTCCTGGCCGCGCACCACCCACCCATCCGGGCAGCAAGGGACAGGCCCTGCATGCCGACTTGGAGCCCAGATCCAAGCCTGCAGAGGCAGTCGTGACAGAAGCTGTGACTTAACACCAGCTCTTGTGTTTCCTCACACTGTCCCTGAAGGAATGTTCTTGGCTTTCGAAGGCAACTGTTTCTGTTCGCACACAAACAGCAGGACAGTTAGCAGAGGGAGGGACCCTTCCCCAGCTTTTCCATCTGTGGAGTCTGCCTTCCCCAGGATGCTGTGACTTGTGACGTCCTCGGCTTGTCCTGCAGCCGCCTGGGTCCCACCGGGCATCTGCTCAGCACTGCCTATGCCCTGCTTGTTCTTGGCTGGCCTGGTTGTGCAGGGACGAGAGGCCCCTCCGGTGTCCTGGGGAAAGGGGCCCAGGCTGTGGCCACGTCCCCGAGGAGCTCACAGTGGTGACGAGCATCGTGAAGGAGACAGCGAGTGTCACGAAAACACCTTTCGAAGGACACCCAGGTTCCGAGAGGAGTTTTGAGCCCGGAAGCCGAACAGGGACAGGTGATCCAGTCTGGAAGCTGTGGGGCAAGAACTGAGATGCCAGACAGAGCCAGAGCGAAGGACAACTGTGTCAAAACACGGGAGACCAACTAATAAAGATCATCCTGCCCCCCTCAAAAGCCAGGCCGGCCTAAAACCAAAAGAACATAACTCTGGCCTCGGTCCAACTTCATTTGCACTGTGGTTTTGATCCCCTGCATTTTGATTTTGAGCCCCCCACTTTGGGCTTTGGACAGCATGACACTTTTTCTGAAATTCTTGTATGGTCAACACCCCAATCCTGACTAAAGGACCAAGTCAAGAGCCCCACTGGGCCCGACTCCTGAGCACCCGAAGCTGTGGACCCTCCCACAGACGCAAGACCTCCAGGGACCAGTGCCCAGGCCCACGGGACACGAGCTCGCCTCGCTGGCCCTCCCTTGCTGGGACTGTACTTCAACTTCTTTTTCTTGCTGCTTCCTCCTGAGTGTGCTGCCCAGTTCCTTGGTGGGAACACCAGGTACCTAGAGACTCCTCCCTGGGCACCGTCCATCCGAACACCTCTGGGTGGACAGGGAGTGATGGGCTCGAACTCGGGCAGAATTCTTTATCAAAAGTGAAGGAGACACAGCTTGCTGGGTTTGCATTTGGAATGTCCTCAGGAGACCCGGGAGTTTGGAGGGACTTCGGGGGCAGGGATTGGCTCTCAGGGACTGAACTGCTGCCCGCCATGTGGTTAGCATGTGGTTGGCAGGGGGCCGGCTGGGCCTGGGGCATCCCTGGGGCCCGACCTGGATGCCCAGGTTTTGGTCTTTCAGCTCCCCCCACCCGGCCCTGCTTCCAGGCTGCGATGGGCAAGCAGCTTTCTTCTCTTGCACCTTTCTGTCATGCTCTTCCTGCTGATCCTGCTACTTGGAGAGGACAGAGAAACAGCACAGGCCTGACTTCACGCCCTCCCCAAGAGGAAAGCCTCTTCTTCTACTGTTTTCTGTCTGTCTTTTTGGTGGACACTCTGCCCTGAGATCCCGCTGCACATGGGCCTAACGTGGCTGGGCTCCCTCGGGGAGACATCCTCCTGCCACTGCGGCTCGGTGATCCCCCCAGAACCTGGCCAAGCTCTCTCGCCTTCTCCGTTACTGGAGGAGCCCTGTTTCCATCCACAGCAGATCTTTCCCAGCTGTAACTTCTTATCTGAAGACAGTGAATCCAAGTTTCCCCCTCAAAAAGTACCATCAGTCAGAATTCTCTTCCCCACTCCACATTATTAAAACAAGAGCTCAATGATTAGGAAGAGCCATTTATAAAAAAAAAGTCTTTCTTCCAAATAGGAAAAACAGTTTATGCCCCAAGTAGATTAGAAATTATACCTTTCATGTAACTTCCTTGGATTCATCTTTTTCTTCAGGGAGTGTCTCATGACTGTTCAGGCTCCAAGGTGCAGTGGTCCAATTTCTTTCCAGCCATGCTCTGTACTTTGAACAAACACAGGGAAAACTTCCTTGGTACCCTTGGGAGATCGTATATTTTCCTAAGCACACAAGCTGAACGTAATTACCAACAGCATCTTTCCCTCCACAGAAACCCCTTCATCCTGTCCAAACCTCGATACCCACCCAGCACCTTCCAGGCCATCTCAGAACCAAGTGAAATGATCGGGGATTTGCTGACCCTCAATTTAAAACACCAACTGCGATGTTTTTCCCCTACAAACACCAGAAATTCCACTCCTCATTTCCACATGCTCCTGAGTACCCTGAACCCCAAAATCAGGCATAGAAGGATGGTGTCTGTCCATCCTATCAAACTTGGGGAAGCTCTCCTTACTTTGGCTGATTGTGGACTGGAAAATCTGTGAACTCTAAGAACAGGGAAATGGCTGGTGGGATGGGAACTGAGGCATCTGCACGCTGCTCTCAAGGTCTGAGGCAGCCACTGCAGACTCCTCCACTGTTGCATCGGTTGCTTCCAAAAATGCAGCCAGCACACACCCAACCTCAGCACACGGAAATCCACATCAGAAGCACTCACTGGGGCAGCATCATGCCAGTGTTTTTTTCTTTGACTAGAGATTAGCAGAAAGACTATATTTCCCATTGTGACAGAGTCTGTATACTCACTGATGGGGCATCGAAAGTCTGTCCCAAGCCATCAGGGAACAGTGACACAAATGCCTCACCTCTCGGTGGCTCAGCCAGGACAGGCCCACCCTTCTGGTGGAGACCAGAATAGCTTTCTGGTTTTCACAGTAGCATGCTGGCCCTCACACCTAAACAAGTATGACCGCACTTTCTTTGCCCTTATCAGGACAACACTGTTCTTCTGCCAATCCAATTTTAACCCCAAAACAGCAAAATTAAGTTACTTTTAATCTCAGGTTTCACATGCTGGGCCACACTGGGGTTCAAGCCTCAGCTCCCTGTGCAGGCTCCCGCTCTCCAAAGGCCGCTGGGTGGTGCGGCCGGGCTCCTGAGGTAAGGATGGCTCACCCAGAGCTCCGTGCCCTTCTGCCCAGTGACTGTTGCAGAGTGAGGGCAGCACCCTGAGGTGACCGTCTGCTCCCCACTGTGAGTCGCACAGTTCACCCGAGCTCAGGAGCCTTCCAGTCAGCGGGGCTGAGGATCCTGGTCTGCCCCTGTGCGGCCTCCTCTGGTGGGGTGCGGATGGCCTTGACCCCGAGACAGGGCATCTCTGCTGTCCACGGGAGCTGCCAAAGGACGGAGCCAGGCTTCCTGAGAGCGGGTGGCTCCTGTGGCCCCGTTGTGGGCTCGAGTCTCAAGACAGCAGGAGCCCTGTGACCGCCTCGGGGACTGTGTCCCCATAGCATCAGGGACTCAGGGGACAGCTGAGCAGGACACTGGCTCCATGCTGGCCCAAGCACCTGCCTGTCCCCTGAGCCCAGTTGGCCATGCCCTTGAAGTAGCGGGGTCTCTGGTCTCAGGCTCGAAGTGCCCCCAACACCGAGGACCCAGGGTCCTGGCGGTCCCCACCCAGCTCCCTCAGCCCTGTAGGAGGTTGGCACCCCAGGTGTCCCACTCAGCTGGTACCCAGCACCCCCATCCTCATGGCTGTGACTCCCCAGTGAGGTTCCTCCAAGCCCGGAGTTGGTGAGACCCTGAGCCAGGCTGCAGGGCATGAGGGCCAGAACACAGGCTGAGCTGCTGGCTTCCAACTATGAATAGGTTCCATCTTCCCAGAGATCCCCTCTCCTTTTCTACCTCTGAGCCCTCCAAGCTCCAAGCTGTACCTCCCAAGTCCTTTGCTGTCCCTGAAAGCCTCTCTTCCTGAATGTGCTCTCCCCTCTCCTGGAGTGCCCTCCATTTCTCCATATCTGGTGGACCCCTAATCAACCCTCAAAACCCATGGGCACATGTCCATCAACGTGTCAGACACGATGACCACGCCCTCAGGTGGCAGGGGTGGCCCAGCCAGCAGGTGGTATGGGCAGCGGAGTAGAGCAGGCAGCACTAAGGAGGAGACAGTGAGGACTTGTGAGCCCTGTTCTCACTTTTGCTGGTGTCCTAATCCTGATCATCGTTCTGATCAACACTTTCTGGTTGGTTCTTCCACCGTGCCTTCCTTTGTTCTTGGTTACTGAGAAAGAGCTCACTTCTCTCTGATCATAGTGCAATAGAGAAGTCACGCACCACATTCTTTCCACTTAAGAATGAACACCCTGTGAGTATATTTAATAAAACTCTTGGTGACCTAATCATCCCACAGGTGTGTTAATTTCAGTCTCATACATTTCATGCTACTTAGGGAGAGAGACTGTGATCCAGCATTATTAACTCCGACTGAGAATGAAGAGAGTGGAAGAGATAAAATTTCATTGCTGTGATTCGATTTTGCTTTATGCTAAAGTCAGCGAGGTGGGAGAGTCCGGAGCCGGAGCCAGGGAGAATGTGCGGCCCACAGTAACCCAGCCTCCCAGAGCTCAGGGTGATCGGGGCTTTTAAAGAACTGCTGAAGACCTGAGTGACCGAAGTTTAACTTCAGTGGAGATGCAGGGAAAAAGCGAGGTGGCTAACTGTCCGTATTGGCCTTAATTCCCACATTGTGCCCACTGTGGAAAAAATCCTTAAAGTTGCACAAAGATCAGAATTTCACACTGCTTAAAACTGCACGCAGCGCCCCAGTCCCACGTGGAGCAGGGGACGCTGCTTCAGCTGGGTTCTCCTTCGAATGACCTCTGCCTGAACAACTCGAGGGGACAGAGCTGGGGTGGAGACGGTGCAGGGCTGCAGGGTGAATGAGGTCACAGGCAGGCCTCAACCTACTGCGCTTCTGTTCATGGTCCTGACGTGAAGGTTTTGGCATCTAAATAGATGCAGTTAGGAGTGGTGACCCTTTTACAAGGAGCAACGTCCAGAGTAGCTCTTCAGATGCATGAAAGACAGAGCACAGCCTCAGCGGCGGGGAAGGGCAGTCAGGGGACGAGCTGGGCTTGCTGAGTTGATGTGACTCGTAATCAATATTAACCACATCATATCAGGCAGGCCCGTTGGCAGAAGAGTAGAGTTAGAGCTGGGCTTCTTTTGTCCCATGAAGGTCACAATCGGATCGTGGGGTGACAAGGAAAATTGATGGAAGGAAGTCAGTTCAACAATGGAGAAAAATACCCCTGCTCAACGAGGACACGCCCGCAATCTCAGTCATGAGGGCCTGGGCGGCAAACTTGCTGGAGAACGAGAATGGAACGTGTCAATGAGATTGTGAGTGGTTTCTGCGCTTTCTGAGAGCTGGAAAATGACAATCATTCAAGTTAAGAGATTTTCTGCCTGGGAAAGAGGGGAGGAGCCCTGATCTTACAGCAGGCAGAGGAACCGAACCACCAGCCATCTCTGTGTCCCAGGAAAGGCCAGCCCAGCAGGCATGTAGAGAGGCCTCCTCCAAGGGCCGACCCCTATTTCCAGAGGCCACCGGGGGACAGAGGGAGCTAGGCCACTGTGAGGGTCTTCAGGTAGACAGAAGTGAGCAGTTGCCCAGGTGAAATTCCCACTGAAAGCCTAAATGTCTCACTGTTCCTTGCCTCAGTTTGCTCTTCCTTCTCAGCGGCAGCCTGAGATTTCCTCCCCATAGTACCTGGAAGCTCTCACACAGCCAGTGCAGGACTCCCAGCTCCGGCCCCGGATGCATGACAAAGAGGTTTTCAGTAACAAGAGGGGTGGGCCAGGCCTGGGCAGTGAGGACCAGCGGCCTCCTGTCTGGGGCAGCACTGCAGGCTGAGCCACAGCAAGCACAGCCTGTGACCAGAACCCAGCTCTCTCCGAGTCTCTGGGAGCACAGATGCCTGGCAACGCTGCCTTCAAATGTGTCCTGGCCTTTGGGCTCCTTTCTCGTCTCAGAAACCCCTGCTTCTTGAGGACTGTTTTCTTCCTTAAGTCGATGTTAAGAAGATAAAAGACCTGTTAAAGGGTCAGTTGCTAAACAGAGATCAGTAGTCCTGGCCCTGGCCAAAACTTTATCATCCCAAAGTTCTTAGAGCTACTAGCAGATAGTACGTAGACAGACAGACACAGTGCAGGTAAGCATGAAGAGGCAGATGCTGGTGATGGCATCCATGATGTAGATACAGATTGCACACACCCATACAGATATTGATAAAGACTCAGATACTGACTGATTTTGATATAGACATTGATGCGCTGTACTGAGATAAATATAGATTCAAAGAACAACACTGATAGACGATATTGATACAAGTAGAGATAGATACACATTGCTTGGATGCAGATAGCAATGCTAATAAAGATGTAGCACATATAGATACAATTGTAGATATGCAGATGTAAAGAGAGACAGATACAGTGGTTCCTTGGTTCACGAACTGAATTCTTCCCATGATTCTGGTTGCAAACTGAGCTGGACAGGAGCTGAGTCAAATCTGGTGGTCAGGTTCATTGTTGACCTTAAGGGGAAAATTTGATTCGGTTCTTGTCCAATTCGGTTTCAGCCAGAATTGTGGAAAGAATTGAGTTTGTGAAGCAAGGAGGTACTACTTTGCGTAGATACTTGTGTTCGCTATGCATACACACCTCCAGTGAAATGTTCATTAAACTTTGGCTATATTCAATGCTCAATGCCAAATACCTAGAGCAGATAAAGAAAGGCCCAGGTTGTCCCATCCTCTTATGCACCTTACAATCTCGGCTGAAGGACAGTTTTAGTCATAGAGACTGAGCAGGGTCACTGGAATATCATGCATCTTGATGACAAGATCTGTGTCCTAGAGAAATTGACTCTTGAAGACTCCAGTGAAGCCATGGCCGTTTGTCCTGATGTCAGGGCATCGGTTGGACTCTTTAGTTCCTTCTCCTTGGGACAGTGGCACTTCCCTAGTGACAAAGCCAGGACCCTGCAGTCTCTGTGACCCATAGGCCCTTGATTGGAAGCAAAGGGGCAGGTTAGTCTGAGGAGGATGACATTAGCCAGCACCCTGAGGTGCCCTTCCTGGCCACCCCTCTGTCCAGCGCTGATCTAGCCCATAGACCTGCACCTGGGCTTGGGGACCAGACTCACAATGGAAGGACAGACATCCTTCTCCTGATTCCAAATCCAGGAAAGCTGGATTTACAGTTTTTGAGCCTAACACCACTGCATTTAAGAAATCTAGAAGGGTGCAGACCATACACCCAAGGGTGTTGGTTCCCAAGGAGGGTTCTGAACACCAGAGCTCCAGGTTTTGATGGAAACTGGAGTGCCTTCTAGGGGGTGGCATGGCAGGAGACACCCAGTGCACGCCTGGGGGCATAGTCCTCCCCATGTTTCCATAGAAGGGCACAATGAGGTTGATGCAGCCAAAATGCAAGTCGGTTAGAAACATTTGAGCTATACAAAGGGCATCTCTTTCATCCAATAAGGATGTCTCTTGCCACACAAGTAGTTGCCTATCTATGAGGAAAAGTTAAATGAAACAGAGAATGAAAATCTCCTGGAATGTTGGGCATTTGCATATCAGTAAGATGTGGTGATTTTATGCATATTTAGGCAGTCTCTGCACATAGCAGCATCTGCTCACCCCCCCACCCTGCACCCCTGCTACCCTGTCAGGCAAGGTCACTTATTAAGTGGTGGCAATGGAGCCTGGAGCTCAGAAACACCCAAACCTGCCTGGTCACAGAGCTTCTGGGAATCAGAGTCAGGACTTTGATCCCCGAGCTTCAGGCTGTGGCCCTCAGCTCCGTGAGGACCAGAGTGTCCTGAGCAGGAGGAGCTGCTGCTGGTCTCCCCAGCCTGAGGGCTGCTCATTTCCTCGCAGCCAGCCAAAAGGACAGGAAGTGCCCTGCTAGCTGTGTGCCCCAGGCTGCCACCACCTGCACCTCTGAAGCCTCCCAGTGCAGGCCCCTCCAGCATCCCCTGGGAGAAGTGTGGTGGCGAGCCACAGGATGCAAACACATTATTTAGAAAAACAGCTTTACTGATAAAAGCCTGCACCTCATCTAGTCCCCAAAAGAGGACACATAAAAGGCGTCTCTAAGTATTTCTCAAGCTTTAGTGCCATACCCTCTATAAATTTTATTCACTTTAGAAACCCAGAAAGTTACCTTTGAAAGTTCGCCGGAAGCTGACTTTGGAGACCTCATCAAAGGCAATGCAGACAGGCGCTTAATGATGGCGTCCATCCCATCTGTTTAAGACGGGCTCGATCTCAGGTTGCAGTCTCAGGGCGCAGTCAGAGCACGCATGGCAGGCGCAGCTCCACAATGCCCTTTATGCGACAGCAGTGAGCTCACAGCCAGCAACGAGGTGCCAGAGCATCTGTTTGTATCCCATGCAGCACAAGGACCCCATTTCTGAAGCAGGGCTCTCCAGCCTCTGGTGGAAATGAACTGTGTAATTTTAGGGTTTTTGAGATTTTTATTTTATCTGCATGTAATGAAAGCTTTTTTTCAGCCCTGAGACTTCCCTGGATGCTAGCTCCAAGTTGCACATGTGTCTTCAGGCTCATGCATATTTTAGGAGGGAGCTACAGGACACTGTGGGAACCTGGCCTTGGCCTCACTGGAACAGGAGCAGCAAACTGCCCTGACGTCCTCACGGCCCTTGGAAGGGGCTCGTCCCGGCCACACCGGCACCTTCTTCCCAGGGTCTGCTCTTGTTTTATTGTATGTCTTGTTTTTTAATCATAAAATTATAAAGCCACACGAGTGCTGGCTGTGTTTGCTCTCTTCCCGTCTCCAGCGTGGGCTTCTCTGTCCTGCTGGGGACAAAAAGCCTCTGAAGCTCAGAAGCTGGCCCTGAATATGCAGTGGCGACTTCCATGCCTGCCTACCCGCAGGAGCTGGCCTGTTCATGCCTTGCTTGCAGGGCTCACACGCTCCCGGCAAGCAAGCCTGGAGGACATCACCTCCCCTCACAGTCACGCAGGCTTCGTGCCCCTGCACCAGGCATCTCACCTGTGTCCACAAGCTGGGCCGGTGTTCCAGCACTTTCTCCAGAGGCTGCTGGCAAATTCCTGCAGTGCACGAAGTGGGCCACATTCTGTCCCCAGTGCTCTGTAGGATGCCATGGCCCTGGCTCTGCATGAAGCCATCCAGATGGAGCGGGTGCCAGACTGGCCACAGCCAAAGACTGAGTGGCCTGGGTGAGCTGGCCTCAACTCTGCACCCAGGCCCCTCCACACTGGGGAGGCTCCAGAGTGCGGCCTCACTGCCTGCGGAGTTCCATCCCAGAGCCCAGCAAGGGCCTGGCCCGTGGCTCCCACCTCCCTCCGTCACCTCCAGATCCCCAGTGGTGTCTCCGCCCCTCCATCATGGGAGGATGGTGGCCGTGTTCCAGGAGCCGCTGCTTGCTGGGTGTGGGAGAGGCTCCTTTTGGTATTCCCACGATAACACTGCAAAACATAGAACATCATCCCACGTTTCATCAATGATAAGAGTAAGCTCAGCTGCCAGAAACAACTGGCAGCAGAGAAAAGATGCAAGCTCAGGCCTATCTAATTCTACTTCTGTATTCTTAGTTTTTATGTATTAAAAATGGTAAGTCTTTTCGTTAAAGATGGATTGGTTGGCAGTAGGCTGTTCTACCCAGGCGTGGAGATAAAGCAACCCGCCATGAACGGTTCCTCTTTTCCTAGTCACTCCCTGCTGTGCTGCCCTGAGCTACATGTGGTGACTGCAAACCCAGCTTCCTGTTTTCTGCCTAATATTCATCTACCCAGAAGCTCAGGAGTCGGAGCCAATCGCGGGAAGGCTGCAGTTGAAGAGGAACGGGAAAGAGAGACCAGGCTGCAGCCCCTCCGTCCTGCCAGGCACCTGGAAGCCTGAGCCTGCACAGAGGCAAAGGGTGCGTGAAGTCCTGAGGCACAGGCGGACTTGTCCTCATCTGGTGCCCTCTCTGTCTGAGGCCTCAGGATCATGGCAGCAGCAGTCAGAAAGGAGCAGGACCACTGGGTTTGGGTGGTCTAAATCTGGTCCCTGACCGAGAATTCACTTTCCAAAGCTCATCATTCCCTCCGAATGGAAGGCAATTTCCCAGTTCTGAAACATCCCCAGTAACCCTTCAGCGAGAACCTGCAGCTGTGCCGATGCCCCAGGTGGCCCACTGGCCCTTGGGACTGCATGTGCCTTGCTCTTGGACTGCAGAGTCCTTTTGTCCTGAGCAGAAGGATGGGGACCGCTGGTGCTCTGGGGACAAGGTGGCCTCTGGTGGGCACACGCCGCGAGGTCATCAACAGCAGCTGGCCGGGTGCTTCCGGCAGCAGCAGCCCAAGCCCTGTCTCTCGTGTGAAAAGCAAGAGGAGGGCCATCCTCCCGGGCCCCACACTGAGGAAGAGGCCAATCCCTGCCTCTGGCTGGCACTTTTGTCTCAGAAGAGAGCAGGGAGCCAGAGATGCCACTTTTGTCCCTGGGAAAGGCAGCTCTGCCGCAGTCCTCCACTGGAAAGCCTTTTATCAAGATCGCAGGAGGAAGACAGGGCTATTTTGAAAGTCAATGTCTTCCTCTTCTTGAAAGCTGTTTTCGCTCTGTTTTTAGATGCAAGCTTCAGACTGCCAGAGTTTAGCTGCTGTTGATAAAGCCAGCCAAGGATTGATACCCAGAGGGTGGTCTGATCTGGAATTAGGAGACAAAATGTGAATTAAATTAATTCTCTTGGTAGCTCAGGGAAGGAAGGCAAAGAAAACTCTCTGAGTTGCCTGGATAGCTGATCTGTGATTGTTAGTGGTCAATGCAAGCTTGACTTCCGGGATTAATGACATTTCCTACATCCTGAGCATTCGCCAAGATAATATTTCTGTGCACATTTGAGTCTCCTGGTCTCTGAGAGATTTTGCCAGCAGCGCATTTGAGGCCTCGTCTGAAGCCAGCCACATGTGTGACTTCAGACAGCAGAGAGGAAACAATGGGCTTCTCTTTGGCAATGTTAAATATTTACGCTGTAAACAGCTTCTGTCCACTTCAAAAGCAATTTACAGTACTAATTCCCAAGAATTCCTTAGCTCCTACAAATCTTACATAAAACTCTCACAACTTCTCCGTAAATACCAGGGTCACCTAAACAGTTCAGACACGTTGAAGACTGTAAAATGAAAGGTACCAGGTTTCTGCTCGGCGTGAGGACAATGTTTTGGAATTCAATAGTGGCAACGGCTGCACAACTTTGAGAATGCGCTCAAATCCAGTGGACTGGCCAACTTAGAGTCGTGAGCTTCACAGTGTGTAAATTATACCTCATTGAAGACGAAATGAGCCCTCGAGGCCAGGAGCCCAGGGATTAAATCCACCGGGCGTTTCTGGTGGGGTTTTGTCAACCTTCCCTCTCGATGGGCTCACCTCCGAGTGATCTGGCTTGGTTTGGGGATTTCTGTCCACTGGAGCCCTGGGCTGCTCACCTGTGGTTGTCACTAGCTGTGAATCCCTGGTGACCTTTTTCTTTTTCCCAGAATAAAGCAGGACGGAAAATGCAGTGCTGTGCCGCGTGGCCAGCACAGGTGTCTTTTCAGCTGTTTTGCTTCTGCTCCCTGGACTTGGTGTGCGGGCCGTGCACTGCCCCTCCCCGTGCAGGCTTCTCCAGGCTGTCAAGAGTGTGACTCGTTGTGGCAGTCTGCGTCCAGGTCTCCCTATTCGGTTCACCTCTGACCGTTCTGAAAGACAGAGGGCCGCACTATCACACTGGCAACATCTCTTTCCTTGGAGAGGGCCACAAGTGGGCAATTTCAAAGGAAAGGGAATCACAGGCCTCCAGCTTGGGGTGAGCCTGGCCCTCTGGCTCTCTGCTCCTAGCGGCCCTCCTGCAGCAGCTGCTCCCTCACGGAGATCAGGGTACCCCGGGCAGGGCCCAGCGTGGGAAACTTGAAAGCCTCCTTCTCTGCCCCCTCAGATCCCCAAAAACCTGTGTCCTCAGAGACACCTTTGTCTTTGCTAAAAACATCCATTTTAGGGGGGCCTGGACGGTGTGCAGCATTTGGAGCAGAGAGAGGAGACCACCCCTCTGTACGGAATTGGGCAACTAGGGGTTAACTGTGTCATTAGGCAACTATGGGTTAACCAGGTAACTATGCTTTCTGTAGAATGCACCTGAGCAGCCACGACAGCTTCCGTAATCCATCACCAAAGGAGCTTAATGGATTCAGAAAGTCCTGCCAGAACTTTGCTCTCCCCCTCTCCACTGCTCTGCTTTGTGTCAATCCTGCTTGCTATATTCCTAGGGAAATCCAATGGAATTAAGCCACATAGATGTAAAAAGAGGTACATAAGGAAGCACAAACTTCTATTCGGGGCTCTCAAGACTGACAGGAGTCACTGGCTGAGCCGCCGGCAGCACTGAAAGCCGCTCTTCACTCCTATCTTCGTGTTAAAGAGTTATCTGTGCCGGGGTCCTCACGTTTCCTGCTTCAGAGTGAATGGGAACTTCCTGCAGGAAGGAAAGATCAGTGGCGGGGGGACTCGTGGACTTGCCTGTGTGGCCAGGCCCAGTGCTGGGGTGGCAGACGGCAGAGAGAGACTCACTCCCAGTCCCTGTCACGAGCTACCAAAGACAGAGCTGGGTCCCAGCTGAGGCCACATTACATAGCATTCTTGTCTCACACTGCATGGGGACACAGGCCCTGCGCCCAAGCCCCTATATCACCCGCTGCGACCCACAAATGCCAGTGCAGATAGGGCAGCTGTCCTCTGTGCACAGAAAGCTTCCGCATGTTCCAGGGACAGCGGTACAGACGCTGTCACACCCATAATCACCTCTCTCTATCTCCTGCTGTCCCCAATCTCTCTCACTCGGTCCCACCCACCCCTCGCTGTCCTAGCTGCAGAGCGGGCAAACCCATTCAGCCCCCTGACCTTCCAATGTGCCCACTCAGTCAGCCCAGGGCCACCCCACTTCCGGTCCAGCAGAGACCCTGAGCCCCATGCCCCGGGGGCCCTGCCGTGTGCCTGGCCCCTGGTATAGGTCGGGTGCCCTCTTCCAGACTCCCTGTCACTGATTCCACTCCTGCCTCCTTCACAATGAGAAACCGCCCCTGTGCCCACAGATCCCTGGAACTGGGATGGAGGGGACAGATCCCAGGGGTGCATGTGTCCCCGCCACAGCCCCATCAGAATTCTCACCACGGGAGGCCTGGAGGGGCCCAGAAAGAAAGACAGGAGGTCATTTCAAGGTCAAGGGTCAGCCTGGGAAGGCAGAGTGCTGGCTGTCCCTGCTCACAGCCAAAGGCCACCAATAGTATGGCCTTTCAGAGAGCAGTGGTGGCTGGGCTGGGTGTCCATCCCAGGGACTCTGACAGGGAAGGGGTGGGCCCATCTAGCTGGGTGTCACCTTGTTAAGACCTGCAGATCCAGACGTTTCTCAGGACAACTTTTCTGAAGTTTTGTTTTTAACAGAAACCCATCTAGTTTCGAGCACCATTGAAGAATGAGTGGAATCAGCTCTTCCCAATTTATTACGTGAAATACTTAGAACTTTGCTTCCCAAATAGGAAGGACAAGGTACTTAGATTTGGAATTTTGATACTGATTCTTTTTTTAAAGTTGCACTAAGAGAGACTGAGGCAGGAGGATTTCAAGATCAAACCCAGTCTGGGCAACTTAACAAATTAGCAAGTCTAAAAAATTAAAAAGGGAAAGGGCTGGGGATGTAGCACAATGAGCAAACCTTGGATTTACCCCTCAGTATGGCGAGGGGCAGCTCCTCAATGCCTCAGAACAAACTACTTATTGGAATGGCTGTGAGCGATTGTGCCTGGCATCAGTGTGAACAAAACAGGACTCATTTTCGGTGAAGACACAGCACTTGGGACCCTCGGGAGGGCACAGGGGAGCTGACTGAGGCTGCAGGGAGCAGCACTGCACCGCCCTCGGCTGCTGTCCCCTCTCCCCCAGAGCCGCCCGGGTGACTGCACTGCATTGTGGGAGGACCCCAGGCCCCTGGCCCATGCTTCCCGGAAGTGTGCCAGCTCTCTCAGGTCACAGGTCAGGTCGGGTGTCTGTGGATGCAATGCACAACGGATGTCTGTGAAAGACAACAAATGCGTCGATGCCCATCTTCCCACAAGTGCTGGGTGGAAATCAGATTACTGGCACCAGGAAAGTCTTTCTAGGGGGATATTTGGGACAAAAAATTTACCAGACTGTTTCTGCTCTGGAGACAAGGCCATCAGGATGACTGCAGTTCTTCTTTTACTGACTTCCTTCTTGGCCATGTATTGATGATGGCATCCCAGCAGGACTGGGCAAAGAGTATTTTAATTCTGCCTTGCTTTTATTTCCATCATTTACCAGCCTGTCTTGGGAACAGAATAGAATTTTGAGTAATCAATGGCCTTTACAAATGTCATTTTGTGGGGAGCATTTGTCCAGACAAGTAAATATTTTGGGGATGCTAAGCCAGCAGATCTGAATTAGTGCGTGCACACAGAAGCTGCAAACACTTGGGCTCCCACAGCGCGACTTCCTCTAATACAATACTAGCAGTGGCAAGAAGAGCAGTGTCCAGGTTAGAGTGAGCTCTGCAGGGACCACTGTGTTTTAATCCTGCTTTCCTTCCATACCAGCGAATATTCTAATCTCTCAATACTGCACACTAATTCATTACTAATAGCAAAGTTGAGGAATTAAGGTTCTCAAAGACAACAGTACTGCTTGGCATCAGACAGCATACAGGTCCAGGGCATTTGGCATATTTTGTTCCCTTGGGAACCTGGCATCGGTGGCACCCAAGAATTCCTCCCCGCAACAGGTTCACATTCTCCAAGCTCCCCGGAACCTAACGCCTACAGCTCCTTATCAGTGTTCCACGGTTTTCAGAATATGAGGCTCCATCCTGGTTTGAGAATTACCGAATAGGAAGAAAGTGGTCAACCGACAATCCATGAGGTATGGAAGGAGCCAACCTTTGGGCTGAATTTAAGGCACGTTTGTTCCTCTCCTGAGGAGCGTCTCTCCTGTCTTCTCTTTGGCCCCGTGTGCGACTGTCCCTGCCTTTTGCCCAAGTATTTGATGGTCACTGGCTCCACAGGGATGGGTTGGCCGTTTTCCTGCCTCAGGACTCCCGAGCATTGCCCATCCAAGACTGACCAGAGGCCTCGTCCTGGGCCGCACCAGGCCCCTCCCTCTCCTGTGGCTCCTCTGTGTCTGGGGGGTTCAAGAGCTTCTGTTTGCAGAGCTCAGAAATAAGACACTCTGAGCAGCCACTGCCGTATGCTCTGCCGTGCCCCATCTGAATTTGTCTAGTGCTGGTAGGAGTTCTCCTAGCAGCACACACCTGTTATCAGTGAGCCGGCCCAAGCCCCAGCAACAGAAAGCGGGTGGCCAGAGAGTGGAAGCATCCAGCTTGCAATGAACCAGGGAGCGTGCACTCTCTTCTTTGAGAAGGAAAAGTCACTCAGCTTCATAGCAGGGCTCACAGAACGGGGGAAGCCCCCAGGGTGGCTGAGCTGAAGCAGCCCTGTCCCTCGGGGCTGCTCTCCACTCCTGCTGTCCCTGCCTCCCCGAGTGCGCTCCCCTAATCCATGACTCCTTCCACAACAGTCCGAGAGAATGAATTCAGTCCAAAGCAGTATTTGGAAGGCTCAGCCTCACGTCTCCCTGAAGCTGATCCAACCCAGCCTGCACCATGCATGGCCCTATCAGGTGACCTTGCCTGTCTCATGGGGGTGACCACTTCATGACAGCACCTTGGGTCTTGTCCACACCATGGGGTTGTTCCCCAGGGGCAGCAAGGAGCAGCCACACACAGCTGGGACTCAGTATGCACGGCACGGCGGGGTCCTGCAGGGCTCTGAGTCTCTAGTGTGGCGACAACCTCACTTCCGGAACATAGTCGCTTGTGCAAACGCCATCTGGAGGCCCTGACCAGCAGAGGGGGAGTCCCCCCTGCAGGTGTGGCCTGGAGGGTCTTCCGGGCTGGCTTCAATGGGCCCTGGGTGCCCATCCTTGCCGCTGGGGCTCCAGATTCTGCTGCAGAACTCGTCCCTGGGCCAGGCCTGGAGTTCAGTGGGCCAGGTCTGGAGAGGCGGAGAGGGACAGGGCGCCCTTCTGTCCCCTCTGCTCCAGTGGCTTCTGCTCAAAGCGTGCCCTTGTCCTCCTCCAGAGTCCCCTTTCACCTTTCGTCCTGCGAGCCTGGAGGCCACAGTCGCAGTCTGCCCGCAAGGCTCTGCTTTCCCCTGCCCAGGCTGGGTGGGGCATTCTGACTTCCCCACTTCCTCCGCTTTTGACCTTGGAAACACCAGTTTGCTTTGTACTAAGTGTGCGTTGGTCCATCCCTCTCAGAGATGCCTTCAAGGAGTACATTGTTTCTGGAATGCAGGCTCCTGTTAGTTCTGAGGCATTCTGAGGCACGTGGGATGTGAGCGTCCCTTGAAGGCAGGGGTCCCGTGCGCTTCCTCCTCTGGAGGCGTGGAGGACCCAGGCGCTCCCTGAGGGCTTCGGAGCCACCTGGCACTCACTGCAGGTGATGGACCAGGGCAGCCCGAGTTCTTGGGGTCTCCTTCTATACTGTAGCACGCTGCAGTTTAGGGCTCAGCCTCACAGCCCAGAGACCCCACCACTAAGCCACACTCCGGTCCCCTTGCATGGGAACAACCGCCCAGTCACCAACTTGCTCCCCACCCCTGAGCCTCTCGCTGACGGCCACAACATCACCAGTGAGCAGGGAGCCCAGCAGCTTTGGGCAGGGCTCCCGGAAAACAGGAACCACTCATGGGAGCCTGTTTGTGCCCAAGGAGCTCTAGAGGCTCCATTCTCCCCTGATCTGAAGCAGTTTCGGGAGGCGAGGCACATCCACCTCCAGGTTTCCAGACATGTCCGTCCTGCACGGACAGCTGGCCGAATGTTCTGGAGCCCGGCGACCCGGCCAGCCAGGAACTGTCCTCTGCATCCCCACGGGGGTGAGGGCCCCACAGGCTCCTCAGTGGTCCCGTGGAGGTGCTCCCTGGATCGTGTTAAGTGGATACTCAGGGTCTGGACCAGCTACCAACAGAGCACTGCTGAACAGTCAGGAAAAAGGAGCCAAGATCACCTCCTACGAGGTGTCACCCTGAAGCACCGCAGCCAGGGTCAGTGAGCCTCTACTCCGCACGCTGACCTGGGGCTGGCGCCCCTCAGCCCACGTGCTGGACAGCAAAAAGACAAGCGTGTCTGGCCGGGGCTCTTGAGGTAGTTACCTCAGTCCTTATGGGCCACGTAAAAACACTGTCGCAAAGCCTTGTGCGGAGTCTCCCTAAACACAGGCAGATGAACAGGAACCACAGGAGCTGGTGCAGCTGAGCAGTGTGACATGAGGGTGGAGACCTCTCCCTGGTCAGACACTCGAAGAAACTCGAGGGAAGAACACAAAAGGTTGGGGCATCTCAAGCTGCGCATGTGGGCAACTGGCCCACAGTGTTCCGTGGACTGCGGAGCCATGGCGGGTGAGGGCGAGATGAGAAGTCTGAGAGGAGAACCGAGGAGCAGAGCGGGGCAGCAGGAGGACTGACTTTCCCTGAGGGACCTGACTGCGGGTCGGATGAGCTCTGAGACCCTCGCAGGGAGCGGGGTGCACACGGACCTTGGGGCCCTGCCAGGCTGGAGCAGTGCAGCTGCAGCCCCATGCAGAGGCCTCTCCACGGGGCTCTGCTCAGCCCAGCCTCCTCCTGGGACAAGGGCCTGGGGCGGCCCCTTCTTGGGCAGCTTCCCATGCCAGGCACTGTCAGCTCAGAGCCACTGCGCCCGCGTGCACTTCTACTGGTTTAAAATATTAAATAGCTAAAGGTTAAGCGTAAATAGAAACCGTTTGAGGCACGAAGTATTTTAATAACAAAGCTTTGCAGTTGTTTGTTTTCCAAGCCAAAAGAAGCCAATGGCTTCCTTCCACCGTGAGTATTTAGAAGAGTCGGTCGGTCGGTGACACACGCCAGGCCCGAGGCGGCTCAGTGCCCCGGACCCCGGGGGGCTGTCTGAGGAGGAGCGCGGTGTCCGTCTCGCTTGGCAGTGCCTGCAGCGGGCTCTTGACCTGCATTCCGCCGAAGTTATTAGTCAAAGTAATAGTTTATTTTTTTCTCCAGAAAAATAAACGCTGATGCACTCAGCGCGGCGATTCCCTGAGCTGCACTTGGCTTTGTTTGACTTGGGAAGTGCTCTTATTATGAAAAATTATTCAATAATGGATGAGGGGTCTGCAAAAACTTCTCCCGCACGACATTAATCTACCGGTTCTATGGCGCTGCCACCGAGGGGGACCACCGAGGGTTATCTGGGGTCGGACAAGGGCCAGGGGAGGGACCCGGGTCCCCGGCCCTCAGTCTCCATTCTGCAGCCCAGCAACACCCAGAGCGAGTGAGGAAGAGTGGCTTCACCAGCCGGGAGTGGGTCGCCAGCCTGCCACACGCAGCAGGGAGCGAGTGTGGATCGGGACGTGTGGGTGCTCCAAGGTGGAAAGCCTGCTGTGGCGTCTTCAAGGGTTCAAGCACGCACACTTCACTGTCTCCTGTGGGCGTGAGGACCCAGCCCGACTGTCCTCACAGACTCGCCTTCCGACACGTCCAGAGAGGCCCATGTGGCAGACTCAGCTGTGTGAGGGGTCACCGTGCACCTCCCCGGCCCTCTCCTCCCCCTCTGCTGTCCTTGGGGCTTCCTGTAAGGACAGGCAGCTGTGGGAAGACCAGAGGAGGAGCAGCCCACACCACAGGCTGCCATCCCCAGGTGGCTCTGCACTGCCCAGGCCCTAGGCTGGACTCTGGGCACCGGTGTCAGCTCAGGCCTTTCTGGGGGGCAAATATAAACCTCAGAACGCTGTCCACAGCAATGGGCCATGCGTCCAGGGTCCCCGGCAGCCTGCCCATCCCTGTCTCTGTAAGATTCAAGCAAACTGGGCATGGTGCATGCCTGTAATCCTGCACCCTGGGAGGCTGAGTCAGGAGGACTGCAAGTTCAAGCCTAGCTAGGGCAGCTTGACAACTTAGGGAGACGTGCCTCAAAGTGAAAAATAAACAAGGGCTGGGGATGAAGCTCAGTGTGAAGGCCCCTGTAACTAAAAAGAAAAAGAGATTGAAGCAAGTAAGTCAGTCCGTGCCAGCTCATCTAATTTCTGTAGAAATTTCCAGATCCACACGTGAGCTAAGTCGTGGGTTGTTCGTGATGAAACCTTGCATGCAGGTGTGTGGGGCCGGGTGTCTGTCCAGCTCCTGGGTGCAGTGCAGGCCAGCGTGACCAGCTGGTCCTGGACAGGAAGGCAGCATGGAGACAGAGGCGCTCCCTGGCCCTCGGGGCTTGAGAACCTGGGATTCCTCTCCATGGCTTCCGTTCCGAGTCCCAGGCCTGTCCCACCTGGCCCAGACCCTGTGGGGGGACCCCAAGCCTGTGCCCCCCATGCTGTCACAGGGCACCAGCCTCGTGGAGAGCCAGAGGCACAGGCACCCGCATGCCCCTGGGCTGAGGGCCGAGGGGCCATGTGCACCCTGTGGGCTGCCAGAGGGACCGGCACAGGGCAGCCAGAACCCACGCAGCTACTTTAGCTGTTCTTTCTTTCCCTTTCACTTGGGGATGGAGCCCTGGGCCCCACTGTTGATTCCCCAGCTCCTAGAATCTCAGCCCTACTTCTACCTAGAGACAGGGTCTTGCAGCCCTCCTGCCTCAGTTTCCCCAGCCCAGTAGCTAGGACCACAGGCGAGGCTGGGGCACTGCTTCTGGGGTTACTTCTGGCCCCTCTTCCACTCCCCACCGAAGGCTTAAGTGCTTGGAGTTCAGGCTTTTATAAACAGTCTCTGCTGCAGCGTTTCTAAACACTGGGCAGTGTTTAGCTTTTCCCAGAGTGACACACCCTGCACGGCCCAGGCTGGGGCGGCCACCTGTGTCCCCAGGGCCTGTGCCATCAGTCACTGTTGGGACTGTCTCATTTGCACTGAGAGCTCTTCTGCCCCAGCCTCCAACCTGGGGCCCGGGGTCACTATTCCCAGGCCAATGCTGCAAGGCAGAGGCTGGATGCTGCTAACCAGGCGACACCAGCCTGGCGTCGTGGCCCCAAGGCTGACACCTCCACAAAGGACCGTGGCTACCTGTGGGTGAACAGCACTCCGGAGACAGTGCGGGTCCAGAGGGGTAGATCTCTGGGGAGCAGATGTGAGCGTGAGAGAAGCAGGGGCCTCGGAGTCGCGAGAAAGTGCTGTCCACCTGTGTGAGACAGCGCGGCACAGGGAAAGCTACGCAGGAGGACTTACCCGGACTGCGTGGCCTCGCCTCTCCCGCAGATGAAAACGAAGTGGCTTTTTTATGTTGTGATAATTGCTGCATTTACTTCCTTTAAATAAAGAAAAATATCACACCATGATTGAATTTTAACTCGGAGGAGACTTTCCCTGAAAGATTACACCTTTCTACAGCACATTAAGATGCAATTAGCAGGGCTGGAAGATTTCCAGACCATTGGCTCGCAATATTTTCTGAGTAATTTCTCTAAAATGTTCTTTCTTTCATTATGCTTTGCTACTGCCTCTGGAATTAGTTTACTTATCATTTCTGGTGCGTGTTTCAGAGCCTGGGCTGGGCGTGAGAATCTGAATGCAGGGCCACTGGCGGGGGAGGATCAGGTCTTTCGCACTGCAGGAGCGTGGGGAAGCCCCCGGAGGGTGGAGGGTGGGTCCTCAGGTCTCAGCCGCTTGCCCCTTCTCCATCCCAGGCTGGAGCTTCAAGGTAGAAGGGAATAACTTATACGACTTCTCCAAAGACATTTCTCTTAGTTTGTTTTGTTTTTGCTCATTTTGGGGGGAGAGTTTTTGTTTTCTTTGTGTTTTTTGTTTTGTTTTATTTTGTTTTTTGAGACAGGGTCTCGCTATCCAGTTCAGGCTAGTCTTAAACACACTGTGTAGCCCAGATTGGCCTCGAACTCACAGCCATCTGCCTGCCTCAGCCTCCCGAATGCTGGCATTGCAAGTGTGCACCACCACACCCCGCTAAGGCATTTCTAACTCAGCCAGCTCCACGGGACCCTGAAGACCCCAGGAAGGGGAGGCCGCCCTTGGGGCAGCACTGCACAGGCCCACACCTGCTGTGTGCTGTCCGACGCCTGCAGGTGGCGCTACTTCTGAGCCTCAAGTCCCACGTTCTGAGGAAGACCCGCGCCTGAGCACCCCTGAGCCCACACAGGCTTGAGGCTGCAGAGGCGGGGACCCAGGGCTCCACCTGCTCAGTCGGGGCTGCACAGCTGCAGGGCGGGCGTCACCCCAGCAGGATCCAGGGGGCTGGGGTCCAGAGCCCGCGGGACGCCCTGTCTCCCGGGCTGGGGTCCGGCCTCTTCCTCCTCACGCAGCGCGCTCCTGAGACTGCGAGCCCCATGCCGGCTGTGCCATCACCCGGCCCTGGCCCAGAAGGCTCTGGGTCTGCAGGGTGCGGAGCCCCAAGAGGCCACTCTAAGTGGAGCCCATGAGGCCACGGCCACCTTCAAAGCCACAGGGGAGGCCGCTTCCTGTTTTCCGCAGTGCTGAATATAGTTGTGGTGGCAAAGTTGCAGGAAACTCAGGATTTATTTAGGGAGACTGATTAGAAGCAGAATTTATGAAGGAAAGAGCGAGGACACTTCAGACTTCTCATTAATGCGACCAACATCCTCGGTTACTTGGGGCCTCAGATGTCTTAATTTGCTTAATCAAGCATCCACGTGGAAGAATTGTTTCCAAGGGTCCTAAAAATAAGGGAAAAAATGACTTCTCCCAGTGTGATAAGCAATCTTCAGGTCTATCACCCTTATTTACATATGTACTGCTTTTTCTTTTTCTTTTTTTTTGCTAACTGGTACAATTAAATGTTTTACATAAGTTTCATAAGTCCCTTGGCTAATTGTCTGTCTTTGTAAACTGAATCTTCACAGCCTTTGTTAGTTGTAGGTGAATATGCTTTCTTATGAGCTTTTATAAATTAACATGTTGAACTTTATCCGTATTTTCTATTTCCCATGTCTTAATTTTTATTGTATTTGACAAATACACATTTTACATTTTCATGATATTGACCTCGACCGTTCCCTGTGATTTGTGCTTTTCTTTGCTGTTCTGCGGGTTTTAACCACACCTGGGATACAAGGCTCCAGGTGTGGCTCTTGGCATCTGTCCTCGGGCGGCAGCTGGTGCTGTGTAGGGACAAAAGCAGAGGTCCACAGGGACGGGCTGTCGGAAGACTCCAAGCTCAAACTTTGCAGTACTCCAACAGCAAAGTTGGAAAAGTCTGCTCAGAGTTGGTAATTTCACTCAATAGTCAAATCAAAAACCCAACTTGAAAAACCTGCACTGCCCGAGCGGGTCACGTGACTCAGAGGGCCCCACAGAGGGGAATGCTTCAGTCTAAATGCTGCTCTCACCCAGAGTTTTAGTGCAAAGAGACCAAGAGCAAAGGCCCCAGAAAGCGCCCTGCCAGCAGTCATGACAGAAGGCGATCTTCCAAAGGAGGCATTTCTCCTCCACCTCGATTTCTCCAGCTTCCAGCAGGCCAGGAAGCCTCCAAGTCCAGGTGAAACACCTGAACAAAGAAATTGTAGAAAACTGTATTTATTGTATTATCTTCTGGTACTTAATGCACTGTGTTTGTTGCGTTTAGATGTCTCAGGGGTACTTGCACAACCTACGGCTATTAACTTTGTGTTAAAGTCCTGGGAAACTTGTAAGTGAACACTCAAGGTCTCAGAACCAATTATTTGGTTTTCCATTATTTCTTATAGGAAAAATATGTTCAGTTCTCAAACTTTTCGGGATTCAAACACAGATTTGGAATGAACTGAGTTCAACAACTGAGGCATCGCTGCCGTTGTCACTCCCTTTGCCGTCCTTGATCTGTCTCCCTGCGCCAGTCCACAGCCCGGCCTTCCATGTCTCAGCCACTGCCCACTCAAGTGCTGCTGGACTAAAGGCTTGGTGAGGATGGGATTTTAAGCTGAGACCAGGTGTTCTTTAAAAGGCCCTCCTTTCAAATAAGTAGGGCACTGAGCTGGAGAGACAGCCCCTGGGGGAGGCCCAGGCTTCAGATGACTGAGGGCCATGTGTGTCCTTGTGCCATTGACGGAGCTGAGCTCCAAGGGTCCCCCAGGCAGAGCATTCCCCAAACAGCCCTGGTGAATCAGGGCGCATCACTGGCCTCCTCGGATGGTCCTGGGCGAGAGCACCTGTAGTGTCCAGTGTTTCCCAAGAGTCAGGTGGGTTGTTCTAGCACAGGTTAATTTCATGATCAATTCCATCTAAAGTTTACTTGAAAATAAGATTCTGAGACTTGCTTTTATTTGGTGCTCCTGTGAGATTTTTAGGTTGTAAAGGAAAAGCATTTTTAATATGCATCTGAATGCATCGGGAGAGGTGATATACTGGTCCCTGTTAAGTTGTTAGCAACTCACACAAGGGATTATTGGTCTCTTTCAAATACTGTGTTTCAAATGAGTATGCTTCATTCTCCTCTTCCTTTCTTTTTCTTTCTTTCTCTCTCCTTTTTTTCTTAAAAGCAAGCTTCTTTTGAGATTTGTGGGAACATTAATTTACCTTTAATATAATTAGATTAGCAAATATGGAGAGCCTGGGGTGTACTTCAAAGTGTCTTATAAAAATACTTAATAGCCAGGCAGACTTAGCCTAAAATAAGGCAATATTAACATATATATTTTAGTGTCACATGTTTTATCAGTGATATTAAAATAGTATACAAAGTTAATATAACTCTCACATGAAAGCATACATAAATTTTAAATTAAACTTTTTTATATATAATTAGCAAATAGGCGTGAATATAGAATAAAATCTCTCATTTCCTTAAGTATATATCCTGGAAATCCCTTTAATTTCAGTTTGAAAATATAACCACATTTGATGTTTTTGGGTTACATAATAGTTTCTGTCTTAGTTATTTTGCTCATTGTTGAGACAAAATACCTGCCCAAAGTTAAAAGAGAAAGGTTTACATGGGCTCACAGTAGAGCTTTCAGGTCATAGTGGCTAGCTCCAAGGTAGGATAGCATGGCAGAGGGGATGTGGCAGAGGAAAAAAGGTTCATGGTGGGGAGAAGGCAGAAAGCAGCAAGCAACAAGCAACAAGCAAAGAACATTGACACTCTTTTTGCCCCTTATATCTTATCCACTCACACCCAGGGTGGGCAACCTTAATCCTAGCATCACACTGTGAATCAATCCTAGCATCACATCCTTGATCCTAGGATCACACTAGATCCAGACACCTTTGAAGAGCTTCACCTATGACTGCATGAGGCTTTGGGGGGACATCTAGACACAGCCATGACATTTCCAAATAATAATTTCTCTGAAATTAAATTGGATTGAGAGCTCTGCTTTGAAAATATTAGCATGTGATGCTGCTATTCAGTGAAATATCTACAGAATGAAGTTTTTTTTATTTACAATTTTCCCCTCTTTGAAAAAATGCTTGAACATAATTGAGATGATTGGATTGAGAACAGTACAGTGGTAAGGCTGATCATTCATGAACCCTGTCCTGTCCTCCACTTGACCCCTGTGGCTGGCTTTGTGACCTTCTGTCCTTCTCCTGCAGTGTGTCCCCAAGAGACTGACACCCTCCCTCCTGAGGCCTGGTGGTCATCTGGGTGGTCATCTGGGTCACCAGGCTCACATCTTGCCTGAATGTTGGTGACCCCAGGCACACATGGCTCTCCTTGAGTCCTCTCCAGTGAACCCCAGCTCCCATGAGACCCTGCCTCAAACCCAGCACACTGGTCCATTCTGCAGCACTTTATGAAGACTCCCATATGGTCCCTCTGAGGACAAGTGAGGTCCAGAGCTTTGGGCCAGTGGGCTGTGGAGTTTCTCCCTCCCAAAGTGGAGCCCCTGCTCCAGACTCCAGGCTCAGACTGCCCGCGCATATGGAGGAAAAGCTTCCTGTGTCCTTGAAGCCATTGGCCCTTCTGACCACCAAGAATGCCAGGTTTCTGGGTCCCCTTTCCAATGTCACACCAGTAGCCACTGGGCTCCACGTCTGGATCTGGTGAAGCTGAGGTGCAGGAAGCAGGGTGGCTCCACAGTCCATGTGCCCTCAGCTCAGCCTGGAGACACCACCTGCAGTGGCTGTGGAGGGAGAAGGGACAGCAGCCTGCCCTCCTGGCACTACAGGTCACTGTGTCCATGTCCTTAGTGCTCCTGCGGTGGATCTTGGGTCACTGCCAGGATGACTGGGCTTTTCAGAAGCAAAATGCCCATCCACACAATTCCCTGGAGTTGGAGAAGCACACACCTGCTCCCCACTTGCACGGAGGAGATAAACAGACCACATCGAGGCAAAAATATGGTGACACTGTAAAGTGGTAGCATCCATGCACCTGGGCCTCCTCTCATTGGAGAAACACCCAAAGGCGAATGGAGCCAATGCCCTCACTGTGCATCTGATGGGAAGGCCCTCTCTGCACGGCCCAGGAAGTGCACAGGACGCCGTCAGACATGGGGCTGCCCCTTGTGGAGGGAGAGCTGCTGTCTCCCACTTCCACTTCCAAGTCCTCATATCTATTCAAGCAAGGACTGAAACAGACCATGGAAACTTGCTTCTTAGACAGTTCCTGCTACACGAGCAAACAGATGCCCCTGCAAGAAGGGAAAACAGCAACTGCTGGGCAGCCCATGGCAGTCTATGGAAGTTAGAGAGCCCAATGCAGGAAAAGTCCTGTTCATGTTGGAGAACTCAGGAAGTCAGTCCTCTGTGTCTGCTTCACATCCACAGATTCTCCAACCTCAGATAGAAAATATTCCAAAAGTTCATGGCAACTGCACTCAGTATGTACCCTCTTTAGACCAACTATTTGCTTAGCATTTACATTGCATAGGAATCATAAGTAGCCTAGCAGTGACACAAAGTATCCAGGAGGAGGTGTGTAGGTTGCCTGCCAATGCCACCCTATTTTATGTAAGGGACATGGGCCTCTGAAGATCCCAGCATCTGAGGGGCCCCCGACAGCCACACAGATGCCTGCTGTGTCCTTGGCAGAGTCCACAGTGGAGGGCCACACAGGCCATGGCGTGCCCGTGTCCCATCCCCGGAGTGGACAGTAGAGATCTCAAATGGGGAAATAACGTCCACAACAGCAGAATCCACTGGGACATCTGCTTTAGAAATTCTGTGAGCCTGTGGGCTGCCTGTGTCATCAGTGAAATCCAGGATCGAAAACTCCAGAGCCATATGTGTCCCATAAGCCAGCAGAAGTGGGTTGTGTGGCAGCCCGAATATCATGCGGACCCCTCCCTGGCATCTGCTCTCTTCTTGCAGCTGATAAAGATGGCTCAGATGTCCAGGAAGGTTTGCATTGCAAATGCTCTGGAACTGTTTCTTCTTCCTCTTCAAACCCCCTTCTCCAGAGGGGTTTTCCCTTCCGTATTTGCTTATCCTGATCTTTTCCTTTGCATAAAAAGCAATCCCATAATCCTGTGGATCAAAGGCTGCAGGGTTTATTGATTGACTCCCTGGTGTCAGAGGTTAGAGTGCACTGCCAGACACAGGGGATACTAGGAAATAGAAAGGGTCACAAATATGAAAGCGGGGGATAAAATGGCAGCACCAAGAGAGAGCTTGAACACGGCCATAGCTGGCTGCAGTAGATTTTTATCCAGCTCTGGCCAGGGCACCCCTGGGGCAACTTCTCAGTGAAGGACTCAACCAGTCGCCCAAGTGCACACCAGGTGCCACCTGCTTGCACCAAGGACACCTGTGAGAAGGGCGTTGTCTACACTATGGTGCCCATGTGTCCCTGAGAACGCCAGGACAGACCCAGGACTCCCTCCACCCTGCCGGCCCCTCCTGCCTTGGGGCCTGCTGCTGCCTCTGGCTGACGAGCCTGCTTCCTATGACCTGCTGTGACAGGATGCAGGCCGTGGTTAAACTGTGACCTACCATGCAGTCGGTAGAAGTGATGGTTCCCAGTCCCGGGGCTTTTTCTGGTGACAACCCTGCTGTCCCCCACCCCAGTGCCTGGCAGCAGGCGCCCTGCTTGGAGCTGGCGATCAGCCACCCTTCCCAGCACCCCAGGGAGCACATGGCCACATGTCTAAGAGGCTGGCGCCATACCTCATTACACAACTGCCAAGCACAGAGCCAGCAGGGCCAGATGTGCCCTTTGTGAAGGGCAGGGGGGCTTTTAGGCTCATGTGAAATATCTCAAGTGACCTTGGCAAGAGGTAGAAGTGTTTGCAAGAAGCCACCCTGGAGGTCCAAGCCACTGCCTAGGAGCAGGACACAGCTCTGGGCCCGTGGTTCTGTTGCCAGCTCTGCAGAGGGACGGAGGGTGAGCAGCGTGTGCAGGCCACCTCCAGTGCCTCCAGGGAGAGGGAGGCTGGGACAGCCTGGACCCATCTCCTCGTGGGCTGTGCCAGTCACTTCCCACCACAGCCGGTACCATCACTTAAAGGAGGAGAGATTTAATTTGGCTCGTATTTTAGGGAATTCAAGCCATGGTTGGTGGCTCCAGGGCAGGAGCATCAGAGCAGAAGGGTGTGGAGAGCAAAGCCGCTCAGTTCAGGGCTGCAGGAGGCCCAGCAGGGGCCGCACCAGAGAGGAAGGCAGAAGCTCTGCCACCCCCAACACGCTGCTTCGTGCTCCTGACCAAGGAGGGCAGCAAGCAGGGTGAGCCGCCTCGGGGGTGGAGAAGCACCTCCAGGCACACAGAGCCGCCTCCGGCTGTGACCCTGGCAGCCCTGGGATCTCGGATGAGTGGCTGCTGTGGGGCGAAGACCCGAGGGGACCCCCACCATAAGCGCAGTCTGCAAGGAGGAGGAGGAGCTGTGCACCCACTTGGAGGCCGCCCGGGAGGGCGCCCCTGCTGGCGGCCCAGGACCTGAGCCCCCAGGGAGCGCGGCGCTTCGTGACTGTGACATCGGGACCGAGGGCAGGGTCTGCAAGGAGAACACTTGGCTCTTAGCAGTCAGCGCCCTCCTGGATGGCACGCGCTGAGTGTGCCGAGCGCCCTCACAACCCATACACGCGTGCGATGCACCTGCCCCCACATACATGACACAGACCCTCACGTGCACACAAACGCATTCACACAGGATACGCCGGTGCCCGAACCACACACACGCAAGGGGAGGCTGTGAGCAAACAGATGCCTGCATGTATCACAGGTGCACACACACCAGCACACACAGATACACCCACCCGCACACGGTGCCCAGCAGATTCCCACATTCCCGATGCCTGGCTCAGGAAGATGCTAGAGATGCACAGGAGGGGAAGACACAGAGATTTCCCGCCTTCTTTGCTCTGTCCAGAGACGAGGACGGGCCCATGGCTCCAGGCACACACGCGGCCTCTGCAGACAGACAGCAGTGCGGTGCCCACACGCAAGCCAGGCCATGCTGATCAGATTAATGGAAGCAGCAGTGCCTGGGCAAAGCTGACACTGCAGATGGGCTGAAAGGCAGCCCCAGCCCGAGCTCAGTCCCACAGGGGACACCTGACTCACTAGGCAATGCTCTGAGGGACGCCCTGCTTCCGGGTGACTGGAAGGAAGCGCTGGCCGTCCTGAGCGGTCCCTGTTTCTCTCTCCCCGGGACAGGCACAGAAGGGGCCTGGGGTGCGTGGGCTGACGAGAGGGAGGACTGTCCAGAAGACTGGCTGAGCTTGGTGCTGGGTGTGTCCAGATGCCCAACAAGCAGGCTGCAAACCCAGGGAAGCCCCGCCCGGGATGTGAGAGACACCACCAAGTGAAAGGCGTGTGGCCAGGAGGAATAGAAAGGGAAGGAAGAAGGGAGCATCCCCTTCCTGGGACTTTCCTGTCCAGTATCTCCGTCCTTCTAACACAGACCTTCAGTGTTCTGACTCCAACTCAGCAGACACAGTGAGCTCCAACCCTTCACATTTGGCAGCTACCGGAGTTCTGCGGATGTAGAAGAGATGGAGCTGCCGCTGCTCCTCCTCCTGACCCTGTGAGTTGTTCTGGACATTAGCATAAAACAAACTTAACTCAGAAATCTGTCCTATTCATGCACTGCAGTCATATTCTGCTGAAAACAGTCATTTTGCTTAAAACTTGCATAGCAGATGGAGTAGCCTACTGAATGATTTAGATGGTGTTCAATGTAAAGATAATTTAAGATGTTTGTAGTAAATCAGCAAGTTGTTCTTCCGCTTATCTCTAAATCCTGTCTGGCTAACACTGATACTTTAGGCCCACTGTGTTATGCAGTCGAGGGCAGATGGAATGCGTCCGATTAATGTGCTGTTTGCCATCAGATTTCGGGATTGGCACTGAGGAAGGAACTCAGCCAGGGCCATGTGCAGCCTGAAGCCTGCTCCCTCCCACTCCGTCAGCCCAGGCCTCACAGCTAGAGATGTCAATGCGTGGTCCCTCCCTGACCTGCGGTCCACACCCTCACCCCTGAAGCTGTCTCCCGGCCCTGTCCTCTGAGGCACAGTGTGCAGCGTGCGGGTCAGGACCATGCTTCCATCACAGGGCTCACAGAGAGGTGGGGCCACAGCAGGAAGCTTGGTTCCTGGCCTCTGTGTTTGGCAAAGCTTCTGAGGGTGCCAGGTCCCGGGCTGAGGCTGCATGGGCTCGGCCGTCTCCGCCCTGTTTCCAAGGCAGACAAGGTTGGACTTGCTTGTTTCAACCCCAGTTCCAACCAGTGATGCTCAATAAACACCAACTGGCTGAATTTAAGAATGAATGTCGAGAGGGCACATGGGGTGTTCCTTTTCCTGGATTGGCCCAGGCTCTCCCCTCCTCAGGCAGCCTGTGGTCCCGGCAGGAGGCTCCTCCCACCCCTTTTCGACCACGAGGGGTCTACACCGGGGGGCTCCCCTGGCTCTGGAGTCAGGTCAGGCTCTGGGAAGCACCAGCTGAGTCCTCCGTGCTGGACAGGAGCTGGGCTGAGGCTGGGGTGCAAGGGAATCTGCTCATCCAAGGCCTCAGAGGAGCCAGAGTCATTTGTGGGGCAAGAATGTCAGGCCTGGACAGGCGTCCCCACCAGGCCAAGGAGGCCTGGTGTCAGCAGCGGCCACAGGTTGGCCAGGTGCTGGGCCTGCCAGGGCACGGGTGGCCAAGACTCGGGGTGAGGGCCCAAGGCGTTAGTCTGGGCCAGCCGCAGTGGAGGCTCCTCCCACAGGTAGATGTCCTTGGGCTTCCAGCAATGGCCGGTGCCGGACATGGATTCGGTCCTGGGATGCAGCACAGACCTGTGCACCTCCACACCCTCACGCTTACTCGGGGTGGACCCTGGGTATGGCCTGCGGCCTCCATGTCCAGTGTGAGTCATGGGTCCCTGGCAGCCCCAGGCATCTGAGCAGGGAGGAAGGGCTGGCCAGAGTGGCCGTGGACATTGCAGGGAGGGGCCAGTGGTGACAGTGCTGGCAGGGAGGTGATCGGCGTCCAGGACATAGCCACCAGGTGTGGCAGGAGAGTGACCTTCCAGAGGGACTGTGCTCCTCTGTGTCGTCAGGCATTGCTGCAGCACATGGAGAAGAGACAGCCCTGGACCGTTTATAGTCCATGCCACTTTTTACACTGTTTTATTAATACAAAACCACTGTTGAAGTCAGTATGGAGATTCCTCAAAAGACTGAAATTAGAAATTCCATTTGACTCAGCTATTTCCCTTCTAGGTATCTTCCCCAAAGAGTCAAAGATGTGTGATCCATGCATACCCATGTTTATAGCCACATAATTCATGATACTAATCTCAGAAGTAGATGAATCAACAGATGAATGGTAAGAAAAATGTGGTGTTTATACATGCTGAAGTACTACTCTGCCACATAGAAGGATAAACTTGAATCACTTGTAGGAAACAGATGCAACTTGAGCCCATAAAGTTAAGTGAAACATTTTACACCACCTTAACATCAGCAGACTACTTCAGTTATCCAACACACGCCCAAACACACTCACTGGAATTAATGCTGAAGTGTTATAGTCAGTGCAGTGGATGATAAGCATCCTGGAAAGGCCCAGGAGTAAACAGCTGAGGGCCCAGAGAGGTGCTGTTGGGAGGGGTGAACTTTAGAAGCTAGGTCTGGGGAGGACCTTGATCCCTGGGGGCATGTCCCAGGGAGATTGTGGGGAGCGGCCATCCCATTGCTCATTTGTCTCTGGGCTCCAGGTGAGTAGTCTCCCCACCCACTCCCCACCATGGCTGCCCAGCACTCATTAGAGGCTCAGCTCTTGGGCCCAGGGGACCTTGGACTGCTCCCTCCCAACCTTGAGCCACAACAACCCCTTCCTCCTCAGAAGTGCATCATCTCTAGTGTCTCATGCTAGGGACTGGAAAGCAGTGACCAACCAGAAAACAGGTGCCGAGGGGCTGATGCCTTGGATTGTGCCTAGGGGAGAGGAGCCTTTGGAGCTAGCTGTGCAGGAAGAGCGGCTGGCAAAAGTCCAGGATGTAGGAAGGTGAGATGAATGAGCACTTCTGGTCCTGGTGGAGGTCAGGTCCTGGGTGGCACTAGGAGCCTGGACCTTGAAGACTGTGCACACGAGGTCCCTGTGGGCCTGGGGATTTCACTGGAAGTTGAATGGGGGCAGAGAAAAGGCACTGAAGGGAACAGGAAGAAATTGGATGTGCAGCCTGGAGCTTCAGGGCCTGGAACTCTGGAATGTTGCATGTGCCCTGCATGGGCCAGTCCTCCTTCCTATTTGCCTAACGCTCCCTTCGGAAATGACAATGGTCCCGGCCCCCGTGCCAGCGCTCTACCTTGCAAAGGTGTAACTTTCTCTTCTCGGGCTCACAGCTGAGTTTGCCTTGAGATCCAAGGAGACTTCGGACTTGGACTTCCGAGCGGGGCTTTAGGGCTGGAGTTGAGACCAGGGAAAGCTTGTGAATGGATGGGTAACTTTTATTCCGTGAGGTGCACGCGAGATTTGGGGTCCAGAATGCAGCCCCCTTCTGGGTGCCTCCCCCATGTCCATCCCTCCGTGCCCTTGCACTCTGCCCCCACCTGGCTCTCCATTTCTTCTCAGTGGCTCCGAGCGGAACTCCTGACCAGCCGCTCACCATGTTGGTAAAGTCGAGGTATCTGCCTCCTGGTTACTAAAACCCTGACGTCTAGGACATGCTGCCCTGAAGGGAGTTCTCACAAACACCTGTCCCAGGAACAAGTAAGTTGCCCTTCGTGAGCCTGCCTGTCTGCAGGGATCTTAGACTTTCTCCTGTCGTTTACTGAGCAAGTCTGTGGATCAGATTTTTAAATGCATAAATATTCTAAGATGTAAATTCCACTTAAACATCTGCAGTCACAAAGACAGTGTCTGCAGGACCTTGGGAGCCAGGCACCAGGAGCACAGTCCAGAATCAGGGCTGACAGGAGCACTGTGGTGATGCCAGGCTCAGGGATCTGCCACCAACCAGCCTTCCAGGGGTCTCATCTAATTCCCGGAGTGCTACTCGCCACACAGAGAGGAATACTTAGAAGAAAATACGCTGTCTTTAATGTTCCTAACGTCAGTAACAATTTGAACACATGCCTCAAATTTCCCTTCACCTGCTCCTTTTCACATCTTAAACAAATGAATTCCAGCTTGGTGCGCCCTGGATGTCACAATCTGATGGGCTACAGACAGTTACAGATGCTGGGAAACAGGGACCCCATTTGAGGGGTCACTCCAGCCTGGGGTTCTCAGGAACCCAGGTTCGAGGGCAGCAGGACAGAAGCACCCTGCCAGGGCTCCTCTTGGATCTGTGCAGTGGAGATTGATTGGCTGAGACCACAGAGTGGAGGCCTTGAATAAGGGCTTGTTGGTCCCTAGTTTTGACTTCCTGATGTAGAGGGGAAACAATCTTCTGTTAGGAGTTCAGTGGCAGAAAAACGAGCAAAGGACTGCTAGCTAGCAGGGGCATCAGAGTGCTTCTGCCAAGTTCTCTCTTTCATTCCAGGGATGCCTGTTTCTAAGGGAAATGAGATTCTCTTCCTAAGGCAGCCGGGAGTCTCTCTGCTTTACAAAGACAAAAGGGATTTCAACATCAGTGCTGCTGTGAGGACTTTCACAACACCCAAAACCACTTGCAAAAGAACACAAGGAGGAAGATACGAGCTGCATTTCAGGCAAAAGAGAATGAAGGATTGTCCTTCCCCTGAGTGCAGGTGTTTCCTGCCTTGTGCCTTGTTAGCGCCCTGCATGACACTGCACCTGCGGTCTGTTCCTCAAGCTTCCTCCAGCCCGGGACTACACCTGAGGAGCCTGCTGGACACCCATGCTCCTGGACACCTGGACCATGAGGGAGATTTGGGAACTGCAGTTGCCAGTGTGTGAGAACACACTCATCACACGCACACATGTGCACGCACACATGCACACGCTATCCTAGGGGCACTTCAGATCGACGATCCACCTTTCTCTTTACAGGTGTGGAACTGAGTCCCAAGGACCTACCAAGGGGCAGAGCACTTGCTATGTAGAGCCACAGCAAGAGCCAGCCCCAGCCCTGGTCCCTGGCGCATGTGAAGCCTGTGCCTGGCATCCAGTGGCTTCTGGGTTTGATCATCTGCGGCAGCAGTGTGTCCAGGCTCTGCCGGTCACCTTTGCGTGTCACGCTGCCAATGCTGCAGCCACTGCGCAGGAAGAGGCCTCGTTCTCAGCCTCAGGGACATCCGAAGGGAAGCCACTCGCCCACAGCCCTGATGTCCACCTGATCCTGCAGCCCGGGCTCCACCCAGCCCTGCACCCAGCATGTTCCCCTCACCTTGCCTCCCCGAATCCCTGCCTCTCTGCTCCAGTTCTGTCTGAGGATAAATTGGTGCTTTTCCTTAAGTGAAAATGAATTGATTTTCTAAATGTTTATTTAACTTCAAGCTTTATTAGAGCTAATTAAACTATTTAGAATAAATTGACAAGCTGGAGTGTGGAGAGTAATTGATTTTAAAATGCACTCACCATAAAACATGAAAGTTATATACTGCACAGTAGCAGAACGTTTCCAATCAAAATACCCCAATGCTTTTGTGAATCTCATGCCATTAGAGCCATGGACTTCTGGGTGGGGTGAAGGTCACGCAGGGCCAGAGGTGACACATGGAATTGCACGTGGCTTTTGTGCCTGTGCTTCCATGTTCTGAAAAGGACTTGTTGTAGGACTCTATCATTCAGCAAAACTGAGTCTGCTGGACAGGCAGACAGGACTGAGGAGCTGTGAAGGGCTTCGTGGAGGCCCAGCTGGCTCCAGTGAGGGCCAGTTGATGGCTCATCATGCAGGAGAGAGGCGCCTCTGGAGGGGAGGCCGAGGAGGAGGAGGAGAGTGCTACCCAACCCACCCTGCCGGGCCCCCTGAGCACTGCTGCCTGTCACCCATCTCCTCCTCCCCAGCTGCTCCGCAGAGCCCTCTGCCGTCATGGCCTGCCTGTGCCCCAAGGTCTGCTGCATGCTTGGTCCACACCAGGAACCTCCTGCCAGCGGAGGAAGCAGCAGGTTCTTAGTAGGCTCTTGATCCTCCGGTTGCCGACAGGATGCTGCTGAGCTCTGTCGCTGTGTTGTTGTGTGTGGGGGGGGCGGGGGTTGTTCATTTGTTGGTTGGTCCTGATGGTTGAGCCCAGGACCTTTGCCCTATCCTAGATCTTCAGTGCTTTTTAATTTTACTTTATCTTTTATTTTGCGGCACTAAGACACTAAGACACTACTAGGACACCCAGTTGCTCCAGCTAGGCTTGGACTTGCAACCCTCTTGCCTCAGCCTTCCAGGCGCGCACCTGGCCACCAAGCTCATGACCGATGCACTTTAAGGACCTGTTTGGTCTCCATGCTGTGGCTGGGGAATGTTCAGGGGTCACAACTACTGAGCAGACTTGGGGCTGTGGGTTCTGTCTTCTTAACTGTTCTTTGTGCACCCAGTAATTTCCAAAGATCTCCCCCCAGCCACTGCTACAAGCGCACAGGTAATGTGGTGTTTTCTGTTGAGCGGAAAGGGAAAGAAAAAGATGTAACAGAAACTGCTGTGTGCAGAGTCCTCTTCTCGGGCTGTGGACGCAGTGGGGTGTCCCGGGGACCCAGGGAATCTGGCCACAGAGCCACTGCATGCATCTCCATGCCCAGGTGTGTGGCACTCGTGTGTCCAGCCACATACCAGGAGAGGGCCGGTGGCTGCTGTGGACACTAGCAGACGACAGCCAAGACTCGATGCTTCTTTAAGAATGGGTGACCGAGGGCACCTTTCCCGGGATGGAAAAGGAGGGAAGCAAGCTCAGCTGCCTTAACGTCTTAACGTCTCGGGGTCCCCTCCAGGGAGGCCTACAGGGCAGCAGCTCCACGCTGGGCAGAGACTACGGTTTGGTTTAAGTCTGAAACCCAACATGTAGTGGTTAGGACATCGCTGAAAAGCCAATTTTATTTTTGTTTCTTCCAAACCCAGCCATCTGAAGTCAGTTTCACAGCCGCAGCCGCAGTGATAACCCCATCTCCAGATACATCATTTTTAAAGCAGAATGCGTTTAAGCTCCTCTCGGGGGATTTATGCTCCAATCTTGTATCACTCTGGAGCTCTCTGCTAAAATTCCCCTGCACACTGCAGGACAGGCTCATTTCTTCTCAATCCATTACATCTGTCAAGCTCAACTCCATCCCAAGCAGCTGTGACACTCAAGAGAAGGGATGGGAAACCCTTCAAGAGCCGCGGCCTCAAAGTGGTGCCTGTCAGGTTCTGCCTTCCAGGGCCCTGAAGCAGGGCGGGCTTTGTGTTAAACAAGCAGACATGGGACGTTTAAGTGGGGACAGATGCCTAACTGTGGGGTGCAGTAAGTGCTGAGCAACAGTGCCTGAGACCCACGGTGCACGCAGGTAGCATTCAAGGTCAGTTTTCAAACCGATCCCTAATTCTCTCATGACGATGTGTCGCTCTCCCGGTGACCCTAACGCACGTACTCAGCAGCACTCGGATCACAGGAACCCCAGAGGCTCACGGAATGATTGCGTGCATAATATAAACAGACATTTTGAAAATAAAATCAAATCACATCAAGGCACAGTGAAGGAGCAGCCTCCACTGGGGGCTAACAATTTCCGCGCATGGGAATCTCCTCCTCACACAGGGCAGCTCCAGGAGGGTAAGGCAGGGTCCATGCAGAGCTGGCAGCCAGGACAGCGAGCACTGGCTCTGGGGCAGGGGTCCCCGCACTCCACCCCGGAGTGAGGAGCAGGCGGGCATTTGAGAAAGTGTCACCAGCCAGAACCAAAGTGCTGAGGCCGGGGAACCTGGACATGGTGCCAGTGCTGACACTGATGACCCAGGTGGTCTAGATGTCACCGAAGACAGAGACAGGCAGGCCATCCTTCTCTTTGCCCCTTGCAGTCAATGGATGGGGATGGATGTGGCCAACCCTTGGCTGAATGAGAGGGTAAGACTGCATAACGAGCAGGAGAGGCAGTGTCTGGGCTGGAAGGCAAAGGGCCAGTGCCACCAAGCACAGTGCTGTGCGCTGCAGTCCCAGCTACGCTGCAGGCTGGGCGGAGGGCTGCGTGGGCCAGGAGCTGGGGCAGCCTCGGCGGCATACGGAGACCCCCATCTGGGTAAAAGACACAACGGCAAAATGTGTGGACAGCATACTCGATACGTCACGTTTTTATTTCTCTCATGCTTGGTTTCAAGCACCTTACGTGTATGTAGGGAGATGTTTTCCACAACCACGAACTGACAAAAATGAAGATCCATCCTGATTTTAGAAAGGATTCTGTGTAATAGCTTTGTCTTTAGAAAATCAAATCACTTCAATCATCTCGGCGGGGCTTGTGCAAGCCAGTGTGAGCAGCATGTGGTGCTCGGTGCTGCGTGGACAGCACTCACCGTGCACAGCTGCCGCGTACACTGCACTGGCCTGCCTGCCCTCCTGTCACCAAGAGGTCTCACTGTTCAGGCTCCTCGAGTCACAGCCCCCCTGTCTCTCTATTCACATGCAGTGAGGTCAGTTCTACCAATTCCCAGAAGGAAACGGACCTTCGGGCAGGAGGGGTGGAGCACTTGGGTCCGTATGATGGAGGACCTTGGCTCATCTTTGTGGGGTGCATCTGCCCTTGGGGGTCCCATCCTAAATGACCTCCACTTTCCGGGTCCCAGACTCTGCTGGCTCCATTTAATAATGATACTTAGATAACAAGACCCAAATGTTCTCTGCTAATTCCACAAACGGCTTTGTGACCCTCCTGAGAGGTGAGGACTTGTGGCACAACCTGAAACTGCACCCCAGAGAGCCCAGCCGTGCTCTCCCCAAAAATGTTAGCAATTTGAAACGAGGTTTCCCTGGGCACCAGGCCATTGGCCCTTTGAACAACCCAACACCAAAGCCCCACGGGACAGTTGTGGGGCAGCCCCTGGAGGTTTGCAGGGGTGGGGCAGCCTGCACTAAACTGTGAGGTGGAAGGATTTGCTCCTCCCTGCTATGCATCTGTGCTGTCCCCCATAACAAGCGTGCCCTTCGTTCTGTTAACTGCTCCCTGCCGATCCAAGCACAGCAAGTAAGCAACACGCACGTCCGTGCTCCGAATGAAACCCTCCTCCTGAGGAAAGCCCTTCCCGCAGCGGGACCCACCTAGGTGACCAGAGAGGCCCCATGGAAAGGAGGATGGGGCTCTGTGGATGGAGCAAGGACAGTCCCCAGAGCCAGGCCGGCAGGGTAGGCCAGGTGAGGGCACACGGTGAGGGTCGGCATCCCTCTCACACTCTGTGTGCACTGTGAGCACGCAGCTGCCCACCAGCCCTGGACGGCAGGCAAGGCTGCGTGGCAGATGACCCCGTGGTCCTACACAGTCCCGCACCTGGCACGGAGCCTGGCAGCCTCCGGTCCATGAAAGAGTGGATGAGTGACCATGAAGGGGAGGGCTTGCCCTGAGCCTCAGACCCGCACAGATGCCAGGCAAGGGCTCAGCTGGAGCAGGTAGGTACTTGCCTAGCAAGGTGGGTGGCTGGCTCACCGTGTGCATGCGTGTGTGTGTGTACAAGTGTGTGTGCACGTGTGCGTATGCATGTGTGAGTGTGAGTGTGGTGTTTGTCTGTGGCCGCAGTGCCTCTCCATGGCCAGGGGGGTTGTGCCCTCCTCACAGTGCCAGCTCTGCCACCCGAGCTCGGCTGCCCGCAGCCCCGGTCCCAGGCAGCCCTGCAGCAGTGCTTGCTCTGTCCTCCCAGCCACGAGAGGCGTCTCAGACCCACCGCCCTGCTCAGCTGCGGCACAGCTGTCCTGACTGGGACCACTCAGATCCTGGGAGGTTCAAGTGTGTGGAGCCCTAGGCTGGGCCACAGGGTCCGGTGAGGCTCCGACAGGCATGGCTGAGAGCCGAGGCCCTGTTCCGACTCCACCTGGGAACTGCCTGGGCCACCGAGGCTGTGTGTCCTGGCCTGGCCTGGGGTGCATTCTGCAAAGAGCCCCCAGCGATCACTGGCCTGGGCCTCACGAATGGCTGCTTCCCTGCCTCACCGCCAGGTCTCAAGGTGGCTGCTCCTAACTCACAGCGCAAATTCTTGCTCCATGCCCAAAGCTCTTGGGCCCAGCCACGTGCAGGCCCAGGGATCCGGAGAGCTGCCCTCTGGGCCTGGAGTCTGCATCCTGGCAGGGAGGGCCACTTCCTGCTTCCCGTGGCCTCTTTCCCCAGGGCTCTCACGTGGTCGTTACCCTCAGCATGCTTGCTTCTCCTGTGCCAGCCCTGAAGCCCTCATCTGACCTGCGATGCCCTCTTCCGGGTCTCCATGCCCAAACTCCCCACACCAAGGCAGCGATGAGACTTCATGGGAGACTGGGGGAACAGGATTCTGCCCATCACCCTGTAGTTCTTTGGCTCCCTCATCAAGAAGTGGTCCCCAGTGGTCAGCTCCCCTAGAGACCCTGGGAGGGGAGGGGTAGAATCCCTCCTAAGACCCTCAAACTGAGCTCTAGACAAAAACCCACGAAGGAAAGTAAGGTCTCCCCTCTGAGTAAATGTCTACTGGTTCCTTTCAAAATTGCTCCAGTTCAGGTACAAATTTATTTCTTTTTACTGCATTCCTGGTTACAAATATATGGTTATTCTGAAGCAGAACTTTAAAAATTAATAACATATTTAAGTAGAAGACTTCCCAGGTTTTACACATAAATTTAAAGTGTTTCCGTGACACGCAGTAATGACTCTCCGAAGTGAGAGGAGAGGCTGGTAGGCTGGAGCATACTCAGGGTAACTCAGGAGGACACATTTGTGCAACGTGTAGAGCATGTTTCAGGAGCAATGTTACTATTTCATCAAATCTGAGGCAGATAGCCTTTCAATTCGTATATTAAAGCCCTAATAGTCACTGCTACACTCGAGGCTAAAGGCAACGATGCAGCCTGTGGAAACAAGACCCGTCATCTCACCCAGAGTGCGTTAATATTTTCAGAAACCATGTAAAGCTTCGGCTTCCTGACAGAGCTCACGCCTATAACCTCTTTTACGGTTATTTCACATCTTTATGGAAAAGTTATGAATTCTACAAGTAAAATCTTAATAGACTATAACCATGAAAAATTGCTAAGAACGAGACGAGAACTATTAGAGGAACATTATTCCAATGAGCAAATTTGTGGCGGAGGCATAGAAATCTGAATGAGGCTTCTGTGTAAAAACTGTGTGGGAGACCACATGACCAAGTGACCATGTGACCAGTGATGGCTGTGGACTGCAGACTGAAGCCTGGAGTGCCTTCATGTGGAGAGAAGGTCCTCAATACTGGAAGCTTATGTTAACATGCAACCAATAAAACTTATCCAAGGGCAGGTGAAGGCAGGTGTTAAGTACCTATAAAAGCAATTCCTAAATTACTTTTCTACAATGGAAAAAATGCCAGTTCCACATGGTATGTTTTGTGTTTATTGAAATGCCATAATATTATGCACTGGGTTAGCAAATCGCATATAGGGTCCTGCAGAGAAATGTTTGCTTTATTTTTCTTCTTTTAGTACTGACGATTGAACCCAAGGCCTTTGCACTGAGCTGCATTCCTAGTCTTTTTTGGTTTTGAGACAAAGTCTCACTAAGAGACTAAATTGCCTAGGCTGGGCTCAAACTACTGATCCTCCTGCCTCCACCTCCCCAAGTGCTGGGATGACAGGCATGGACACCATGCCCAGCTTTTCTTTTTCAAGAAGTTGTAGCTTTATGCAAAGTAGGTCTTGAGTCAATCTGAAGAGTTTAGTCTGTTTGATCTTTCTGCTCATTGCAAATTTATGAGTGTGTTTAAGTGCTTTGTGCTTCTTTGTCTCCATAGCAAAAAATTAGTTGGGAGCCTGCTTTGCCACGCAGGAATGGGTGATGTTTAACCTAAATCAAACCAACACCAAAGAACAATCTCTTCTGATTGTCTGAATGTCAAATAATTTCCGTCAACTACTTCATGTTAGGCTTGCATCTTTTTAATTTTTAAAAATATGGTTACTTTTGAGAAAGACTATCTCCTTACTCCCTATTATCTATCCTTTATTTTCCTCTTTATTTATAATTTGGGTTAAGGGGACCAAGAGATATAGGGAGGGAGGGTGTGAGGGAAGGAGGTGTACGTGCTCCTCGCGGGCCTGCCCCACACCAGATCAGGAGGAAGCTCAGCGGCATCTCAGTTTATTTCCCAAGATGAGAGAATCTTCTCATTTTCCACCTATTGTTTCCATTTCGAGGCTCAGTTCTTATTGCCCCTGTTTGCAGGTGAAACAGCTGGGATTTGGTGAGATTAAGCCACATGAGTAACCTTACCTCTGTGCAGACACCGGGATAGAAAGAAAACTTGATTTTTGGAAATGGCAAAAGGCATTCAGAGCCAAATCCATTGACTGAAGTGGTCACCATGCTAGGGGATTTTGTAAACTCTTCTTGTTTTAAAAGTTGCTCTTACATTAAAACACTGCATGTGCAAAGGCAGTTTCGATGCCGGTTCTGGTGGTGGCACCCCGGGCCCCTGGCGGGGGTGGGAGCAGACTCCAGCGGCAATGCAGGCCGGTCTTGATCCCTCCTGGCCAGGTCTAGTTCTGCCTCCCTCCTGGACATGGTTGCAAATACTTCCTGTTCCTGGTTCTAAGTTCTTGGTTTCCTCTAGTCTGCAGAAGGTCCTTTGAGACCCATACTATATGCCGTCCTCTGGGTAGGAATAATTTACAAGCGCAAAATTCTCCCAAAGTGTTATGCTAAATGATGTCCTACCTGGAATGTCTACGTCCGACATTTTCCAAACTGGCTCAGCTATGGAGATGAGCACTACAGATACTGTAAACACATGTTATGTGGTGTTGGCTTGGAATTTCAAAAATGATGCTGGGCTTCTTTGGGAAGGCGTCCCCATTCTTCCCTCCTGCTACCCTGGGAAGGAGGACAGATGGGGGAAACCACAGGACACAGCCCCGTCTTCTGGTCAGAAGCTGCCTGGGACACAGGACAGCATGGTCAAAGCACACAGAATAGGAGCTCAAGGCGGGAGGAGTTCTTTTTCCTGCCACCTTCTTGAGTTCTGCAGCTGTGGCCCCATAAATGGGACTGACAAAGGCAGAGGAACTAGAGCAAACCACACATGTGCATGCGGTATAAATCTCACATGACACGGGGTCTTCATGAGGAAATGAAGCCTGAGGGATTCACACAAGGTTGGTGAGAGGTGGGATGTCAGGGAAAACAAGATGAGCAGAAAGGCATGAGCAACAGACGTCCCCTGCGACAGCAAGCCCCAGGGTTCAGGCTCCTCTCACGCTCTGCCTGTGGGGCATAGGGAAGGTACCTCGTGAGTGGGGTCCCTACATACTGCAGGGGAGCAGGGTCCCCAAGACCTTCCAGTCTCATGTCTCACTATGTCCAGGTGCCACCGCCTCGGACTCAGGTTCGGAAGCTGTCAGGCCTCAAGGCCCTCTCAGGCTCACAGTCTGCACAGCCAACAGCCGAGGCTCCCGGCTCCAAGGGCAGGCAGTCCACTGCGGGGTGCCCTGGTCAGTAGTGAGTCTGCTCCAAGCGATCCATTTTTCCATCTCAGGTTTGGAACCAGGGGTCCCCTCTCTTGCAGCTTCTTGTGAGGGGTCTGTCGCCCCTCTTCTCTGCCTCAGATCTCTTCCTCAGAAGATGGCAATATGGTTTATATCTAGCTTTATGACCCGCAGAGCCTCATGTATTCACCACGGTGGGGCTGTGGGGAAGGGATTCCGTCCTGGGGTGTGATACTCACCTCTGGATAATCACTGACCAGCTCATAGCTGAATGTGATTTGGGAGGGGCAGCCTGGGGGAGGAGGCGGTCACCGGGCGTGGCCTGGAAGGGTCTGTCTCCCTCCTCCTCCCTTAGTCCCTCTCTGCTTCCTGTTGCCATGCATGAGCCTCTCCTCCTCCACCAGGCCACCCTGCCTTGAAGCCAGCCCACCATGGATTGAAAGTTCTACAAACTGAGCCAAAATAATCCTTTCCTCCTTTAAGGTGTGGTATTGTGTCTCAGCAACAAGAAAGGAACTCAGACAATGGTTTCCCAGTTCCCTGGGTGAAGGACAGCTCTGATCCTTCTGTCTCAGCCCCACCCTGGCCACCACATCTCGGAGAGCCTGGGTCATGCATGCCTTGTGTGCCAGGCTTCTCTCCCCGTGCCCACCCCAAGCTGCAGAGCCAGCCATGGTGTGGAAACCGTCTCTCTGCTGTGACCTCAACCCTGCCCTCACTGAAGCAGGCAGGAAGTCATGTGATCTATAAGAGCTCCCGAGACCCTCCAATGGTCAGTGATCAGCTGTCCCTGTGATGCCCCGAACACAGGTGGGGTGTTAGTGGGGAAGCCCTCTGTCTACAAGCCCCAGTGCAGGCCTGTGTCCCACACCAAGCCTGGGGTGGGCAGCTCAAGGACACCATCAAAACACCCCACTGAGCTGAGAAGGCCGTGTACCCACCACCCTTTCACCCCACAAGAGAGCCAGACTCGGAAGCCCCAAATCCCAAGGAAAACTCCTACCAGGACGGAGCCGGGGACCAGTCCCAAAACCATGGAAAAATGGGTATCCCCGTCACGTTCTAGCGTTCTTCAGTTCTTAACTTCTTAACTCCTGGCGGTCACAGCTGATCTGAGAGAAGCACACAAGCTTTTGTTGAGTGTTTTCACATAGATCCAGTGCCTATGTTCTAGCCTGTGCGTAGCTGTGCATTTGTCCCTGACTTACGTTAAGCCGTAACTTTCAAGCAGACAGTTTGATGATAACACGTGTTTTGTAAGGCGTGTGATATTCAGTATTGTATTGTACAAGGTGTAATCAAACTGTATGGTAATGTGTAAACAAATGCATTAGAGTAAAAGGCACTCGGTGCCCCTTGTTTGGAACACACTCATCCCGTCATTCTTGCCTGTCTCTGAAGCAGCTCTGGAGTCCTCCTTCCTGAGGGTTTCTAGGAGGTGCTATCAAAACTAGGATCAAAGCTGCTGCCGAGCCCAACCAACAGAAAGGCAGGCTGGTAAACACGTTACAGTGCATCCCCACCTCCTTACTCACCGAATCTGACGTTGTGTGACTTCTGGCTCTTCCCCAAAGTCAACCCGGTAAAGGTAAACCTTTGGAAACAACTCATGACATGGAGGCAGCCGCTCAGGAGAGAGGACATCGAGAATCTCTCAGAGAGTGGCCAGGACCATGGGATATTGAAGTGAGGGGGTGACTTTGAGGGGTTCCTTGGCAATGTGTCTTGTTTTTGTACTGTTTTTTATTTTTATTTTTATTTTTTTGTTTGTTTGGTGGTGTTTTTTTTGGTACCAGGGATTGAACTCAGGACCTTGCACTTGCAAGGCAGGCACCGGAACCACTGAGCTAAATCCCCGGCCCTGTTTTTTTAAATTTAAACATTTACCATATTTTGCAATCACACCTCCTTAGGAGAAATACTGTAAACTTCAGTAAATATTGTTATATTTCTTTGCATAGTAACTTATAGACTATAGCTGGAGATAAATTAAAATCATGTATTTTATAAATATAATAAATAAAAAATTTGCAGTGTTTTAAAATTTTTTCCACTTCAGCACATATTCATAGTGATTAAACCTCTGGGGTACACGGACCTTTGCCGTGAAGCTTGGGACCGAGGCCTCCTGTGGGTTACCCTGGGGGGAACTCACCTAGGAAGCTGTGGCTGCCTAAGTCCCGTGTCGCTCACACACAATGGCTCCAGCCCTGCTGCCCAGCGCTGGTCCACTCAGAGCCACCAGGGAGGCGCCAGGGAATTTTGCTTCCCCTTGGACTGCACAAAGCCACCCAATGGCAACTGCAGTCCCACCCTGTTCTGGAGAATCCCCACACTTTGTCACCCAAGTCTCAGCAGCAGACTAGGGCCAAGGGGGGACCCTTATGGGGCATCTGGACAGCATGGGCCTCTTCTACCTGTGAGATCTGCCCTTCCACAAAAGCCATCAGGAGGGTTCACACCCAGCTGCGGAGGACGGTGCCTGGCTCGAGGTGTGTGGAGGCCACAGGAGGGACAGGGCAGGAGGGGCCGGGCTCCCTCCACGGGGGGGTATGGGGACAGGCAGTGTGGGGCAAGGGAGGGGTGCTCAGTCAGGGCCACCCTGAGCAGGAGAGCCGACACGATGGACAGCAGCAGAGAGGGAGACAGGCGAGCCGAGGGGTTCCCTGTGGGCAGTGCCCAGCCTGGGGTCTACAAACTGGACCACCATGCAGAGGCCTGGGGACCACAGGGCAGCAGGACACCCCAGATCCAGTGGGGCCTCGCCTCCATCCTCAGTGGACTCAGCTACCGATGGGCTGGCAAGAGGCGACGCTCCTGCTGAGCCCAGGGCCCGGGTGGTCAACTCCAGACCCATGTGCTGTGCCCACCCCGACCAGCCGCACAGGTGGAAGGGCTGGGAGGAGGGTGCCCGGCTGGGCCTTGAACTCGTGATACAGGGAGACTTCCCAGAAGCTCTGGAGCTGCTCCAGTGGCAGACTCCTCACCTTGTCTGTTGGCTGCTGCTTTGAAGAGAGCTGCAGCAGCACCCTGCCTCTGCCTGTGACTGTTTATCATGCACTCCTCAAAGCGCTCTGGATCCCACACACCTGTAGCCCCAAGGAGCCCGTGGGGTGTGTGTCTCCCCACAGACAAGGAAACGGGGCCCTGGGCTGTCGCACAGTCGGAGTGAGCAGGCGGGAGGCGTTCATTCCCTGTGAGCCAAACGGGGCCTCGGCCCTGGTGAACATCGTCTTGGTTCTTGGCCTGTCTTTAGGTGAACACAGCAGTCACTGGAGCATGATATTTATACCAAGTGGGGTCTGTCACTTAAGGGCCACAGCATATTCAAATAATATTTTTATTCAGTGACAATGACACATTTCCCCTAGAGGGTGCTTTGTAAACATGCAGAATGGACGCGATCGCGGTACAGACGTCCCACCTAGGGAAATTTCAACGGCGCAGTAAGGGCAGTGACCCGCGTCCAGCTGGAGCCACACTCCAGATCTCAAATTTGACTCTTGTCTGGGCTAACAGTATGCAGCAGCAGCCACAGGACAGGGCCAGCTGGGCAATGAGGAGGATGAGGGGCAGAGGCCCTAAGTGTGCTGTGTGCCCAGCTGGCAGTGTGGGAGAGACATTCAATCCCTTTGCAGCCAAGGATATTGTCAACTTCAGTGGGTTTGTTAAGAATAAGCCCACCCTGAGGCTCGGGTCACTGTACAAGTCACTGTAAAAGGAAGAGCCAAGAGATACAGCAGTGTATTAGGAAATCATCAAATGCCATAATAGACTGAATAGGGAGTGTAACATAGCTTTGGATGTTAAAGTTTAAGACCTCTAGAGAATGCTCACAGAAATGCCATCCTTCCACGCCCTCATTTGGACACCATTGTGCTTGCATCCTTGAGTTAAGATCTTCACTCTGACCCACATTAGGACCATGGTCTACCTGAGCTCAGGTTCCAGCTCTGTGGCTCTCAGGGAGGGTGGAGGAGGAGCTTGGGCTGGGTCAGCCTCACACATCCTAAAACCTGCCCGGGAGGCCGGGTTTCCACGCCTGGGAGCATCAAAACGCTGCTTCCCATCAGTCCCTGTGCAGGAGAAGAAAGAAAAGGGTCCAAGCTGCCAGATCCCCGAGCCCCTGAGACCCTGCTCTGTGAAGGTACAGGTGATTCTGCTAGCATTCCAAGGGTGGATGAGTCCATATTCTAATGGCAACATTCCTGAGTGTGTTCTTTAAGGGAAGAGAGTTACGGCAGCACTTCAGATTTTACTGACCACCTCGCTGCCTTCAGGATGGGCCAGCAGCTTGGGTCACGGAAGTACCAGCCATAAAGTTTCTTGGGGTTGGCTTCTCCATTTTAGAGATCTCTCCAAACAGTGAGACAGGAGGGCCCTGTATTGAGAGCATCCACCTTTTGCTTATTACCTATATGAAGCTGGAGTGCCTGACCGAGGCGCTGGTTATACTGTAAGCCATAAATATGCAACACAAAAGCCACACTGGCTTCTGGGGATATTCCAGGCTTAATGACACCTCCCCCTACGTGAGCTCTGTACTCCCAGATATCACACATCCTCTGTCCCTCTGCTGCCCCAGCCTGCTGCGGAATGCATTTGAATATCTCGGCCTTTCCCACCCTTTGCAAGCTTCCAAGATAAACCCATGCTTGAAATTTCACCGTTTAAGTGCTCTTCAAGGGCCTTGTTTTGGATTCACAAGGGGAAAAGTCAGAGGGGCAGGAGACTGGAGAGAGACTTGCAGATGATCCACCCAGCACAGTACAAAGGACGGCATCAAACACTAAGCCCTTTGGAGTTCTCCCACTCAGGCACAGACAGAAGTGTGCTGAGTGAAACATGGCACCAGGAAACTCACCAAGTATCATGGGGAGGGGAGCCCCCTTCAGAGCTGGTGTCCACACCCTCCGGTGGGAAATTCTAAAGAGCGCTGCAGGCCTTGCCACCATAGTGAGGCCTGTGGTGACCACGCAGTCTCCTGCGAAGTTCTCCCGTGTGTTATGTAAAATACTTTATGAAATGACACAGACACGCATCATTGCACCTGTTATATGGGCCTGTGGTTGTCCCTGCAACTCAAGACTCAATTCACTTCCACCTCACATCCTCCTCCCAGCTCAGAGTTTAGTGTGTTTGCTCAGACATGCTGCTGAAATCCTAAGAAATTAATTCTTTGGAATTCTATAGTTTAATCAGATGAACAAGACTTTTTAATGCTTTACTGGAACTCAGCTTTATCTTTTGAAAAATTTAATTTGTTCTGAATTCCTGTCCTCTGAAGTTGAGTTTTATTTCTGAGATCTAATCCTCTATAGCTTCTTAAATTATAGCACAGACAATGTAGATAAATAGATAGATAGATAGACAGAGATAGATAAACAGAGATAGAGATACTCTCATCTGCCTAAGGCAGTTGACTTGCATAACTTTCTTTTATTTTAGTGTGCGCAGCTGATTTCTGACATGAGTCTGGAAGCCTAAGTTGATCTCCAGAGGGCTCCAGCTCAGGAGGAAGTAGCCTTCCAGGTGCAGGATCCTGTCCTACTTAGGCTGGCATGCAGGGGTCACAGAGGATGGACCCATATGTGAGGCCAAAGATTAGAGAAACTATTCATATGGAGGACTTACCTCACTTTACTTCTTTGTAATAAAATGTGGTTTGGCTCCTATGTACTGCCCACTTTCCAAACGTGCTATAACACTGTCCCAAAAGGGTGCTGATGTGCCTTCCAGAGTTTTTAATTCCATGGACCCAAGCGGATGAGACCCCAGCAGACCTCATCTGAAAGTTTCCTGGGTGAGTTCCCTGTGTGGCAAGGGGCGAGAAGCAGAGGTCATCACAGCATGGCAAAACTGACTGAGGCTGGGTCCCCCTCACTTTTCCAAAGTAGATTTTACTGCTTCCTGGGCACTTCAGAGATAATCATACACACAACATGGAAATCAACGAGACTCTCCAAAAGGCATGTGGGCTTTCTGGGGCGGAATTTCTGATTCCACTCCATTCCAGAAGAAGATACAGTGTACTTTGTGCATATGCCCTCAAAGGAAAGTCAAATGCAATCAGAATTTGAAAAATATTTATATTCACAATTTCCCTCAAGGGTGTTCCTATCACAAAATGAAGATTAGGAGTTTCGTGAAAATGGACTCCAATGTCCTTGCTCCATTCATAGAATTTCCTTACACCCTGCCTGCACCATGTACCCGGTTCCTAAATGTAGATAGATCCTGACTGGTCTTTTAAGTGCACACCAAGGCACTGCTCTCATCAATTTCTGTAATAGCATCATGGTGATTCTCAATCTTTTTTGTTCTAGGACCTGCTAAAATGTTATGAAATTTTACAAAATGACAAAGTGGAGAAAGTGAATTCTAAGTACATAATCATGGAAATAGCAAGTCAAAGTTGCACATTTGGTGGTGGTCGAGCTAGACACTTATCCCTGGTCAGAAGGAGTGTGCACCTGGATGTAAACCAAAGAAGGGGGAATGAAGGCATTATTTACCAACTGGAGACAAGCAGGTAGAAGCAAGTGATCAAGGGAAGAGAAACAGGAGAGAGAAGGGAGGGAGGAGAAAGGAAGGAAAGAAGGAAGGAAGGCCCTGGAAACCAACTACAAAATGACTTAGAAGGCAGGGGCATGGCTATGAGGAACATAAAACTGTGAGGAAAAACTTAGAAGAAAGAAGGGTCTTTAAAACCAGGGCTTTGGGGAGAGGTCTTCAGGGGTGCTGTGATCCTCGGCCTCAGAAGGACCTGTCCTAGCAACACTACAGAACAGAGCTGCTAATCCTGAGAACAGCTGCCCCCAGCAAGGATCCCAGGGTGGCAGCACAGAACACAGTGAGGAGCTGCAAGTGCTCCTGTGGAGGACTAGTGCGGCTGACTGTGACCAGGAGCCTTAGAAGGTGAGTCACAGGCACAGGGCCCTACTCCTTGGAAATGATCTGTCTGATGCAAGTGCACATACCCACAGCCTCCATCTCCCCGGAGTTATATACTATTATTATGCTCACTTGAAGATTTGGAAGCCAGGGTACAGAACAGAACTGAGAAGCAGCAATGCTAATTGTGAATTCTGCCTCCAGACTAAAAATGACATAGAAATGTTGAAATGATGGAAAATACAATGAGCGAAATAAAAAGTACAAGAGATGAGAGAGGAAGCACAACAGATTCCAGGGAAGAAGAAAATTAGTTTGAGAAATTCTAATAAATGGTTTCAGAAAAGGAGAAGTAAATAGAAACATGGAGCAAGGAGTCTAGAATAAGATATGGCTATGTCTGCTTAGTAGAAATCCCATATGAGACAAAAATAATCACAGGAAAATGTGTCACAACTTAAATGCTCAGAGGGGGCCAAATAGGATAAATGAGACAAAAGGCACAACTAGAGACATTTTAGGGAGAAGTAAGAATGGGAACAGCCCAGAGAACATTCTAACAGCTTCAAGAGAGGAAGGGCAGATGACCAGCAAAAAGCAGATGTGAGCTGTCATCAAATGACTCAATAGCAACTCTGGATGTGAGAAGCTATGCATGATAAGAAAAAGCCTTTGAACCTGACATTGCATATCCAGTCAACTCTCACCTGAATATGAAGGCAAATCAAAAAGGTCTTCATGCATGCAAAAACAACATTAGCTGGTGTGCAGCACCACCTTGAACACATGCTCAGAGGAAGACCAAATAAGAAGGAAATGACTACCAGAGGTTTCCACCAGAAATACGGACAGGACAGTGATGAAAGATGTCAGTAAACGTATTTATATTTAAACAATGAGAGCCAAAGGAAAGGGAAGAGTAAACCCACATCCACCCAGAATTAAAATTATGAAATTCTCGATGATATGAACATGGGATAGGTAAGAAGGGAAGGTCCCAAAAGGACATAATGACACACTTAATTTCTACTTTCATAAAGCAGAAAGAATGGACATGTTAAAATGAGGTTAAAGGAATAGTAAAGAGATGTAAACAGGAGTAAAGAGATGCACAGGTGTCATTTCCAAAATCAGTCTGTGGATTCAATGGAAACATTATGAAAATCCCAGAAGCCCTTTTCTCAGAAGTGGGTAAGCTAACTCTAAAATCTGGATGGAAAAGTAAAGACACTAGAGTAGTTAAAGCAATTTTGAAAAAGAAGAACAAATATGGAGACTAGTACTTGCTTTAGACTTACCATAAAGTTGCAGAACAGCATGTTATTGGTCTCAGATGGAGAAATGGATCTGTGGAAAGGATAGGAGGTTCAGAAGGCCATTGTCCTCAGTGCTGTCTGCTGCTCTCTGTGTGAATTTCCCTGCAAAGCCAATGGGGAAGAGAACAGGCTTGTAACAAAATCACTGGAGTGACAGAAACTCAGGCAGGGAAAAGCTAACTTGGATCTCGTCTCACATCATACAAACACTCATCAGTACAAGGCTGGTGATAGAGCTAAATGGGAAATCAAAACTAGCAGTTTTTCTAGGAAAAAATACATAACAATGTCTAGTCTAGAGGCAGATAGAGATTTCTACATCAGAAATAAAAATAAGATCCACAAAAATGAAAACTGATTCTCTGACCTCATCAAAGTCAAACATTTCTGCTAATCAAAGGACGCCATTAAGAAAATAAAGCAAGAGCCAGGTGGAGTGACACATGCTTGTAATACTAGCTCTCTGGAGGCTGAGGCAGAAGATTGCTACAAGTTCAAGACCAGAATGGGCTACAAAGTGAGTTCAAGACCAGCCTGAACTGCATAGCTAGACCCTGTCTCAAAAAAAAAAAAATGTAAATCAATAAATCACGAACTTTGAAAAGGAAATTTGTGTTTCATAAATCTCATCTATACAAACCACACACACACACACACACACACACACACACACACACACATCAGAGATGAAATACCCAACACCCAAAGTTAAAGAAGAAAGATTTATTTAGCTCACAGTTTGTAGAAGTTTCAGCCCATAATCGGCTGGCTCCAAGGCAGGGTGGCACGGCAGAGGGGCATCACAGAGGAGAAACAGTTGATGATAGACAGAAGGCAGCAAAGCAACAAGGGACAAGACAAGCCTCTTTCTGTGCCTTATATTGTATCCAGAACACCGGGATTAGGGCAGTGCCAAATCAATCAGTGGACTGATTTAGCAATCAATCACCCACCCTTAATCCTAGCACCCTTAATCCTAGCATTGCACGATCAATCAATCACACACTCTGGATTCAGCCACCTCTGAAGAAGCCCCACCTGTGACTGCATGAGGCTTTGGTGGGACATCTAAACACAAACCAGAACACATACACATAAAATTTTAAAGTTCAATAATAAAATATAAATTTTTTAATTGAACTAAATTTTAAAATAAGAACTTAAGACATCTGAGTTCTAATAAACACATAAAATATGTTCAGTATCATTAGTCATGATTAAAATTAAAATATTTGGTAAGATATTATTTCACACCTACTAAAATGGCTAAAACAACTGAACAATTGGTATTTTTAAACATTGTTGGTGGAAAAGCAAAAGGAGACAATACTTTAAGAAACCCTTTGTCCATTCCTTATAAAGTCAGGCATGTATTTTCCCTATGACCCAGCCATTCCACTGGAGGATTTAGTAAAGAGAAATGAAAACATAAATGCACTCATATGCAAAGCAGTACAAGAATGTTTTATCAGCATTATTCATACTTGCTCCAACTGGAAATAACCCAAATGTTATTTGGAAATGAAAGGAAATGTATTTTTAAATGCTATATTCATATAGTCATCGAATAAAAGGTTCTTTAGCAATTGAAAGAAATAAAATGCAGATAAGTACAATTATGAATGAATCTCAAAATAATTATATTAAACAGAAGAAGCCTGATACAAAAGACTTCATACTGTATAATTCCTTCCATCAGGACTATGAGAAAAGGCAGAGATAGCTACAGGAGTCTGAATGCTCCACCTCCGGGGCTGGGAGAGAGGGGCTGGGTCTCTAGGGGACACAGGTGTCGGACAGGGAGTCCTGCCTTGGGGGCTGTTGCCCAGATTCATCAGACTAAGGACTTAAGATGTATGAATTTACTGTAATTTAATTTTACTCCAATTTGGAAAGATCAATAATAGTCAATGAACATAATTCTAGGTTTCAAACTTTAGTAAACCACCAAAAACATGATTGCATGATTTGCACTTGGGATTTAAACCCTCATTTATCCTATTAAAAAATAGAAAAGAAAAATAAAAAATAGAAGAGTATAGCAAATTAGAAACAAAAGTTGAAGATAGAAATAATGTAGCAAAAATTACAATAAATTAAAATGTGCTAAACTCAGTGATAAAAAGAGCATGAATTTCAGATTGGACTTCTAAAAGAAAAATCCATCATTCCAAAAGAATGAAGAAAGGCAGGGTAGAAGAATAGGAAAAAATTACACATAAAAATTAGCAATGAGCATTTAATATTTGACTAAACAAATATTAAGATAAAGTATTTCAATGGGAGAGGAAGAATGTTCCACTAATACAAATAGCATATAACCACCTTGAACCTACATGCACTTAATAATATATCTTAAAAATGTGCAAAGCAGAAGACAGGTCGTGGAGATATGTAGCTCGATAAGAGTGGGTGGGGATTTTAGCCCACCCTACCTCCCCTTCTGAGGGAGAGAAATGGAGCAGAGATGGAGGCTGTGAATAACGCAGTTAACAAACCCAGGTGACTACACTCGAAACACAGTCTGAAAGCCAGGACAGCAGTCTTCCTGGTCCCTAAATCTTACCTGTTTCAGTGAGTCAGGTCTTAAACATGTTCTTCAGCAGGGGTTATGGCTGTGCAATGAAATTACACAGTCCCTTACTAGTATTTCTTTTTTTAAATTTTGCAAAATTGTTTGTGATGGAATAAAAATTTTAAAACTAAAAGAACAAAATTAGTCTTTCACCACAGAAGCTTGAAAAGAACTTTTTGTTTTTGTTTTTGCAGGGCCTGGTACATGCTAAACAAATGTGCTATCCATGAGCCACACCTCAGCCACTGTTTCTGAGCATACAAGGACAAGGCACACATATGAGTCATAAGTTAGACCACAAATGGATTCTCAATAAATGTTAAAGAACCATCGTCATGAAAATATGTTCTTCCACAGAAGTGAGTAAAATAAGAAATTAATAAATGTATGCAACTCCCCAAATCCTTCTATCTTGAGAATTTCAATGACATATTTTGCTACAAAGAAATTGATAAAGGAAATTAGAAGATACTTGAACTGAGTGACATAAAATATTATACTTAAAAATGTGTGGGAAACATCCAGAATGGTGTGTAAACTGAGATTTATATGTTACAATACATTTTCATGAGACAAGAAAAATTGAAAACAAATGAGCTAATTGAAGGCAAAATATGTCAAATTTATTACATTAAAAACAGGAGTTGATTTTAATGAAAAGCACATGGGCAAAGTTAACAACAGATAGCAGATTGAGAGAATATATTTGCAATATCTAAGACCAGCAAGGGACCATATTATCTAGAAAATGCAAGAAATGTTCATAAATCAAAAAGTAGAAATGCACAATATATATGAAAGCAAAAAACCCCACACATATGAAAAGGCAATTCACATGAAGAGAAAACCCACAAGGCTAACAAGACATGAAGATATGCTAAAGTTCATTAGTAACTAGAAAACTGAGAGTTAAAATAGCATGGGGATGACGCTGTGCAGCCCCCAGGCGTTCGGACAGGAGGAAGCTGGCTGCAGGAGCATTCGCAGATGTGTTGGCTGGGCCGGCCGGCAAGCTGTGGTCCCAGCTGACACTGCTGGGCGAAGTGTGAGTGAATGCAGGCCGAGGAGGGGGTGGGAGATGCAGTAAGGGGTCCACTGTCAGCCAGCTGGGAAGAACGGTCTTTTGACATCTATTGTACAGCATGGTGACTGTAATTATGAAGAAGTTAGAGTATGTTCCAAATTACTTAAGGAGTAAGTATTAATTTTTCCCACCAGAAAAAAGGGGTAAGAATGAGAGGTGATAGATATGCTGATTTGCCTGATTTAATCATCCCACGTCACGTACATATGTCAGAATGCGGTATTGTACCCGATAAAGGCACACAATTGTAACTTGTTAATTTACAGTAAAAACAAGAATAAATGAATCCGTATGATGCAGACATACTGTCATTGGTCTTCCTTTTATTCATCAGTGCAAAGTTGCTCTCCACAAAGTGGTGCTGTGAAGTGAGTCTAACCCACCGGGAGTGAGAGAGGCCCCAGCTGCAACACCCAGTGATCACTGTCCCCCACCGCCTCAGCTGTCAGGGGCCGAACTACAGCGCCAGCTTGCAGGGATGGCAGAACCCACCAAGCACCGGAGAATTTTAGACTCAGCTCTTTCCAGGTACCGCTTCCTTCCCGAACCTGACCTGCTCCCAGCTTCCCACACACATGGCATTGGTGGGCACGGGAAAGCATTCACAAGGAGGGTGGGTAAAACTAATAATTTGTTATGTGGACATTCTTTCTAGAACAGTGCACTGGGGAAACGTCTCTGAATTAAATAGTATAGAGGCAACAGCAGCCCCTTGTTCCTTTCTCTGCTGCAGATGCATGCCAGCCACAAATCATTGCTGTTTGAAAGGTAGCACCCTGCAGCCAATAGGCCAGTGGCCTGAGCCCGAAAGCTGCAGACTTGAACCCTGGAGCTGCTGGCTCTTGGGGGAACGTGGTTAGCACTGTGGAATAGTTGGCCTCACGCAGCAGGTGAGTCAAAGGCAGCAGTGTTCACCCTTTGAAGGGGCTGAGGTCCTCCTGGAGCCTGAGGTGGGCATAGATAGGGAGGCTGATAGAGGAGCCCACATGGGAACACCCTCAGAGAGTCTCCTGCCTCTGCTGAGGAACGCGCATCCCATGGAGGCCAGTCATGCCATTTCACCATGTGGGCTCTAAACAGAGGGGCTGAGTTCCAGCCATGGAAGGAGAACAGGGAGCGAGGGGTCTCCCCATTGTTTCCTCTAGGGGGAGCTGGGGTCTGGATCATTTCCAAGTGGCACGCGCATCACACTGTGGAAGAAAGGGAGTGGGCGTCAAAGTAAATATGGAGTCACCTGTGTCAACCCCCGCAGGGGAAATGGAGGTCAGTGAAGCTGGGAGCCTGTGAGGGAAGATTCGTATGCATGCTCCCTGGTCTGACCTGTCACAAACACGGCCAGAGACCATGACAGCCCTCCTCAAACAGTACTTCCGCATGGACATCCGCCTAGCAGCCATCTGCTCAGCGTGGACTGACACCACCTTGCTCTCAATCCAGCGCTGTGGCCAAGGAGCGTTGCTTCAAGTGTCTGATGCAGTGGCACTCATTCCTGCCTTTGAAAGCCTCCCTTTACCCTGGGCTGTTTGAATGCGCCCAGAATGTGTTCTGCCGCGTCTTCTCACTGCAGCACTCTGCTGTCCCCCAGTGAAGAGAGCTAGTCCTTGGAAAATCTTGGTCAGATTTTTTAAGAGATTGAGCATTTTCTTAATTAGATTTTTTAAACTAATTATTCTTATTTTCTGTTTAACTGCTGTGTATGTTTGCCATACATAATAATTGCATTCATTTTGGGAAACTGGTACGTAACACATTTTGATCATTTTCCATACGCCCATCCTCCCACTTCCCCTAATATTTATTTGCATTCACAGGCCTCACAGAGAATCAGGGCACAGGGTTTTTGCAGATCCTTGTGCAACATTAGACTCCATGGAGGTCAGAGCTCCCCTAAAACAGTGTAGACAGGGTGGAAGGGAAGGACGTGATGCCCGAATGCCCCAAGCTCCTAATTCAGCGAGAGGTTCTCCTGTCCCCAAGGGGCCCCAAGCTCAGGGGCTCTGCACACAGGAGAAGGGCACGAAACCCAGAAGGACATGGCTCAGCAATGTAGACCTCCTCTCTGGGGCCTATGAATGAACAAGATAAGGAATCCTGAGCTCGTGTGGATGAAATCACACTTTTCTGATCTCTTTCTTAACTCCCGTCTTTCCAGGAAACACAACAAAGTTACTTCATGGGACACTGTTAATTATAGAATGCACTGTTACACATGAATTTTCAATTCATAAAAATGCAAAGGAGAATGTGACTGTCCAATGAACGGATTAACTGCCCAGTGGGGATTCAGCAGAAATTATTTTACGTCCATCTTGTGTGAAACCTTTCTAAGACGTGTTACTTCTGTTCCTTGCTACCCTGTGCAGTAAAGAACACAACAGGAGTGTGGAAGCCTTTCTACACACTCACTCTTCCGAAGGGCGCCAGACCTCCACTGAGAGCCAGGAACCCTGGAAGGGTCCTGGAGATAGCAGAGGAGATAGTCTCAGGAGCATCATGCCTCTGGTTTGGGTTCTTACATCACCAGGCATCTCCACGTCTTAGTGGAAGAAATCAGTTCCTCCACAGATGTTGTTAGGATCAATATACTTGATTCTAGCCCTTCAATTTCATTTAATGATTTTTTTTTTCTGACTGTTCCCTTTTCCTACCTTCTGAATTTCTTCACTGATTTCTTGTCTTTCACTCTCCAGCTCATTAGTTTTCAGGTCTGTTTATTTTTCATTCTTCTCTTGCCTACCTGTGTTATTTCACATTCACCATAAAGCATGAGTTTCTTCAGAATAGGACAGCGAGGTCACTATTTGCCATATTCACGTTCGGCTACCCTATTTTCCCCACTGCCCCCAGCTCCCTGTCACCCTCTCATCCCCTTCCTAAGGCACAGGTTTGTTGAGCCTCAGAAGGGGTCTCTCTTGCTTCAAGAAACAAAACCTATCAACGCCAAGAGCCCAGAGAGCATCTGGCGGCCTCACAGTGTAGTGCACTCAGCCTGGGGCGGCCGTGGCTGTTTCCGCCCCTGCTCTGGGGGAGCTGGCGACCCTCTAGGGTCTCCTGGAGCCTGGCTGGACACCCTTGCTGTTTGCCTTCACCCACGGTGTGGTCGTCTACACATCCAGCAGCAATGTGTGTCTGGGTGCGAAGTCCCAGAGCGACTCTTTCATGAGCCCCCTGCACTGTGTGTGGCGTGGCTGTTTTTGTGTCACTGCACTGCTTAAATTCAGAAAACACTGCTTTTGTTTTATTAATACCTACGTACTTGTGCCTGGACACCTGTTAGCAGTTTCTTTGATTTTAGAGATGCCTGTAGGTGTAGGCTGGGTCCTCATGTCCACTGCAGATGCGGAAGTCCTCATCTAGGGTCTGCTTGCTTCATTTTCCTGGCCCTTCCAGCCCCCGGACATGGTCGGGTCACATTACACCCGTTTCCATCCTTTTCTCTCCTCTCCTCTCCCACACCGTTATCTGTTGCAGCCATAGCTCCTCAGGTCCTGCCATTTGTTTCTGAGGATTTGCTCTGTTTTCTGTCCTAGCTCAGATCCCTGTTCCTGGAGCCCCAGGCTAGTTTTCCAGAAGGCAGAGAGGAGCAGGTCAGCTCCCCATGCCCCTGTGGCCCCCAAACCCATTCTCCTCGGCTCAGAGGACAGGGGCCCGGCTGCTCTGAGCCACTGAAATCTGAGATTTTCTCTGAATCACTCCAACCATCACAATGAAAAGCTTAAAGGTATAAAGATTAGGAAGAATCTGAATTAAACTCAAAATGTTCTTTACAGCCATATACTGACAGACACTCACATTCTCATGTACACACACACACACACACAAATATGCAGACAAACACACCTACATGTACCCATGTGGACACACATACAAACACACTTTTCATTGCTGGGACAAAATTCCAGACACAAGCTAAAGGAGGAGAGGTTCATTTTGGCTCACAGTGTGTAGAGGTTTCAGTCCACGGTCAGCTGGCTCCAGGCAGGGCAGCAAGGCAGAGGGCCTGGCAGAGGAGAAACACTCCATGGCAGAGCAAGCAGAGGGCAGCAAGCAGCAAGCCTTCAGGACTTTTATGCCATCCAGGCTCCAAGCCTAATGGATGGTGCCACCCACACCCAGGGAGGGCCTTCCCATTACCCACACCCAGAACAATACCAAACCAATCAGTGGACTGATTTAGTTATCACACAGCCTAGATCCAGCCACCTCCAAAAAGCCCTACCTATGAGGTCATGAGGCTTTGGGGAGGACATCTAGATACCCATAGAATACTCACACATATATGTTTTACATATATGATACATGTATACAGCCATGCACCATGTAAATACAAGGGATGACCAAAAAACACAATGAATGTTTAAATTTTTTTAAACCTTGTAGTATGAGACACATTTCCAAAAATTGTAGGATAAGTTTTCTGAAATAAGGGAGAAAGAATATTTTGAGTATTTGAGGGGATTAATGTCAATATGTCTTTTACTGAAATAACTTTAAAAACTATGTTCACCGTACTTTTTAATCATTCAGCATTGCTCAATCATTTATGAGAATCTCTGCTAAATAAAAACATTACAGCACATGATTCACTTATTCAACAGATCTGGCACCGTATGACTTCTGGCTCTCCCCCAAAGTCAAAATGACCATGAAAGGTCAATATTTTGAATCATTTCTGGACACTGAAGCAGCCACAACAATGCAAGCAAAGACACTCAGGAAAGAGGACTCCAGAGCTGCTTCACAAAGTGGCCAGAATCATGGGATAAGTATGTTTGAAGCAAGGGGGAGTATTTTGAGGGAGATTAGTGGTAACGTGTCTTTTACCATTATAAATATTTTTAAATTTTAGCATTAATCATATTTTATATCATACCTCACACATTCTAAGAATTTTGTCAACAAGTAATTTGTTGCTGAAACATCATAGAAGGGATATCCCATGCTCCATGAAGGTTCAGCTAAGCTGATCCATCACACACACTGGAGGGGATTAAAGGGCTTAACATGAAGTCCAGTTCATATTGAATTTCTTTGTTTCTTGTCCCGAAGGCCCCTGAAGACAGGGCAATTACAAAGCAGCCCTGAAGACAGGAATGTCATAACAGATGTTATTTAGGCATTTCCACATAATAAAGACTTCTAAGAATCCCTGATGTCCAATTATCCTAGCAGGTCCTCCAAAGTTTTCACTCAATGCATGATAAATGCAGACAATATCGACTTACATAAACCACAGCTATTCAGGATTCAGATGACGTCAATGAGGGGTGACATCTAAACAACTGAGCCCCATGGTTAGAGGGTCCAGATAAGCCGCTGACCCCACCTTGTACTGACACAGAACCAATTAGCATGGCAATAATCGCACTGTAAGAATTACGCTCTCTGAGGGAAAGGGACTAATATTTTCTACACTTCCAAATCAAAATTCTATCATGATGTCTCACAGCGTTCACAGAACTGGCCACCTCCCACTGCATGCCCTCACTGGGGAAGAGTGGGTGACTTTCTACATGTACTTGCATTGGTTTTTGAAGTGTAGGTCAAGGTTGACCCCACTGAGGCCAGAAATTGTAGTGACACTTTCTACCTTTTATAATGAAAGTGCAAATCCAACCCACAAACATAGCTTCTGATAAGATTTCAGCATAAAAAAGAATTTTACATGAATCAAAGACAGCAGATTTATGCACTAAGATATTTCTTCACTTTCCCTTCATCATTTTCTATCCCTGTGCTTTATTCTGGATCTTGGTGCTACCATAGGTTTAGATTAATGAGAAGAACTTTGTAGATCAGGCCAAGCCCAGTTTAAGAATTCAGTATTTTTCATATCAAAAGCAAGCAAATACCTTTCTACTCATGTCCGAATAATACATATTTTAAAAAGGAGACAAATAACCTTTGGTGTCAAAAAACCAAACCTGATGGCTGACAGCTATTTACATAGGAGCTGCAATCTCTTCTGAAAGACACATAAAAGAATTTAAATGAGAAGCCAGAAATTAATAACCCTGGCTCTCCCCTACCCACCCTCTTTCAGATAAAATCAGGAAGGAGAGTGGGGGGCAGGTGAGAGGACATTCAGAGTTTCCGAGAATTGCCTATATATTTGTAGGTCCCCCAAAGCCTCATGGGCTTGCAGGTAGGGCTTTTGAAAAATGGCTGAATTGTGGGATCACTCAAGCTAACTGCGCTGTTTGGAGGAGGAGGTCACTGAGGCCAGGCCTGGAAGGGCGCATTTCCCTGCCGGGCTCCTCCCTTCTCTCTCTGTTTTCTGGCTTCCACACTGTGAGCAGCTTTTCCTCTGCCAGGCCTCTCTGCATGATGTTTCTGCCTTGGAGCAGGCAACCATGGACTGAAACCGTGAGCGAAAACAAACCTCTCTCCATTAACTTGCAGATGTCTTGTATTGGTGTCCCAGAAAGGAAGAAGTGACTAAGACAGGGTCCAGAGGGCCGGATTTGGAGGGAAACAGCTGTGGCCTCTCTGGGGGACCTCCAGGGCTGAGCCTGCCAAGGGACAGCCTCAGGCCAGGGCTGCTCTTCTCTCTGGGTGGCAGTCACAGCCCACAGAGGGGCGTGACCGAGGAGCACCACTCCATCCCCAGAGCTGCTACTATCCCAGCCAGAGAGCACAACCCCTACATCCCACTCCAAACCACAGGCTGGGGTGCTGTGAGCAGCCACTGAGCAAGAGTACATGCGTCTCAGACTTGGTGCCTTTCTGCCTCTGCCAGCAGAGGGAAGGCTTTCCACCCAGGGCACCTCACCAGGCTGGGGAATCCAGCTCAAGGCGATTTTTTTTCAGCTTAAAATTGTCTTAATCATAATGCATTTGAAAGGCAAAGGACACAATCCTCATTCTTGTACTCACCATCCACATCGAATACATTTTAGTTCGTTATATTACATCTAAAATCTTTATTTTTAAAAGATATAAAACCTGTGAAACATTTTGTGGAGCCCTGGAGAACTCTCCAAGTCTCGGCACATAACCCGGTTAACTTGCGGCCCCACCAGGACCCAGGTCTGCAGAGCTGCCTGGGCCGTTTCTCTCCTCACTCTCTTGCCCTGGACTCCTTAACCGTCACCTCCAGTGGGAGTGGACGCCAAGGTTTCACCAAGTGCTGGGAAGTCCACCTACACCTGACACATAGCTCCACTGCGAGGAGCTGCTCTGCACTGAACATGTCCAGACACACGCTGCCACTCCAGAAGCCCAGGAGGTTACTCGTGAAGGAAGAATGTGAGTGCTATAAAAGGCCCATTATGTGACGGTGCACTAGAGGAACAGAACCAATGTAAAACATGTGTAGTATTATACAGGAGTTTATTAGGTAGGTGGATTTACAGGATCAGAGAGGGAGGAGTCCCGGCTGCAGTCTGCAGAAAAGGTGGCGGGAGCAGAACCCTAAATGGCCACCAGTAAGACAGAGAACTGGGGAGGCAGAAGCAGAGGTCACTGCCATCAACGTGTGAATCTGAGTGGAAAAGCCTGAAGGATGTAGAGATGGATGGGAAGGTAACAGAGAAAACCAGCATTCCTCTGAAGAAAATAGCAGACTCCCTTCCTTTCCTTTTTTTGATTCTGTCCAGCTAAAAGCCTATTGGTTGGTGTCATCCACATCTAGGGTGGGTCTTCCCTCCTCCATTTGCTGGTCTACGTGTCAATCATCCACAGACACACCTAGAATGTACTGATCTGAGGTGGTTCTCACTCAAGTCAAGTTCACAATTCACACTCATTGTATACTCACAGTCAAATGTCACCAGGCAAAATCATCACAAAATCAAATCTGCCTCCTATAGTGATTCTACTGTTAGAATCAGAGTTGCAGCAAGGAGTAGGAACAATGCCCTTACAGTGCAGACACTGCAGCCCTCTGCTGCACAGCTGGGTGATAGCCCAGCTGCTCAGTGGCAGGGAGTGGTGCAGCCCCTTGTGAACAGAACCTTCACTGCAGGAATTCACCCTGGCTGGGGAGGTTTTTATGTCATTGGTGACTGGGGAATGGACAAGAGACATGAAAACCAAGGTCGCTTTATTGCCATGGCCACATGTGCTTTCTGGCTACCCAAGCCTACTGTTGGCAGGGAGGATCTCCTAATAAGAAGATGCTATTCTACAACCCTCCTGTTCATTGAAATAGTGTTGTTACCTAGGGCTGAACAGATAGCTGTGTTCCTTTGATACCTACAAGATGGTAGGTGCTTAATATTTATTAAATTAATGGAGCTCAAGGTACCCCTTTCCTCTTCTTTCCCATAATTTCCTCTGATTACAAAAGTCAGGAATATACACCTGCACAAATCACAAATAGGCCCCACTGACTTTTGACACATTCACATTTCTTTGAAAGGTTTCCCTGTGTGCTTCTTAAGTAACTCATTTTAATGTACACTATATCTATATTTACTACCTTTAAAAATTCTCCAAAACATGATTTCAGTGACTGTAATATTTTATCAAAAGGATATACACAAATTTAATTAACTTTTTATTTTAATGAAGTTAATTCTGCGGGTTTTCCTATTATAAATAATACATTTTAGCCAACATCTCTGTAAAAATATTGGTAAATCTTTAACAATTTTCTAGGGATGGATTCCTAAAAATAGACTTTTTAAGATTTACACATTTAATAATTTATTCATTTTAGTCGTCTCCCTGCTTTCATGGGGAATATGTTCCAAGTGCCTACTGGATGCCTGAAGCTGCAAACAGTGCCACGTGGGAGAACTGAGGCCTACGTGGCCTCCTCTGCGAGGCTCAGGGGCGGTGGCACGTTGTGGGTCCTGGGGGAATTAAGGCAGCTGAGATTGAGTTTTTTACTGAGCACGTACTAATGGGTAATGGAAAGCAGACGAATCTTGTGCTACTTTGATTGCTTGTACCCATGCTTGGGTGAATAAAGGTAAGGTGAGCCAGACATGGGAAGCTCCTGTGCCTACTAGAGGTGAGACCCCCAACCCTGCATCTGCCCACATGTTAAACTGACTCCATGTCTCTTTGTCATTTATCCCTTTTCACCCCTGGGTCGGGGAGAACAAAGTAGTGGGTTCAGGTCCCCCACAAGTGGTGCCTGGGTGGGGAAAGCCCAGAGGAGTGGGCTGGCTCCCCATGGATGGCACTTGGGGGAGGAGGGACCTGAGACCAGCGGTGAAGGTTGGCCAGGTGGATCATCTACAGTTGGCACCTGAGGAGGAATCAGGACCAGGATCGTCTACAGTACCAGATCCAAACTTACTGTTTTTCTTATGCATACCTATGAAAGGTTTATTCATAAATTATACACAGTAAGAGACTAACAACAACTAATAATACAATAACATAACAGTCATAAGACTATACTGTAAAACAAGTTCTGTAAATGTCCTCTGTCTGCCTCTCTCTCTCTCTGAATGTCCCATTGGACTGCATTCACCTGTCTTGTTTGCTTGCAGATAACTAAAAACATAGACATTAAAAGTGTGGATGTGGGATCCACAGTCATATGTATAATATTGTGGGTCAGATAACCCAAGACCTTCCTGGCATATGACTTCTAAGAAAATAGATAGAATATAATTGAATATTGTGTGTATAAATATATATATATGTGCATAGATAGATATTTCTTTTCATGCACACTAACAGAAGGGGTGATTTATGAAAGCAAAATTACACAGAGTGTGAGCTCCAAGGTGTCACCAGGCCCATGTGCTCTGCTCAACCCTAGTGGTGTAGAGCTTGTAATTCAGTGGAACACGTGCATGGGGGAGGAGGTAAAGCTCAGGGCCACAGTAAAATGTGAAGTCAGATGCATATCCATGCAATAAGTTATGAGAGACTACACCCTTGATTAAAGGTAGAAGAGAAGTAAAACCAAAAATGAAAACACCCCAATGAAAAAAGCAATAAAAAAACACATTTCTGTACAGCTTGGTTCTGAGCAAAAAAGCAACTCCTTCTTGAGATGCTGTGACCACAGCTGGCCTTCATATGGGTTTGGATCACTAAGTCCCACACCATGCACTCTAGAGAGCCCCAAATTGAGAACTTGGTTTACAATGGCCATGACATGGTTTCTTGAGAGAGGTACAGCATCCTTTTTGTGGCATTCTTGTCCCAAAGGAATAAGCAAATGTTAGTCATTAGAAAGTAACCAAATACACACAGACTGACAAGTGTCCTCCAAAATAACTAGCTAGTATTCTTCAAAACTGTCATGGTGGTAGCTGAGAAGTGACGAAGATTTGAAGGCAAGGAGACATAACAAGAAAATGTAGTATGAAGCCCAGCATGAAATATATGTGAATAGAAATAGGGCATTAGTGAAAAGCTGGGAAAGTTAGACTAAAGTCCACAGTTTATTTAAAAATACTATAATAGTATTAGTTCTTTGACTTTGATGATTATATTATAGGCATGTGAATACAACTAGTAGGGGAAGATGGTTATAGGAGATATGGACAGAGTGCATTATTGCACAGCTCTTATATAAGTCTAATAGTATTTCAAAATGAAAAAAATCAAAGTTATACCAATAAAGTAGTCTAGAGTAATAGTGTAGTTGAGAATACAGCTGTAATTATGGTCTTTCTGGAGAAATATTCTTTAAACAGAAGCCTCATTTATTTGCCAGCTTTTCCCTTACTGGACATAATACTCAACACCCATAACTGAAAGGAGGTGAGATTTACTTTGGCTCATGATTTCAGGGGATTCAGTCTATGGTCAGCTGGCTCCAATGCAAGAACAGAATGGAAGAAGGGTGTGATGGAACAAAGAGTATTAGTTCATGGAGGCTGGGAAACAGAGCAGAAGAACTGTATCTGAGAGAAAGCAATGAGGTTCCAGATATAGTCCCCATTGTCCTTCCTCTATGACCCACCCAGAAGTATGTTCTATCAATCCCCTGGGCAGCTCCCAATCAAGCTCAATGTCCACACTTAGGAATTCCCACAAAGCTCTAGCAATCATGAGTTCATAACAGAATAGTGACAAAACAGCACACTGATCCAGGTTTAATAGAAAACAGTGTAAATCAACCAACACAACAAGATTCAGAAAGACCTCAGTTGATAAAATTACCAGAGAATTACATAACACTTATATTTACTATGTTTAGAGAACAAAACAGAAGACTGTCAAAAAAAAACCCCCCAAAAAACAGGGAAATTTATAAAAGAAGCATTCTTAATATTGAGAAATGAAAATATAGTAATTAAAATGAGAAAGCCAATGTATACTTGAAAATTAGATATTAAATACAATGTTAAATATAAATGCCAAGATAGCTGAACTGGAATATATAGCCAAAGTACCAAGAATTCAATGGAAATAATTAAAAAAAATACAGAAAATCTACAGACTTGAGAAACAGAAGAGTGAGATCCATGGACATCTGTCTGGATACCACACAAATAAAACAGACAGTGAGGAAGGGAAAGGATGTGAAGAGAGAATCATGGATAATTTTCCCTCACAGGGAAAAGACAATAATTTCTGTGCAAGGAAGTACAACAAATCTCAAAAAGTACAAATAAAAATGAACATACACTAAAACACAATAGCAACCTTATAGGTAAGAGAAGAGCCTCAATGCAGCCAGAAATGAAGATTAATTGTCAACCCAGCTCAATGCCCAAAAACATTCTTTGAAGAATGAGGGCAAAGAAAGATAATAATGATTTTCCAATAATTTTAAACTGCGAAGTTTGCTATCAGTGACAATAGAAAACAAATTTTCTGAAAGACAAGCATTCAAATTGAAAACTGATTTCCCAAAGTCAACAATGGAAGCCAAGAGACAATGGAACATCTTCCCATGTTGCAGGTCCTGTGAACCTGGTCTAAGGCTATCTGTCTTAAGGAATGAGGGAATAGAAAAATGTTTCTCTGATGAATGAAATCCTCAGAGAAAGAGCTTGAATGCAGAAGGAATGGGGGGACAAGAAAATAGCACACCTGGCAATAAATCAAAATACAAACTACCTTTATGAAGCAATAATAAGTTGAACCTGCCACATTAAGAAGCAAAACAGAAATATAATATTAGAAATTATGAAATATTGGAGACAAGGTAATTCAAGAGAGAGGTGACAAAAACCCAGGGAAACCTTTGTTAGAAAAGAAAAAGCTATGTTTAATTTGGAACCTTGCAAGTAAAAAAAAAAAAAAATCAAGTAATAAATCCTAAAGAAACTAGTAAAGGAAGTTAAGAAAGTGCATCTCTGCCAAACATTCACAGGAAAATGGAATGAGAAAGAAATGAACACTAAAAAATTACAGAATAAAAAGCATATGGGAGAAATAAATTCTAACATATCAGGAATCACAAAAAATAAGGCTCTAGTTTAAAGACAAGTGGGCACAATACTGAAATAAAATTCAATAATATGCTTTATTAAAATGCAAACATTTTTGAGGTACTGGGAATTGAACCCAGGGTCTTTGCAATGAACTACATCACAGCCATTTATTTTATTTTGATTTAGACAGGTTCTCCCTAAGTTGCCCAGATGGGTCTAGAACTTGTAATTTTTCTGCCTTAGGCTCCCATGGGACTGAGAATACAGGTGTATGCCAACATATGCAGCTTAAAACAGATATCTTTAAAAGAAAAAGATATAGATATTTTGGAAGTAAGAGATGGGAAAAGAAGTAAGAGGCCAACCACTAATACACATAAAACTGGTATGAGGGATTGGCAGACACATCAGATGCTAAGAAGGAGACAACAGTAGTTTATACCTTTCTCATTCAATTCACCAGGAAGGTATATAATTCTAATCCTATAAAAACTTACTGGAAGATCAAAGTAAATACAGCAAGAATTGTGTTTTTTAATGAAAAGAAATTAATATATTCATCACCATAGTGAGAAAATATATCTCTCCCAAAAATTGAAGAATCAAAGAGAATTAGACCTAAAATAAATCCAAATGGGTATAAAATTTCTGAAGATGGGTGCAAGAGGACACTCATGGTGTCACTATCATCTTCTGCAGGACATGAGCCTGCGGCCCTGGGACCTTCAGGGTACAGAAGGGCGGGGTCTGTGTAGCAGCCTAGACTGGAAGAGGTCAGAACTCGACCAGCACACCAAGAAATGAGACCGGATGGCTGCCTTCCACACTGGGTGCTCAAGGAGCTGTCTAACCTGGTCTTCCCAGAACAATGAGCGGTCTGCACGGCACAACTGCTCATGTGCAAAAATCAATTATGGGTGTTTTAAAGTTGAAACTTAAAAATTCAGGGTAACAGCCAGAGCGTCTTCATGACTTGGTATAGAAAAAAGATTATTAAGAGGATACAGACGGGGACCAAGATATGCAGAGAGATGGAGGGAGGGAGAAGGAAAGGGAAGTAAAAAGAATGAAGCTGTGTTACGTCCATGTCCCAGCACCACACATGAGTGTAATCACTATCTACTGCACACATATTCTAATAAAAATAAAAACTTTTTAAATAAAATCGTAGAAAGGATTGGTATGATTAAATGACCATGCAGTGGTACCTCAGTTCACGAGCTTCATTTGTTCCATGATTCTAGAGAAAATGGTCATGATCATGTTCATGTTCATGTTCACACAAAAAAAGATGGCTGCAGTTGTGTTTGTCATCAGACACAAAGTTCAAAAAGAAAAACTAAATTTTTTCATCTTAGAAGAATACGTAAGTAAATTAGGATGTTTAAATTAAGAACTTCACAAAAGCTCTTGTCTTAGTTACTTTGTCATTACTGGGACACAATACCTGATACCCACAAATTAAAGGAGGAGAACTTTATTTTGGCTCAGTTTGGAGAGATTTCAGTACATAGTTGTCTGGCTCCAAGGCAGCCAGCCTGGCAGAGGAGAACGGCTCATGGCAGGGCAGTGGGCACATAGAGAGATCAAGGGAGGAGGAGGGAGAGAGGCCTCTCTAGGCCACGCCCCCAGTGACCACCTCCTCCAACAAGGCTTCACCTCCTAACATTTCACCCAATGTCACTCACCTCCTCAGACCCCTGCCCACAGCACATGAGGTCGTGGGTGGACATCCAGGTATAAACCATGAGAGCTCTTTAAAGAATTAGGAGAAAGGGGCTCCAAACTGGCAGGAGATATTGCAATACACAGGAGCAGAAATTCAAAGCCTGGATTTTGTACAGTGCATAAACATCTTAACATAAATAAGGAAATGAGAACCTAGAAGAAAAATGAGAAAAAGCATAGGTAGCTTAAATAAGAAATACAGAAAAAATATGAATGAATGTATGAAAAGAATCTCAACCTTGGAAAACATAAATTAAATCTTGGCAGTCATTATATTGGAGCAGCTAATCTTCCACCAATACCAAGTGTTGGAAATGACCCTGGGCTATAGAGAAACATGCTTGCCCCTGATTTGTGCACAGGCATCTTTAGCAATGCTTTACATGTGTGTGTCAGATGAACAGCATGTCCACTCCACACGCACAGGCTCTAAAGCAGCCATGGTGAAACTTTCAGAGACCGAGTGCCAAAACTGCAACCCAAAACCTACTTGTTCACCACAAAATGCCAGCACTGCAAGTAATCCTCAGTATCTGTTGCTCAGCTGCCAGGGCAAGTTGGGTCTCGTGCCGACAGAGGGCTCTGCAAGGCCGCTGCAGGGTGCATGCCATAGGTTCACCACCACTCCAACTCATGTCTACTTCAGGGGACCATGCAAGAAGGTTGCAGTGAGATTGTAGTAACAGAAATAAGAACACGCTCTGTGTCAACGGGTGCCAGTATTTTCGTAGAAGAAACAGCATGCAGAGCAACAGGGCTGAGCAACCCGGGCTCCCGCAGGCAGCATCACTGACATGGCTAACTTGTAATGAAGACAGGAAGCGAGCAATCCCCAGACAGCAAAGTGAGGTGGACTCCTCCGCACGGCAGGACCCGCGAGAGGATGACCCGGAGCTTCTGTTTCTTGGATTGCAGCATGGTCGTTTTATTTTATTATTATTCATTTATCCCGTCGTGTTTGCCATTTTCTTAAGCAGTTCTGGAAATCTTCTTTCTTGAATGTCTTTACAAGGTGTGATCAAAAATACAGTGACTGCAGCTGCTGCTGAGCACCATCTAACAGAAAGGCAGCTCGTAAAAACATGATGCTGTGTCCTCATCCACTTTTTCCACTAAGTCTGGCACCGTGTGACTTCTGGCTCTTCCCCAAAGTTAAAATGACCACAAAAAGGCAAGGTTTTGAATTGATTTGGGATGTTCAGGCAGCCACAGTAGTGTAACGGAAGACACTTAGGAGAGAGGACTCCAGAGCTGTTTCAGAGAGAGGCAGGGATGGTGGGATGCGTGTGTCCAGAGTGAGGGGAGGGTTCTGAGGGGTAATGTCTTCCGCCCTAGTAATTTCTCTCATTTAATCATTCACCGGATTCTGTGTTCACACCTCATGCTTACATCCTCTGACTTCTCTTCTTTGAGGTGTGCACCGTGCAGCCAGACAAGCAGAGCATATATAGTGAAGAGAATCAGCAGATGAGCTCACTGTTCACTCGCAGCTGGGGCAGCTTGCAGAGCAGAGCACTGAGCCCAGAGGGGGTCCTGGTCTGGGCTGCCAGGCCCTGGGTTCCTGGAGTCTGGGGGCCCGGGACGTGGGGGGCTTCTGCCCAGCATTGGCCTTTAGGGCTCACTGCAAGGCTCACTCTGAGGCAAACAGCTGTGGGGACACAGCCCGCCTGGGCGGGAGTGTGACACCACCCAGGGCCACTCCAGGGTGATGGCCCTCCTGATGTTTTATTAGCAACGACTCCCGCAGGAGCCCAGCATGGGTCCCAGATGGGGTTTGAAAGTCCTCAGGGTGGCAGGGCCAGCTATTTATAGGGTGGATGTAACGGTTTCAGCCAAGCCAGATGAGTGCACTGGTCTAATCTTCCTTCCCCTGCGCTTCTCCCAGTGACCTGAGGGGCTGACGGTGAAAATCTATTAAAAGAGCTCCTGATAGTACGAGAGCAGTTGACATTTCCCGTGGCCAGAATTGAGGTCTAGCGAGGAAAACCTCGATTTCTGACTCGCTGGGATTGACAGGAGCTGAGCAGACGCACCCCTCATGCTGCAGGGTGACCCCCACTCTAGCTCTGCCAGGGCAGAAGAGCCCAAAAAGCATGTGGAACAGGCATGGACAGCATGCAGGTGCCCAGGGGGCAGCACCGCCCATCTGGACCTGGGCCCCTCTGTGGGGGACGGGTCACAGGCGAGTCTCACACACAGGCTGGGTGCTGGGCTGCAGGGGTCCGAATGGCATGAGGGGCCCCAGGGGCCGTGTGGCACCGGGAATGTGACACTGGGGGTCCATGAACCCCAGATCTCAGGAGCATGCCCAGGTGAAGGCTACATCCCCTCCACTGACCTTCTGCACAGGTGGGCGCCATGCAAATGGGGGATGCACACGGCTGAGGTGACTTCCTGTTCCGAGGCCAGCACCTGGCCCGAAAGGGGCCCTGTGATACTCAGACTGGGTTTGCTGTCAGAGCACTGGGGCCGCTGCCTGAGGGAGCCTCTCGGCCTGCCGTCTGTGCATGCGCTTGTGTGCGTGTTTGTGCATGCGTGTGTGTGTGTGTGTGTGTGTGTGTGTGTGTAGGGAGAGAAGTGGATTTATACTGAACCTCAAAAACTAAGAATCTGTCCGATGTTGTGTTAAGTCCTTTGGTATTTCTTATAGTCTTCTGACTGAATGAAAGGTGTTTTCTTAGTCACTTTCCTCATCGCTGAGACATAACTCGGGACACTCACAACTTGAAGGAAGAGAGGTTTATTTTGGCTCCAGTTTTGGTTGTCGCGGTCTATGGTCAGCTGGCTCTGAGGCAGGAGAGGGTGGCAGAGGGGCTCTGAGGAGGTGAGCTGAGCACAGCGGGGTGCACAGGAAGCAGAGAGAGGGGAACAGGAAGGAAGATGCACCCTTCCGGCCACGCCCACATCAGCAGCCTTTGCCAGCTAGATGTCTCCAAACTGCAGGTTGGCCTAGCACCCCCCTTCCAGTCCCCACCTGAGAGCCCCACCTGTGAGGCCTGGGGGCTTTAGGGACAGTTTAAGTCTAAACCATGACAGACACAGGGCCGGGATTTAGCTCAGTGGTTTCGCTGCCTGCAGCGCAAGCTCAAGGACCAGAGTTCGATCCCCAGTACCAAAAGCAAAGAAGGCTTTTAACCATGACAGACAGCACTGATTTCAATACTCTGAGGCTCAATTCTGAATCCCAGACTCTCGTAAAAGCTCTGGAGAACCCACCAGCCCCCGAGACTCACCACCACAGGGAAGCAACACGAAGAAGCAGCACTACAGTACTCCAGCCCCCCACTGCTGACATTCACTGATGTGTGCCTAGTGCCAGGCCCTGGGGAGGCCCGGAAACCTCCCCACATGAGGCGCCACTGCCCACTTCACAGATGGGGAGAGTGACACCCGAGAGCTGAGCACGTGTTCCGCACACTGTCAGCGAGGATCGACACCCGATCCATGGCCCCTCAAAACTACTGATGCCGCTGTGTGGGGTGGGACACAGCCCTGGTCACATGAGTCACTGCAAAAACCTCACCATCTCAAGCATGATCTGAAGAAGTTAAAATAAGAGTCTCCTTAGGCGCCATTGTTCCAAACATCACAGGCTGACCTGAGTCAGTTCTCGCCAGCATGGAATTAAAACAAGGGTCATTTACAGAGCAAAGTGAGCCTAACACAGTTCTTATTCTGCCAGAATTAACTTAGGGAAGAAAAAACACTGTTATGAAGATCCTAAGACCATTTCTAAGTTTCCCAAGGTTGCCCAAATAGAAAAGGAAAATAGAGTTGAAAAGGAAAACTAACACAAGGTTCCTGGAAGCATTAAAATGCAAAATAATTCTCCAGCCTCCCCTCCTCAAGCTGGATAGCTGTTGACTCTCTTTATGTCAACAGAGTTGGGTTCAATTAAAAACCCATCAGCCAGCCACCCACAGAGCCTCAGATTCCCCAGGAAGGAGCCTGGACAGGGCCAAGAGACAGGCAGAGGGGAGGAGATGGGTTCAAAGCAGTCCTCCTGGGCCATGGGTACCAGGTCTGCCCTGCACCCTTGGGGCAGGGAGGCAGCTCAGCTCAGTCTGCGGTGGGTGGGCAGAGGCCTCTTTCCTATCCGCCGTCAGGCAGAAGCATGCACAGCACTCTTGGTATAGGGAGCTCATGGTCCATCGAGGCCCGCTTTCCATCTTGCCCAGCAGGTCTGAGCATCCAGAGGCTTCTAGAGAGCTCTGCCACATGCACAGAAGTGCTATGCTCACCCAGCACACTCAGAATCTCACCACACCCTCATGCTTCATGTGAGGCTGTCCGAAGGGTCACTCGGAGCCAGGCCGCTTCTTAGAACCCATATGCATGTGTTCTGGAGAGCCCAGGCCCTGCGCTTGTGCTGTCGTCTGCCACCCTGTTCTGCAGATGAGGACGCTGAGCCTTGGAGAGCCCCCGGGACTTGTCCCACTCCCGAGTGAGAACCCATGGCCTCCACAGCTGCTCTGGTGCCCATTCCCTGGCTGCTCATACAGATCAGAGCCACACCTTGCATTTGCTTTGAATGTTACCTAAATACAAACCACTTGACTGGCAGACACTGAGGTTAGCTGCTTCCTATTTCCCATCCCTGCTCTTGAGAAAACCGACTCACAAGCCCAGAGTGATCTCAGATCTGGAAGCACTTGAAAGGGGGGATGCCTTCTGCTCCTGCACTGGGCCTACTGATGGATGAAGTGACCAGAAGAGAGGACAGTGATCCTGAACCCTGGGGACCACAGGAGAGGCCAGCATGGGTTCCCAGCAATGCACCCAGGAGAACATGTGTGATGATCACCCTAGGGCTGGGGCACCAAGAAGTCAGTGCAAATGCATCTCCCGTAGAAGTGAAGGACGGATGCGCACGCATGCACGCACGCACAAGTAGCACCATGGTAACAGAGTCAAGTGAAAGCCAGAGCTCCGGGCAGGGTAGCTCTCTGCACACAGCATGTAGAATCTTCACCTTATCCTTGCCAGTTGCTGGCTTTTCTCTAAAAGAGCATTTTTCAAGAACACAATAAAGTACACACTTCAGATTTAAAACAATCTACTGACTCCTCAAAAAAGATACAGATCTTTTTATCCTATAATTGTCAATTTGGGGTGCGATTTCCATTTGTGTCCCTGATAATCTGTAGGTATGGGACACAGAACCAGAGCAAAAGGCATTCAGGACATCAGCAGGGAGGAATAGGACAAAAAGCTCACTGTGAACTCTCTTCCTTCCCAGGGGAAAATATGAATTTGGGAGGAATCCTGAACATTTGTCTCTTTGAAAAATGTGCCACATCAGTAAGAAGGGTCACTGTGGAAGTCACCCTGCTTCCCAGGGCCCTCTTGGGAAGGAGCCAAGCCCATCACCAGGGTAAGTGGGAATTTGAATTGATTGATTGATCAGCTCAGTTAAAAGGAGATTGTGGGCTGGGGGCGGGGGTAGTGATCAAAGGAGACACGGAACCTGCACTGGGGATCTGCAGCCCAGCACCGAGACCGCCGTGTGTCCCAAAACCTTTCAATGGGAGGATTCTACGTGTTCTCCAAAAATGACTAGTCGGGGTGGTGACGGGTATGCTGATGAGCTTGATTTAATCACCCAACAGTAGCCCACAAATTCACACCATCACCGAGTGGCAGTCAAGGAAAAATAAATTTAAGATTACTATTTAAGATTACTTATCTAAGGAAGCTTAGAATAGAAAATAAACAAAGAGGACAGGGAGAGGGGAGAGAGCAACTATCAGGATCATGGTGCACATCAGTGAGAGGCGGACTTTTGGGGAATGAGGCAGGACTGCGTTCCTGATGCGTCTTCGCTTGCTTGTGGGATTCGCTTCATAAAAATGGACGCGACTGACTCCGGACTCTCCCACAGCGAAGGGCTCGAAGTCCCGCTTACTTTGCTTACAGAAGCCGAAGTCATACAGACCTCCCGGAACACACCCGTCACAGCAGACCCAGCCTTACTCCTGTCCATCAGAGTCCCTTCAGGGGCTGCAGACGCTCCCTGCCCTCGTCCATCCTCTCCTTCGTCCCATCCACAGTGGGCCCAGCATGAGGGGAGCCCAGGGCCACCGGCCTGGCTTGGGAGGACGGCTGAGGCCAGGGCAGGCCTTGCACATGGCTGAACTTGCATCCTTAACGTGCTCTGCCCCACTCACTTACGTCTTCGAGCGCCTACTGAATTTCCCTCTGTCTCTCTTACATCCCCAGGCATGGCAGATTCACAGTCCACTGGGGAAGGGCGGGACCCACTCGGGCTTTGGCTTCATACTCAGACCTCCCAGGGGCTTCTCTGAACCTTTCTGGTCCAGTCTCCCGACCTCCCTGCATCCTCTCTGGGCCTCCCGGGTTTCATCCGGGACCGCCCTTCCCAGGTCCCTCCTTCCCAGGTCCTCTCTGCAGCCCCTCAGTTCATGTATCCAACAAAGGTCCTTCTGGGGTGAATAGGCTGCTCCCCACCAATTCAGCACCAGGACCAGTGACCCCATGGAGGCTGCCCGACACATCCTGAGAAAAAGCCCCCAAGCCTGGGACCTCTTTCCCCAAGCCCCCATGTGATGCTGTGGCAGGTGCTCCCTACTTCTGACCTCTGCTCAGATGGCTCCTGCCCTGGATGCCCAGGTCCCTTCCTGGTGCCCTGAGCCCTTCTGGAGCCTACTCGCTCCTGGCCACCCAGCCTGGCTATGCCTGGATGGAAAGATGTGTCCCCCAGAATTTGCAAGTGGGTCACGCTGAGGAGGGGCCATCTGCCAGGCCCTCCCCAGAGGCCTTGGAGCCTCCAGAAGGGTGAGGAGATGGGCTCCTGTTGTTGAAGTCATCTGGTCTGTGGGGTTTTGTTGTGGGATCCTGAGAATGGAAAATGCCCAAGTGCCAACAGCCCCACAGTGGGGCCTGGCTTCCAGAAAGGGACACAAGTGGGCCTCAGGGGTGGACCCTGGGACACGGCCAGTCACTGGCTGCTGGGTGACATTTCTGGGACACGGACAGGCACTGAGCTGGGAAATGTTAATCTGAGAGACAGCACGTGTCTCCGAGCTGAACTGAGCCGCAGGGCCTATGCTTGACCTCCAGGGGACCAGAAGGACAATAGAAGGGCATGCAGAGGGATGGTATCAGCCTGCGAGACTGGGCTGGACTGTCCAGGGGCCTTGCCCACGGGGATGGGAGGAGCATCCGGGGACCAGGGCTGGATCTCCCCAGACTCATGCCGGGCAGCAGGGCCTGCAGGCCCTTTAGCAGCAAGGAGGGGACAAGACTGAGGCCCACAGGTGTTGGGATCCCCATGTGTCCCCAGGCCATCACCTTCGGATGCGGCCCAGAGGGAACTGCATGACCTCTTGGAGCTGCTGTATCTTCCCACCTGGTGACCTCCAACAAGCAGACAGCCAGGAAGCGTACATTCCCCTGACCCTGGGTTCTTGCCCACTCTGAGAGCAGCAGATCGCAGCCTGGGGCAGGTTCATGGCCGGCAACCCACCAGTTCTTGTACCTGTCTACACCCTGGTGCAGACTCCTTACCATGAGGCTGCCTGTGTGAGGGTTGAGGGGTCACATAAGTGCCACCCATACAGACAGATCCAACCTGGGCCACTTCCCCTCGGCCTCCAGCCAGGAGCCTCCACTCCTGGCCCTGCTGCGGCTGCTAACTCCATGGTGCTGGCCAACACCAGTGCAGTATGGAGCCTGGTGCACCCCAGCCACCTGGAGTCCCACCCTGCGAGGCCTTGAGGCCACAGAGGAGGCCCTGGGAGACTGGGGCTCCTGCCACAGGGCAGGCACTCAGTCAGGAAGAGAGCAGGCAAGGGGGAGGGGAGCAGCCACTTATGGCTCTCTGGGCCCAGACCGGGCGTGAAGCCACTCTCTGGGGGACGGTGGCCTGCTTGATGCTGCCAACCCAAGAACCCCATCCTGAAGCTCAAAGACGCACTCAGGGTCCCTGCCGGCTGCGCGTGGCGGTTGACAGGCCTGACAGTTGTGATGCCTCTTCTTGGAACATAAATGTATTTATTCACTTTCAGCCCCAGAGGAAAGGAACCATAAGATCCATCCACATGGCCAGTGCAGGTGCCGGGGCCTTTCTGTCTGCAGCTGCAGGTCCCTGGGCTCGGCCACCACATGCTGGCCAGAGAGAGGCTGTGTGACGTGCCTGGGAGCAACGGCAGCCTCTGTGCGGGAAAGCGGCCTCCCCAAGCCCCCCGGCGTCCTCCAGGGCGGCTGGGCCTCCATACCGGTCCCTGGGCGAAGGCCTGCGGGGATGTAGCGGGGCTGGGCGAACCTTTCCGGCTTGCATGAAAGGCGAGGCCGGGCCCCTCACACTAGGAAGGGGCCTTGCAGCCTCTCTACTTCCCTGTCCTGTTTCCCACACTCAGGCACAGGCTCCTCTTTTAGCTTAAAAAAAAGATGGGGCCGATGTGTTCCTGAGTTCACAGTGCACCCATGACCGGCCGGGCAGGGTCTCGGAGAAGAAATCCTGGGACAGGAGGTGTGGACAGCGAAACATCAACCCAAGGGCAGCTCGGAAGTGGGACCTGGCCCACCACTCACTGCCAGCCTGGAGGACATGCCCGCAGCTCCTCATCAGAGGCAGAGGAGGAGACCCCTCCCTCCCAGGGAGGCCGAATGGACACCGCCTCGAGGCCAGTGAGTGTGGAGCTGTCAGTCACTGGGGCCACAGTGGCCGGAAAGAGGCAGGTCCAGCAGGCACCCTTGGCATCGGGTCTGTCCGCTGGCCAGCAGGAGAGACCTGGCACTCACTGAGCTCTCTGAGCTTGGTCTCTGTAAACGCCGGTGATGACCTCTAGGTAAGAAGTAAACGAGACGCTGTGTGGACGAAGCACAGGCAGGGCCGTGTAGTTCTGAGCCAGGGGCTGTGGGTGTCTTTCCCTTGTGAAGGGAACTTCCTGTAGACAGCTGTGAGCAGCTGCAGCTTCTCCATTCAGAAGGAGTCCAGAGTGTGGAGCCCCAGCAGGGTGGTCATGTGAGCAGCAAGGTGGTTGCACAGTGAGACAGCTGCCAGGACCCCAGCCCAGCCGGAGTTGTTGAGGCCTGTCACTGCTGTCCTCTCAGATTCATTTCTTCTTGCTCAAGTAAGTTTTCAGCTAAGAGAAGGTGGACCTGTAAATCCTCCGCCAAGGTGGCTGCGAGTTATTTACAATTTTCTGAAGACTTCTTTTTCTAGTAGGTCTAACATCAAAAAGCCTCACAGTGACTCACTAATAGACAACACGGTTTGCCTCCATGAGAGCATGAGGAAAACACAACAACACTCGGTCAGGGCCCAGCCGAGCCCACTCTCCCTACGTCCTCGTATGAGCTAGTTTTTCCTACTGAAATTGTGCTTCACGACCACATTTTGTTAGAGAAGAGGAGCAGCAGCAGTCCGGCAGGACCAGGAAAGGAACACTCAGCTTTAATCCTCTCCTGAGTGGCAGCCCCCCAAGCTCTCAATAATTTAACAAAAGACTGAACTTCTGACGCAGAGGACTGACAGGTGCAGAAGGATCCTTCAAACAGGTATGGAGCTGAGCAGGGCTGCGGGATTGGGCAGCTCCCACTCCACCCAGGTTGTGCCTCGCTCTCACTGGGTCCCTTTCCTTGGGAAGCACAGGTCCCCCCGCCACAAGCACCTCCCACCCCTGAACTGCTTATCACCCAGCATATTCAGGTTGAGGGAAGCCAACATCTGGCCTGGCCCCGGGCAGTCCAGGCTGGCCCAGCTGCAATGCCTGCAAGACCTGCTGAGCAGTGTCAGCTCTCTCCACGAGGAACAGTTCAGCGACTTCTGGATGCGGGGACCCATGCAGGAACTGAGTGCAGAGGCTGATTCCTGTGCTCCTGGGGCTGGGGAGACCTGGAACTAAGCTGCCCAGAAAAAAAATCATCAGGAGGAGGCTGGAGCCTGCACTGCAGGAAGAGAGGAAGCAGGGCTGAGAGGTGGCAGTGCCCTTCGGGGACAGAGTGGCACACTCCCAGAGGCAGTGTGGAGGAGCCTGCAGAGGATGGGGGCAGGGAGCAGCCCACAGAAGAACATGAGCTCCCGGGGACCCCAGCAAGTGGGCCCAGTGGTGTTAGTCACCTTTCTAATTGCTGGGACAGAACACCTGACACCCGCAACTTCTAGGGCTTGCTTTGGCTCAAGTCTTCAGTTCGTAATCTTCTGGCTCCAAGGCAGCATGGCAGGGGGGCCTGGCAGAGGAGAGCTGCTCAGGCCATGGTGGGCAGGAAGCAGAGAGAGAAGAAGCAGCCAGGAGGGAGATGAACCTTCCAGGCCACACCCATAGGAACAGGCCCTGGCTCCCAGTGCAAGCCACCATCAGCCCCCACGATCCCACTGCCATCCACAAGCCCAGCCTATGAGTGCATGGGGAAGATCCAGCTGCAAACTGTAACAGCAGTCACACGTGTGACTAAGAAGCAAGACGAATGCTTGCCGGGCACAGCAGGAGCAACCTGGCTGCCAGGGCAAACCGAGGTGGTGGAAGACCCTCAGCACCCCCTTCCTCCCCTTGCTCCTGCACGCACAGCTGCCCTCAAAAGCCACACCACAGACAGGAATAGTGGGCTTTTGTTGCTGTTGATGAAAAAATATGCATCTCTCAAAGATTTCCAGAAACTCCCTCGTTCAGTGGCGGAGCTTGGGGGGCCCCGGTTGCTGCAGAGTGCTTGATGCTTGAAGGGTGACCTCTCAGTCCCCCAGAGTGGAGTGCTGCTGGCTCTGGGGAAGCTGGAGAGGCTGTGGATATCAAAGAGCAAGGGTCACAGGGCAAAGGGTTAAGACCTTGAATTTCACCCGTTGAGACCAGTGCTACCAGAAGCTTTCCAGTGGCTTGACCAAGTTCTGACCAAGGAAGTATGGATGTTAGGAGAATCTTTTAGGTTGTCGGTTAGAAAACAGCTCAAACAAACCAGCAGTAAAAGGAAAACTTCCAGAGCCCAAGCTGGCTTCAGGCAAGGCTGGACTCAGCATCATTTTGGATCACCAAGACTATGGCTCTGCTTCCCCGACACTTAGACCCAGCAGGATGCCCTGGCGCTATGGAGTCACATTGCCTCAACCCCCAGCCCCTTGGGAATGGATGGCCCCGGTGAGGGTGAGACTGAGGATGGTCCGCACTCCCCACCACATTGGCTGCTGCACCCTCCAACCGAGGTGGGCGGACCCTGGGCCCTGCCCCCAGAAGTATGTCAGGGATGGAGTCCCAGGTGACAACAGCGGGAGGCCCAGTGGCCTGCTCTGGGCTGGGTCTGAGGTGCTGAATGCTCCAGCTGGATGGCTCCAGAAAGGGCCACGTGTCCCTGTGCTAGCATCTTGCTCCTACCAGGAGGGCTGTCGAAACCCCTGTCCAGTCTCTTTCACCACAAGAAGCTCTTTTCATAGCAGCTGCAGTTGAAGCTTTGGAGACCAGAGCAACTGTCTCCTCCACCTGGCTCGTGGGTAAGCTGGCCCTGACTGTGCTGTGGTTCAGACGAGAATGACAGACTTGGTCCTGGTTAGGCAGAGGTGCCTTCCTGCCAGCCAGGCCCACAGAGGGTGAAGGGATCTGCCGAAGTCCCTGAAGGAGACCTCAGCTTGGTCTTCATGCAATGAACAGCAGGTTTAATGCAGAGAAAACAAAATCCATTGAGCAGCAACTCATTTCAACCGAAGAGCCATTTTGATGTTACTCAGTTAAATGTCACTAATAGTATTTTTATTTAATTTTCTAATTTCATGTGCATATGGGCAAGTGAGAAGAGTCCATACTGGTTTCATCTGTGTCCCCTTTTGAGTAATAGAGATTAAGATAGCAGGTGGCCACAGCCCTGTGCAGAGAGCTTTGCACAACCCCAAATTTCAGGCCCTGCTTCTTCCCTGGGGTCCATAGCTACACCCTCGGGGCTTCGTGGTAGATGATGGGGCCTCCTTCCAGCACAGAAAAGGAAAGTTCTGCCCTGCGAAGGGCTGGTCTTGGTCACATGGATGCTGAGGCTCCAAATCTGTACCTTTCCAGCACCTGAGGGCTCCTGCAGGGTCACACAGGGTGGCTACTGTATCCTCTGCTTGTCCATGGAGGAGGCCATCTAAGAGCAATGTCCTTGACCAGGAGTCACGGTGCCCTGCTGAGCTGGTCACTTGCATCAAGGCCAGCTGTGCCCCCTCTGCAGCACAGGAGGGAGGTCTGGGCCTCGGAGGCATGAGGGTGCCAGGCCCCTCTCCTCGGTGTCTGGGCCTCTCACTCCTGGTGGCTGTGGCCTCCTGGCCTGACAGGACATAAATCTCCTCCCAGGGCCGGGGAAGGGAGGTAGAAGGCTTTCTGGAATGCGAGCCCCAGTGACAGCAACCCCCCCAACTCCAGTGCTCCCATGCACCACAGCCAGGCCAAGCCCAGGTCTTCGAGGACACAGCCAGACCTGCATGGTGTCCCCCGGCCCGGCTGCCCTCCCTGAGCTGCTGGGAGGACCTCACTGGTTTGCTGGGAAGAGAGGAGGGTGTTGGTTCTGCCACATGTGAGCCTCTTCTGATTTAGAAACACTGTCCTACCGGTGGTGACTGCAGCAGCTCAGAGTCATAGGGAAGTCCAAAATTTATGAAAACAAACTAAAGGTTTGTAAAAATGTGCTCTGAATATCAGCCTGTTAGATGTAATAACAGAAACACTGGTTTGGTCTATCCAATATTGTTTGGACAAGACTCAATTCTATTTTTAGGAGATTTCAATTTCCTTTCCCATAAACTCTATGAAATACAGTATATGGCATATTTATAGTGACCCTTTTGGAAGTGCTACACTTTGAGGCCCTTTAATAAGTCTAAATGAGATGGTCCCCCGCACCTCACTGAACAAATAAATAGACTGCGCGAGGATCATCAGAATTAGGCACAGGGTCCCATGTGCTCCTTGTTAACGACCTCAGGGCCTCCCACCCCTAGGACAACAGCTCTCCAAAGACGGTTCTAGGCCATAAAGACGATACTCAGGGCCAGCAGTGATTCCATTCAATTTATTTCATTGACAAGTCTTATAAATAAGAAAGTGTAATTTCCAAAAGCAATCAGGAAATTTACTATACAAACTACAAGCTGTAGCCCCCCTGCCCTCTTTCTTGCTAGCATCCACATGGGCCTCGGCATGTCATCACAATTTTACAGCACTTTGCATTTCCAAAGCACTCTGCAAAATTAAGCAGTTTATTCTCAGAGAGGGAAGGTGGCCACCTCAGTGCTGAAAGGACACACACAGGCCAGGGCTTTGCATTATGGATGACAGTGATGTCAGACTGCACCCTCTGATGCCAGGGGCCCATTCTGTCTCCTGGCATGGGGCTTGGGCACCTCTCTTGGGGAAGGGGCTCCCCCCATCCAGACAGCAGCAGCAGCAGGCCCCAGCCCCAGGACTGGGACGAGGGCACAGCCCAGCCACACCTGTGGCCCGCTCGGCCTCCACCAGGATCCCCCCAAGGGAGCAGCCGAACCCCCACAGGGTCCCAGGCTCAGGTAGAGTCCCAAGAGAGCACCTCTGATCCTGCCGCCTTCGTAGAGCCAGAGCCCCTGGAATCCGTCAGCCCCTTGATGGCGAGGAGAAACCACCTCACTGGAAGCAGCAGGGCCCTGGATGCAGAGACAGAGTCGGGTTCCAGCAGCAGAGCAGGGTGGGGACAAGAGAGCAGCGGGCTGCTCTGGGGTGGGAAAATGTGCATCCTGGTGCGGAAGGTGACTCCACGCCAGTCATCCATTGGCACAAACCCAAAGGCACCACAGTGGGTGGACCCTGTAGGGAAACTGAGGACCAGGCAGCTCCTTCACTGTCAGTATCTGCTTGTGACCTGTGCTGCGGCCCTGCAAGGTGCCTGCGGGGTGTCCAGGGGCCTGTCTCTGTGCTACTCCCTACGGCTGGCTGCGTGTCATCTGATTATCTCCACAGCCCAAGGGCTGGCCTCCCAGCATGCTGCGCCCGTTCTCTTGCCTGAGGAACCGCCACCATCGTCCCCATCTGAAGACACCGGGCCCATGCCATGGCCCCAGAGCCCCAGCAGGGCAAAGCTAAGCACACACTTCCTGGCATGCTTTGGGGGCATCTGTGCTGCTCTCTGAGGTGCTTTGACAGGCATGGCGCGTCTTTGTCCCCATGAAATGGTTTCTCAGAGTCACTTCCAGGTCATGTCCAGTCTCTGAGATGACCAAGACCCAGAAGTGATAGAACCTGAGTCTGAAGGGATCCAGGCAGCCACCCTCGGAGGCGCTGCCCTGGGCCCCTCCTAGGCCAGCAGCACCTATCCTCTGGCCATAGGGGACTGCACCAGGCCACTCCCCTGGCCAAATGCCCCACGACTCCCCTCTGTCCACAATGCCCACATCTGTGACTCATCCCCACCCAGCACCCAGGCCATGATCTAACTCCTGCCATGGCGGCCCTGTTGTCAGCCCAGCCACACATCCGGCTCAGGCCCATCCAGGCATGGAGTCCAGAAACTTAAAATAAAAAAAAAGAAAATCTCAGGGTTGGGGAGGGAGCTGGAAGGGTTTTAAGGAAAGGAATAGAAAATCGGCACTGGGAAATTAAGCACAAAAGGAAACATTTATTTAGCATGAGCACATAAGACAACATATTTAAGAGATTTAGGATTTCTACTCTGAGATCAGGGTTGCATAGCCAGGCCTCCTCACTTCCTGTGGGAAGCAAGGAGTCTGTCTCCATAAGGTGTCAGTCCTTCTGAGTTCTGTCAAGAAAGAATAGGAGAGAAGCCACATTCACAGTGCAGATGCCACTAGAAGATGCTCCTGAGGGGAAAAGTCCCGTCTGGACCATGCCGAGGGACCTGCCCTCCCCCACTGAGGACTGCCAGGCCGCCATGGAAGGGTGAGTAGCTGCACCGTCCACCTCTGTTCCTTTTCCCCATTTTCTAGGTCAGGGCTCCAGGGAAACATCTGACATGAGCCAGCCTCTCTGTCCCTGAATCCTCCTGCATGGTGGCCAGCAGAGAAGGCACCTCCATCATGGGCCTTGTGTGACTGCCCACGTGTGTGCCCAGGGATGAATGTGCACACTCACTGTCGTAGCCAACACACCCAGCTTACCCTGACCCATATCCAGGAAACGTCCACCACCAGGAAGCCATTGCTGGGACCCCCAGGAAGGGGTGCTGGGCTCAGCCCTCAAAGCTGGAGGAGCCCTCTCTAAGGAGGATCCCATATGCGCACAAGTGCTTGTGCAAGTGTGCACCCTCCCTCGCCTCCTCCCACACTCTGCGCTCCCCTTCTTTGCTTGGCAGCACTCGCCTTGTCCCAAGGGCTTCCTACACTGTAGTTCCGTGCGGGGTCTGAGCCCAGACGAGCCCAGAGCATGAGGACATGGGAATCGCACACAAGCTGGCCATGCGCCACTCAGCATGCCTGCACTGGCTGCGGTGCCGGGCACGGGGGACGTGCATGCAGGTGGGGACTCGGGGATGCGGTGACTGCATCCCCTGCAGGTGCTCATACCATCATCAAAACCTAAGCATCCACAGGCCACAGAGACGCTCCTGGTGGCGAGGGGAAGGCCAGGGCTATGGTTCCCTGCCCGGAAAGTACTTGGTCTTCAGAGGTTAACAGGGTGGGCACCTGGAGCAAGAAAGCAGAGAGGGCTGCAGCTCCCTCCTGCCTGTTGGCCTGGCTTGGGCTCAGTGGGCAGCTGGGCCAGGGGAGAGCAGAGCTGAGGGCTATGGTGGTGCCAGCACCAGCGCTCAGGAGGCACAGGCTCATGCACAGCAGGTGTGGGCAGTTGGAACCCTCAGGACTACTGGGCTCCCAAATGGCAGCCACCCAGGGCCCAGGAGGCCGCACCCAGGTTCCTGCTGCCCTTCTGAGCTGGACATTTATACTGCTGCACACCATAACCCGGCAGTGCTGAGCGAAGTCTCTGAGAATCCTGTAGGAAAGCGACACCTGACCGAAGTCTGGCCCAGAGTTTCCCAAGCTGGCAGCACCTCCCAAGAGCTGTCTGCGGGCAGGGCGGGGCGGGGCATGAGGACTCTGGGTGCCGGGGGTCAGAGCTGCCCCCAGGACGGCCCCGGTGCAGCTGTCAGCATGGAGGGTTAGGGGAAGGTAATGTAACTGCCCACTCCTGCGCTCTGTTCCCACCCGAACGCTCAGAACACAGTTTAGCAAGGTGGGCCCAGGAGGAAAACTGAGCCGATCCAGGTCAGGATTCTGCAGACCAGAAAGGAGGAACCCTCCCTCACCAGCTACACCAGCCAGGACCTGGGCCCTAGGGCTTGGGGCAGCTTAACAGTAGCTGGTGCTCGACGCATATTCCAATTTCCTCCACTGCTCCCATAAACATCGCTTAGAGAGCTTTTGTTTTGTCTTGGTTCTTTGTGGTTTTTACCAGCACCGTTGGCAGTACAGGCCAGGTGGGCCACCTTCACTGTGGGGAGTGGAACGCGTACATAACGCCCCTTCATTCCTTTTGTGTCCCCTCCCTGCCTTCCTCCACCTCTTTGTTCCCTTCCCATTTACTCACTATTCCTAGCTCACTACTATTGCCTATTATCTGTCTTGTATTTCGCTCTTTAAATTGCTTACTCTTTGGGTTTCTCATGTAAGAGAAGCTGTGCGATGTTTAGGCAGTGTGTCTGATTTATTCACCTGGCCATTTCATCTCAGGCTCATCCATTGCACGGCTCAGCGCAGGACCTAGCAAGGGCAGGCGGGGGACGGCAGGCACCCGGATATGATGTCTCCTGCCTCCCTTGTGGTCTGGCCCTGCTGGGTGTTGTCATTCCTGGTCTTGGTGCTCTTGAAAAGTCCAGGGAAAACACCATGCTGGTTTCACAATCTGATGTGTTTCCTCGCGATCAGACTCCGTGAGAGCCGTGAATGGAAGCATGCTCTACCTCCCGTCACCTTCTGGAGGGTTTTCCCCACCACAGGTCATTACTTTTGGCGGGGATGGGGGAGGCAGCACACGCTCGCCCATGCTGGGAGGAAAGGCCAGATAGGATTGCGGCCCAGCCCTGGAGCTGCACAGTTGTGGAAGGCGGCCTGCAAGATGGAGATCTCCAAGGGCCCACAGAAGTGACACCAAGATGTTTAAGCGAGGAATCCAACTACATGAAAGAAAAGAGTAGAGAGAGTATCACTATTTTTAAAAAGACAAGACAAATGCATGTCTATATCACTTATTTCTGTGAAATATGCCCAAAAAAGCTGTAGTAGAAGCTAATGGAAGTGATGCTTATGAGACAGCCGGGAATGTGAGAAAATCGAAGAGTAGTTCAAGATTCCTTCACGGATCCCTCACATATTGTTTCACCTTTTAAGCATGTGAATGTGTCTCCTGGTTAAAGGAACAAAAGCCAATGAAAAGCAGTGAGGACTGCTGAGGAAAGGGAAGCTTTGTGCCCTGTTATTGGGAAGACATTGGCACAGCCCTCTGGGAAGCACGATGGTGATTTCTCCAAACATAAAAGGAACCGTCGTACCACTAGGTGTGCACTGAGGAAAGCAAGTGTCTTGATGCAGGACCTCCAGTCTCAAGGCTCCCTGAAGCATTATCCACAGCAGTGGGGACATGGAACAGCCCGAGCCCCGTCCAGGGTGAGTATCCCCAGGTACAAAGGGTGTACTCACTACTCAGGTAGAGAGCAGGAGGAATCCCTGCCAGGGTGACAACATGGGTGCAGAAAGTCGGACAGAGAAAGGCAAATGCTGCATGATCTCATTAATCCCATTGATATATGGAGTCTACAAAGCAAAACTTGTGCTGGCCTATAAGCCCAGCACTCTGGGAAGCTGAGGTAGGTGAGTCATGAGTTTGAACCCAGCCTGGATTCCAGTACTTTACTGAGACCCTATCTCAAAATAAAAAGAACAATTTCAAAAAGGACAAAGGGTGTACCTCAGTGTGAAGTCCCTGCATTCTATCCCCAGTACCAAAATGATGATGAGGAGGAGGAGGAGGAGGAGGAGAAGGA
>NW_004624751.1:1994989-2044909 GCF_000247695.1 Heterocephalus glaber | reverse complement strand
CATTATGTAAAGGTACAATTCCCAATGAGAAATGTAATTGTGTTGTATACCTACAATGTACCAATAAAAGAATTTAATACAAAAAAAAAAGGATAAACTTGAGTCATTTGCAGGAAAACAGCTGTACCTTGAGATCATAATTTTAAGTGAAATATAGCAGACACACAAGCACAAATACCACATAACTTCTCTTACATGGAGAAACCGGAAGCATAAACAATTTCTTAAAAATCAGAATAATAGGCCCATAGTAGGAAACAGGGAGACAGTTCATTTGTAAATGGGAAAGGGATCTGGAGACCAGGAAGGAGAATGAAAAGCATGCAGACGTGTTGCGTGCATGTTCCAACTCCCTAATGTGAATGGAACTGTTATGTACTGCAGATATGGAGTAACAAGAACACTGAGAAACTCTCCTGCCTGCAGCCAGCTCCACACAGATCTCAGGGTGTGAGAGAGCGTCTGCAGGCCCCTGTTCAACATGACTCCATGAAGAAAATGCGGCCGGTTCTGTCAGGCGGGAGGCTCTGGCTTAGCTGTGAGAATTTGTATGTAGGGTGACCACCAAGTGAAAGCATGCCGAGCCCAAAATATAGCCATAGTTTTTCCCAAGAAAATACAGGGAAGTGTCATGGTGCGCCCTCCTGCCTGAGGCCCCCTCAGGACGGGCTGTGTCAGCGAGCAGAGTCACACAAAACACAGAGAGGGAAAACACCTAGCGGAAAGTTCAACCTTTCCAAAAATTAAGCTCATAAAATATTTTTGAGCAAATGACTCTGCTTTTAACAGTTATTTACTGGTTTTTATAGCCCAATGTTAACCAAAGTCATAAAAATATAATGACTTAGACCGAGCAAACTAGCAGAGCTTTTCAATTTTCGCTCCCAGAATAACACCGCATGGTTTTAATGTTTACTTGGGATTGTTTGAATGTCCCCAAAATGTGTTATGATTTGTTGCAGAAATTAGAATTTGTTCAAGAGAAAAACAAGACACATTGTATCTCTGCCCAGTTTCCCACCCACAACCCCAGGACACTGGCTTTTGTCCCCAGTGTCCCCAGGTGCCAGCCCAGCTAATGAGGCTGACACTGGGCGGGAGCCTCACTGATCAGACACAAACCTTTAACAGCCCTCTCCTAGAGCCGCCTGCCACACAGAGCAGGCATTCCTGCAGCAGATCTGCTGCATAGGAAAGCTTCCTGCTCGTTCCGACTTCCAGGCCAGATTGCTAAAGGTTGCGTAAAATGAGGCCTTCCACAGGCCTGGACAGCAGCTGCCCCCAAGAGATAGAAAGTGCTTCGCCCATGCCTCACCTGTGCGAGAAGCAGGAGGCGATGTTACTGCAGGGCCTGCACAGCACGGTCCTGGGCCAGGGCAGGAGGTTGCTGGAAACCCAGCCTGCCCTGGCCCACAGGCTAGGCCCGGGGCATCCACCAGAACCTCTGACACTCCGGCCTCCACCGGCTCCTCCCGGAGGTCCATGCGGTGTCCATGTACCGAGCTGGGCCCCTGTCCTGCAGGGCAGCGTTGACGCTGGACAGCATTCAGAGGCAGGAGGCTGGGAGCTCTCTGGAGCCAGCATCATGGCTTTGCCTGCCTGGGGGGGGGCAGGGGGGGGCAGCCATGTGCCACACCTCACCTTCTCAGTACCTGGGGCTGCAGGAACCCAGCCCAAACAGCCCAGTGTCTCCTGACAGCCACCAGCCTGCCAGGGCCAGGGATTTGCTCTGCCTCTGTTGGGGACTAAGTGCCAGCCTGGCTTCCTGGCCACCTACAGGTGTGGGTCCCACTGAGCTAGGCCCCAAAGCCCCTGCACAGGCAGGGGAGAGAGGACCCCACCCAGTGGGGACGAACCCTGTCAACTCGGGACGCGCTGCACAGTTGGCTGCAGCCTGGCCCCCTGGGAACTCTACTCCCTGGGAAGGTGGCAGAAAGTGCAGCGGCCTGGTGGGATGCAGTGCAGTCCTCACCATGAATTCTTGTCCTCCCTGCACCCCAGAAAAATGCAGAGAGCAGTTGGAGTTAGGGGAAGGGGACTGTGGGTGTCTTCAGCTGCGCTGTCCTGGCTGCCTCAATGTCCGAATGGACTCAAAACGTTTCCCTCTCGTGGTCATTTTGACTCGGGAAGAGCCAGAGCACAACGTGGCAGATCGGTGGATGAGGACACCACTATGCTTTTCCAGCTGCCTTTCAATTAAACTCCCAGGAAAGAGGACTCCAGCACTGCTTCAGAAAGCGGCCCGAACAAGGGGATGAACGTGTTACAGAGAGGAGAGGGTTCTGAGGGGAGCTCTTGGTCATGTGTCTTTTACTGTAGTAAGTTTTTTCATATAAATGTCCATGGTATATTTTGGTCACTGCTTGTAAAGCGCGCCTCACGGCATCCTGGAACTAAGCGTCCTCTTCTTCTACTTTCATTTTGTACAGGGCCTTCCACGCTGGCACAGCAGGAGCATGCGGGTGTGAAGAAATTGACTGCCTTTCGCCAGCCCAGCTGGGGATTGCAGCTGGAAGAGGAGCTCCCAGCTGTAGCTAAGTGACTTCGGGTCACTGGCCCTTGCTGTGCATTCACCTCGGGCCCCGTCCCTGCCTCCCTTGGGTGGGCAGGGCTCGGCATCCCGCTGGCCGCTGAGCAGAGCCTGTTCCTGGACTCGGTGGCGCTGCCTCCTGTGCTGTGCCGAGGCCCTGTCCCAGGCTGCATGGAGCCACGAGCAGAAAAGCCTGCGTCTGACGACTGTGGAGAGAGCAGGCAGGCGACACTGCTCCCCATGCGGCTCCTGTGGGTCCCTTCCCCCGGCGGCGGAGGTGTTGGACACCATCCAAGGGAGCCCCGTCTGCAGTCCGAGCCTTCCGAGGCCTCCGAGGCCGTGAAAGGTGTCTGGAAACATCAGAGAAAGCGGAGCTGCCCACACCCATTTGTGCGACAGCTCGGTTAGCACACTGCGCTGCACGTGCACCAGGACGCGGCGTTCAGTGGGAAGCAGATTAGGTGCTGGCGAGGTCCTCTCCTTCCAGCCGGGCTCTCCCGAGCCACTCGGCCTTGGGGTGGCGCTCTGCTGGCTCTTGGTGGTCCGTGGGCAGCAGAGAGGACTGTGACTGCAGGAGGAGGGCCACGTGGGCCACGTCCAGAGCTCAGGGCGCTGGGGTCCCGGCCTGCTCCCACCATGGGGCTCGGTGATGGGGCTCCAGTCAGGCACCTGGTGACGGCTCCGCGGTCTGTGTCTGTCGCACATGCTGTGTGCCGCAGGGCCCAGGACCCCGGGGTACCTCTGGCATCTGCCCCAGCCCGGAGGGCACAGCGGGCAACCCCAGCCCACGCAGCCGGGGATTTCGGCAAAGTGTGCCACTTAGAAGCAACCCTTTGAAGGGCAATTTGGCCCAGTCCCGCCCTGGTCGATGTAATCCCTCTGGTGAAAGACAGGAGCCTGCGTGTGAAGGAGAAGCCCGGGGCCGGGCGGGAGGGAGACCGACTGGGCATGAGCAGACCCGGCCCAGGGCGCGTGCCTCGGCTTCCACCTGGCTCCCCATCGGCCCTGTCTCCCGGGTTCTGCTGGTCCGAGCCACCCCTGCCCGGCCAGGGCAGCCCGAGTCAGGGGCACCCGCAGCTCAGGCCCCTTCGCCGGCCTCCTTCCCTCGCCTTTCCCGGTTCCGGCAGAAGGGCTGAGCTCGAGGCCAGGGCTCAGTCCCTTCCTCCCCCAAGAGCGGGAGCGCCCCGGTGAAGGCGCCTGCACAGGTTCCCAAGCCTGGATCCTGGCACGTTTGTTGAATGACTCTTGGCCCTCCTCTGTCGGCAGGTGGACAAACAGGGACAGGGATGGGAGAGCACGGGCTCAGGACAGCCGCGATCCACCCCACACCACAGGGGAACGTGAAGCCTGCAGCTGAGTCGGCCCCAGCGGTCCCGCAAAGCCTCTGCCTGGACTGGACACAGCTTTCCTCTTCCTGCCGGGCCTTGCTCCGGCCGCTGCCTGCACCTCGCTCTGATACCACAGCTCCCGGGAGTCAGGTGGGGACAGAGGGAGCGGTCCCCTGCCTAGGGGGCTCCTGGAGCAGCCCTGCAGGGCCCTGAGACCAAAGCCCCTGGGCAATGGCACCCGAACTGTGGCCCTGAGGGCCTCAAGGTAGCTGCTAGGACTACAGAGCCTGCTAGGGCTTCTCTGCACCCCAGGAGACGTGGCCACCGCTCGGGACCTGAGTGGGCCCTGTTTGGGAAAGGCCCGTGCCGGGGAATCAGGTTGAAGTCTGGAGTGGCTGCCAGGATTTCAGCGGGGCAGCGTGCCAAGCCATCACCAGACTCACAAGAGAGAAGAGGACCGGAGGGGAGGGGAGGGGAGGTGGGACTGGAGGGAGGTGGCTCAGCTGGGGTGGAGCAGGCACAGGAGCCCCCTCCCCGGAGCCCAAGGGAGCCCAGAGTTGGGCTGTGGCCTCCAGAACTGGGGGAGCAAGGTCCAGAGCCAGAAACAGGCAAGGGGGACCCACCAGAAGATGGTGACACTCCAGGGAGGCTCGAGAGGCCAGCCCAGAGGGCACAGGCACTGCACGGAACCAGACAGCATGCCTTCCTTCTTTACAGCTGGGTAATGTTCCTTGGTGTGCCTGTCTCTGTGGTGCATGAGACTCTCTTTGTCAGACTTAGGAGTGAATCTGACTTGGGCATGTTCTCCTCGAGCAGCACTCGTTCATAAATAGGGGACTTACTGCACCCCGTTTCCTTTGTCCATTCGTCTGGTGATGGGCATCTGGGCTGCTCGCAGGGTGTAGCTGGGAGTGGAGCTGCTGAAAACAGGACGTGCAGTTTCTCTGTAGGTGGATGGCTTCAACTCGTCCAGGAAGATCCCCAGGAGGGGTACAGCTGGGTCCACAGAATCTCTCATTTTAGTTTGTTGGGGAATCTCCGTACTGATTTCCACAATGTCAGACACAAAAAGTCAAACATCACATGGTTTCCCTTATATGAGAAACCCGAAATATACAGAAAGAATAAAATAAAGGGGAGACAGTAGGAAGCAGAGGCAGACTTTCTGGAGATGGGGAGGTGGCCAGGGAAGGGGGTTGAGGGGTAGAGCTGACCAAGGCGTGATACCCGTGTGCACCAATTTCCCAAAAGGGATGTAACCAGTATGTGTCACAAACGTATACTGATGTAAAAGAAAAGAAGTGGATCCTCCCCTGGAAGCTCGCCGTGGCTGGTGGGCAGACAGCAGGCTTGGGAGGGGAACGTGGCCCTGGGCAGGACCTGGCCGCTGTCCCTTCCCTCGTGCTTTTCAGCCCCACCCCAGGAAAGCAAAGCGCTGTCCCACCGGGGCTGGGTTCGCTCTCTAACTGTGTCCCAGCTTCCTCTGTGGGTGGCTGTGGCTCAGGGGAAAGGGACCCAAGGAAAGGACAGAGGTTTCTGAGACTCAGGCAGCGAAAGCAGGGATGCTTATGGGTTCTGTGACCAGTGGGGCACGAGGTGGGCCCACAAGAGGAGCAGCATGCTTTAGGAAACCAAAGTTTGTGAAACCATTTTATGTGCTCAAACCAAACAAGGGGCCAGCGTGCCAGCAGTGGTCACCAGGAAGCCCCTGCCCCCGTCTGCCCCACTCACCTTCAGAGCCCGGACACCGAGTCCAGTCCTGACTGCTTGCAACCGGGTTCCCGAGGGAGAGTGTGGTTCCTCACAGGGTCCTTTCGCGGGAGGGCGTGAAACCACTGAGATACCTTTGTAACCGGCCTCCATGTTAATTTTAAAAAATCGGTATGATGCACTGCTGGCCGAATATAATGTAGCTCTGTAATACAAATGAGACCCCCCTTCGATGCCTTTGAACTGCAGTGTGTCAGGAATAGGGTGTTCAGGTTAAAAGATATCGAATGGGAACACCAGGATTTACATGAAATTATCACTCTGACTTTGATAGGGCCCTGGACTGACTCAAAAGAGCAAGCTTCTCATGAGGCTGGCTCATTCCCTTGAAAGGGCCTTGATCTGTGAGCAGCCATCTATTAATTATATTACAGATAAGGTAAATAAAAGTGTGCAATAGGAAGATCAGAGCAACCTTTCTTCTGGAGCAGACGCAAGGTAGGAAGGAGCCTGTGAAGTCCGGCTGGGAGCGAGGGCCGATCAGCATTCCGGAAGCAGAGGCTGCATTTGGCTCGACACATGATGGGGAGATCTGAGGTTTAGTGGCTGGGAGCAGACCTGAAAGGGAAGCAGAGAGCACAGAGCAGGCCCAGCAGCCCAAGACTGAGGCCAGGCGTGGAGCGGGACAGGCTCCTCTCGGGGTGGTGGTCACTCGTATTTTAATAGGCTTTATTTTTTAGAGTAGGGTTAGGTTCACAGGATGGATTGGGAAGTGCAGAGTTCTCATACCCTCCTACCCCCTGCAGAAATCCACCACCTCCCGGCTAGCGATGGGTCTGCTCCCGCCACCTGCATGGACGAGTGTCCACGCCCCAGGCCCATGGCTTGCAAGAGGCTTTCTACATTACTCTGCCCACACATCGTCCCAGGCCTTCAACACCAACCCTGCCTTACTCTGATCGCTGCTGTGACAACCCACTGTGGATGGAGTGGCTCAGACTGCCCGTCCACAGGTCTGGAGTGCAAGTCCAGCATGGCGGCCCCGAGGGTTGGTGGCTGGTGAGGGGCAGCTGCGGACTGAACGCGTCCCCACAGCGCCTCAGCTGGGGCTTCACCCGCAACGCAGCAGGGCCGAGGGGAGAGCTCAGGGCACTCAGTGAGGAGGCTGTGCCCTGGTGACTGTGTGGTTGCCGCTCTCCCCGGGAGTGAGTGTTCTCCAGTGAGTCGCCCCCCCCCGTCCCGTGAGCTCTTGCCCCTGTGCCTTCTGCCACTGCTCGGATGCTGACCAGGATGGGGATGGTGGTTCTTCCCAGCTCCTGGACTGTGAACTAGATAAAACTCTTTCCTTCACAAATCACACGGCCTGTGGTATCTGTCACAGCAGTGAAGCAGGCTAAGAATCCACATTCTGGCTCACAGATGCTCTGGCTGTGTCCTCGGGGAGGACAGATGTTCTCTCGGGAACTACAAAAGGACACTAATCCTGTGAAGGGGCCCCAGCCACAGGACCTCCCATGGTAGCACCATCGCCCAGGAGCAAGGGGTCACTGCACAGTCTGGGGAAGACAGGCCCTCAGTCCCTTTCGAAGACCCGGGGCCTCCTGTAGGGCACACCCATCACCCAGGATCTGGGACTGGGACTCTGCAATGTCGGGGCACAAAAACAACACTTCTCCCTGCTCTACGATGGCATCCAGGGTCTCTACAGTGACTTGCCCCTACGTGGGAGGAGTTCCCGGCTTTGGAGAACCTTCTTAAGAGCCAGATACCTCCTGGGGGCAGGCTTCAGGTGCCAGGTTGTGAGTGGGGGCCTGGGCTTGGGGGCCTGCACTTGGTAAAAGCCTGAAGCGGGTCTACGTGGGCTGCCTCCGAGCCCACAGAGGAGCAACACAGCCATTGTCCATGCTGCTGTGCCCTGGTTGCTTCCCGCTGAGGCCTCTCGGGGCCTGGGGACAGGGTCTGCCTGGGTCTTGTGTGGTCTTCTGTCTGCTCCTGCCTGTGTCCTGATCTCCGCTTGTATGAGGACACTGGTCACCTTGACTGGCACCCACCCAACAGCCCCTTGTCAACATAGCCAGCCTTTAAAACCTCTTCCCCACAGACACAGCCGTTCTGAGTCCCGGGCAAAGACCTGAGCACTCGCATCTGCCTGGAGTCACAGCTCAGCCCAGGCCCTGAGGATGGAGCAGGTTAGGAAGCAGTTATGAAGCTCCAGGCTGGGGTCCCCTGGCCTGGAGGACTCACCCCAACTACAGCTCCCACCACCGTAGCCCACCAAGGTCAGCATGAAGCTCCATTCTCCCCGACCTTAGCTGCTTAGAGTCCTCGAGAGCAGGCCCTGACTCTGCCTTAGCAGCTGTAACTCCCGGGCAGAGCCTGGAAAAGCTCTGCCAACTCGAGCTTCCCTTTCCCACCTGCCTGCTTCTCAGCCATGTTCCTGTGTGAAGCCTGGGCTCCTACTTCCGCTGCCCCTGACACGGGGCTGTGCGTGTCTTTGGTTAACCTTGTGGTGCAGTGGCCTGTGCTGCAAACCCCTGGGCCTCTCAGCAACAGATGGGAAACCAGGAAATGCACAGCAGCAGAGGCCCCTCTGCCCCTCATCCACGCCAGTGCATTGCGTGCAGGTAGAAGCCAAGTGCATGGCCTTATTTTTAACTATGACTGATTAGTTGATTCCTTCCGTTTGATGTTTCTCAGAAACCCTTCTCTCTGGTGGCTGAAGACTCTGAATGAAGTCTTCCCCTGCAGTCTTCCTGGCTTCATGCAGTCCAGGCAGGGCAGGGACCAGCCGGCTCTGCTGCTGAGGTGAAACCCGGCACAAGACCGTTAGGACAGGACTAGGTCCCCTGACAAGGGCGAGGCCCGGGCGGCTGTGAATCGGGACAATGCAGTAGCAGATCCAGGACAAAAATATTTTCAATGGATGGCTTTTATCAGGAATACGTCAGAGCTGCTCTGGGTAAGTCTAACTCACATTTCAGAAAGAAATAAGCGCTGACTACCGTGTTGGGGAGGGAACAAGTACTGCCGGGGGGCCCTTTTAACAGTGCCTTAAACGCACCCAAGGGAAGACGGGCTCGGGACAAGGACGTCCACCTTCTTACCTGACCCCGGTCCCCAGAGCGCAGTCTGAGAGCAAAAACCAGGGCCCTGGACATCAGCCCTCTAAGGGACAAGGAGGACCTGCACCTACGAGCTGCTCACCTTGGTCTTACATTGCAGCGTCAGGGCCGGCAAGAGCAGCGAGGGTGGAGCCCATCCGGAGCAAGCTGCCTGCCAGAGAGACAGACTCTGCAGCTGGAGGAGCAGGAGGACATCTCCACCTCTTCCCCGAAATGTCCTAGGCAAAACCAAAGCTCCTGCTCCGGGAACATGGCTCCAACATAGCCCAGACCCGATTCCATGCAGCACAGCAGCCTCAGAAACACCACTGAGCGCCCCCAGGACTCTCCTTCCCCACAGGGCACGACCTTGGCCTGGGCCCTCACCCCTTCTGAGAGCCATAGCACCCAGGCTTGGATGGACCACTGATTCCATGAGCTGCTTGAATTCAGAACTGCTTTCCACTGTGCCTTTGACTTCCTTCAGGATTTACTTCTGCAGAGACCATAATGATAAACTGCATCAATCACCCATTTGTAGCTATAGAGAACCCAATTCCATAAAAATTTGTTTAGCCTATTTTGATGCTGATCTTTTCACTGGAAGGGGGAAGAGCTAAAGGAACCGAGTGGACTGCAGGGCAGCCGAGCGCCGGCTGCCTCCCTGACTCAGAGCGCTCTGTTACCGATGCAGCAATGACATTTCCGATGGAAAAATCAATCCCCCCTCACTCCTTTTAACCTCTGGTGCCTCCTTCTTCCCTCACCCGGATCCAGATAACATCACTCGCCATGAAAGCCAGACAGAACAGCCTTGGGCATGTCCAGGGGACACGCGGCGCATCTGACTGAGCAGACTCGCTTTCCTCCGGCTTCGAGAGCTGCTGGACCCAATCGTACCTTTCAGCTTTGCCTATTAACACCACTGTTCCTGGGGAAAACTAAAGCCTGTTCCTGTTAATAATGCAAGCCAGAGAGAGCACAGGCGGCTGGTGCTGGAGGACGGTGACCACTTGATTACTGGACATGGAGCCCCCAACCTCGCACAGCACTGGCTACCTCAACCCCTGCCCGGCCCGGCCCACTGCAGAGCATGGCGGTTTTAAGGCACAGGTCTAAAAGCTCTAGGGCACTAGGAGGAAACAGCAAGGTCTCGAGTGCCTCTGAGACCCAAGCAGCCATCGGGAATAGCGGAAGCCTGGCACAGAGCTAGCACAGCCTCGGCTTTGCAGGAAGAGCGCAGCCAGGGCCACACACACCATACCTCACATCCCAGGAGCACCGTGTGTCCCAGCCAGGGCCGCCTTCCGACAGGGACAGCTGCACTGCACCGGGAACCACACCTGCTGGCTTCCCTGAGTGTCCTGCTCACCCAGCTCCGGACTCCAGCGGCAGCGGACATGTAGCAGGGTGCAGGCCAGCGCTGCAGACTGGGCAGCCTGGGCCCTGCGGGAGCTCAGTGTGTCCTCTCCTGGCAGAGAAAACCATAGCCCATCAGCGTGGTCCTCGCTGCAGAATGGAGATCAGGACGCTCTCCTCTGTCTGTATCAATGATTTCCCTGAGCGCTGACACCTCTCCCCGGAACCGGGCTGTTCATGGTACAGTAGTGGCTTTCTCATGCTGGCTCTGCTCACCAAAGTGCCACGACTGAGGGCTTCAGACAGGAAGTGGCCACTTGGCCCAGCTGGGCAGGTGGGGCTCTCTTGTCCCTTCAGCAGCTCTCCAGGTGCCTCCTCCCTGGTTCATGGATGTCAAGTGACAGGAAGTGTAAGACAGTTTTCAAAGCCTCTTCCTAGGCTCCAGTCCCATCCGGGAGGCTCCATCCTCCTCCCTGAACCCCCTTTCTGGCCCCTAGGGCCATCAGCAGTCACATTTCAACACAGGAACTGTGAACCACACGCCTTTCAGTGCAGTCATTAACTATTACAACGCCAGTGTCATGGCTTCAGTCCCTTTTCAGAACAGACCCTTCATGCTCCTGTGTGACCCCTGGTTCTTTTGAGAGGACCACTGAGGCTCCTGGGTGTGGGTGTCAGATTATAACCTCCTCAGATTGATACTTCCCTAGCCCTTCCAGGCTGCCTGTACCGTAGCTAATGAGTGCCAAAGGTAAAGCTTTCCAACAATGGAGGGCAGTGAAGGTGGGTATCGTGGGCTGTACCTAGATGTTCCCCCAAAGGCTCCTGTGCTCATGGCTGGGACTTCGGGGAGGTGGCCGGATCTAGGGTGTGTGACTCTGGAATCAAGGGTGGGTGTCTTAGTTACTTTTCTCATTGCTGAGGCAAAATACCCAACACCCAAAGTTTAAGGAGGGGTTTATTTGGCTCGCAGTACGTAGAGGTTTTAGTTCATAGGAGGCCGGCTCCAAGCAGGGGGGCCTGACAGAGGGCATCACAGGGGAGAAACAGTGCATCGCAAAGAGGAAGGCAGCAAGGCAGCAGGCCACGTGACAGGACAGGAGGGGCTCTCTTTCTGTCCCTTGTGTCCTATCCAAGCTCTACATCCCTGGGGCGGCAGCACTGGCCCAGGGCAGGGCTCCCTTGGCCCTACCCAGAACGGCACCAAGCCAGTCAGTGGGCTGATTTAGCACTCTCATCCTTGATCCCAGCACCACATACTCTAGATCCAGCCACCTCTGAAAAGCCCCATGACCGCATGCGGCTTTGGGGGCATCCAGACATAGCCATAACCACGTTAGCCCACTGATAGGTTTAGCACAGTTCTGGGTGTGGGTAATGGGAAGGCCCACCTGGGTGTGGCTGGCACCACCCAAAAGGCTTGTAGCCTGGAGGGGACAAACGGAAAGGGAGGCTCCCTGTTGCTGCTTCCTGCCGGCCCTGCCATGGACTGATTCTCCCCTCTGATGCTCCTCTGCCTTGTGGAGTTGAGTAAGGACTTAAAGCCCTTCAAACTGTCAGCTAGAACAACCTCTCTGCCTTTGACTTGTCCCGGGAAAGAGGGAATAACTAAGACAATGGGGCGTTAGTCCAGGTGGCAGGTGACTGGGACCAGGCCATTGCTTCTTGATTTTGGCTAACAACAAAGGCAGAAGTGGCATCAGGGGAGCTGGCCATAGTAGAGAACACCTATAATTCCAGTATTCTGGGAGGCTGAGGCAGGAGGATCTGAGTTCTAGCCCAACCCTGGTAATTTAGGAAGCTTGTGAGCATTATCTCAAAATAAAAAATAGAGAAAGCTTGGGAGTCAGGAGAGTTACTGGAAGTGGGACACACAGTACTTCTAAGAAGCTATAGGATGATGGAAAGAGAAATAAAAAGCCTTCAGGATTTCAGCCTGAGCCCTGGAAGAAGGTGGGCAGTTCTTGCCATTCGTTCTGAAGGGGCGGGTCTGAGGTGGAGACCAGCACCTCTGTAGGCTCCAGGCTGGGAGGGCCCTTTAGACACCAGGTGAGGATGCAGGGCAGTGGGCAAGGTCCAGGGCATGGGGGTCTGGATTCCAGGTCACTTGCCATTAAAGCTATTTTAAGTCCTCCAAAGCAGGAGAGGAAACCCAGGGAGAGAGTGAGTAGAAAGGAGAAGATGACCCAGGAAGGCTTAGCATGAGAGGGTGGGGCAGAGGCAGCCACTGTGCAGGGCAGAGGCAGCCAGCGTGCCTGAAGAACAACAGGGCAGGAAACACCAGAGCCCTCGCTCAGCATCCGCAGGGCACAGTCCCGGACCCAGGAGCCAAATCCCTGGCCTGGAAGCCCTCATGTATGAGGTGTCTGCATGGACCTTCCCTTCCTCCTGAGGATGCCACAGCGTCTCCAGGTGACGTCTGACACATGACACATGCAAATGCTGCACAGCAGCTGCCCTGGCACTTAGGGAAGGGGAGCATGCATTCTGCATCTTCAGTGCACACCAACCGTCAGGGCGAACCACAGGGACAGCTGTGCTGCTGGGAGCCTCAGAGATTCCTCACAGCTATGAGGACAGAGGAGGCCAGAGCCACCAAGAGGCTGAGCGGGGGCGAGAGACAGCACCCCACCGATCCACAGGAGTGGCCCAGGCTGAGCTCAGACATTCCCAAGCCGGCACTGAGGGAGACGGGGCTGTTTATCAGGTGGAAAGAAGAGAGCAAGCCCAGGAGAGAGCCCAGAGGAGAAACCAGGTCCCCAAAGCAGTGGAGGACACGGGGTCCAGGGGACTCATCCTCCCTGTGTGGGGCAGGTCGGGGCTGTAGCTAAGAGTGGGACCCTGTCAGTGGCTGACTGAGCCCCTCCTTCCTGTGTCAGTGGCTGACTGAGCCTGGTGGCCCCTCCTTCCAGGCAGGGACCCAAAGCCGGGCCGGGCCGCGCTTCTCAGTGTTCCTCCTGCCCCACAAAGACATGCAGGGAGCTTGCCGGCGGGTCCAGAGGTAAGCCTGTCCTGGACTGGAGCTCTCCCCAGAGTCTCCATGATGCCCACTCACCAGGCTGAGGAATCCCAGGGAGGGCAGGAGGCAGCCACAGTCTTGCAGATGCTGTGGGCAAACCTGTGTCAGCACCGGCCTGGCCGCACCCAACTCTCACTCCCTAACATCCACCCCGGGTGGGACAAGAGCCTGGGGCTGGCCTTGAGGGCTCCCTGAACACTGAGTGGGTGTGGGATCCGCTTAGCCCCGCACTGAGGGTTCTCCTGACCCTCACAGGCTCTCAGGAGGTTTGTACTGCTCAGACAGAGGCCAGGAGCGGAGGACTGCTATCCCGAGGCCTGTGCTAGTGACCTGTGAGCCTGGAGCTGCATCAACAGCCCGCAACCTCTGTGTGTCCTTAAGGGGACACAGTGTCCCACCTGGCGAGTGGGCAGGGCAGACAGAGGCAGGTGCTGGGGCCCTGGCAGCATCACCAAGCAGCTAAATCAGCTGGGAGACTCCTACCTTCAAGGAGTCCCACTGGGGTGGGGCAAATGACCACAGCATTTCTGCCACCTCTGGGGACACTTCCTTTTACAGCAGGAAACGAGCCAAGCCCTGAAGTCACACACGCTTGCTGTCCTCCCATGTATGTGTCCAGAGCGGCCTGCTTGGAAGGTGTGCGAGCCACAGCACATGACCCCAAGTGAGGACTCCTGCCGGACTGGAAGTGCCTCCTCTTCCTCACACCAGGGGCCGGCCCAGGTCCCTGTGACAACCCAGACCCCTCTTGCAGAGCACGGTAGACACCCAGTTGGTGACAACTGACCTTTGACTCTAGAGCAGAATAAAATAGAAATAAGCATGTCGCACACGCTCCTGGTGAGGGTGTTTCCAGGAAGCCTCTCTTCAGCCATAAGAGTACACGTGTGTGACATGAGTGTGTGTGTGTGCATGTGTGCGTGTTGCGTGTGTGTTTTATTTTTGTGCTGTGAGCCAGTCTGCTTTGTAGCTCTGAGAAGGATAAGCACGCTTGAAGCCATACGCTGAAGGGTCCCCACCTGAGACTACAGGAGCTGCTGCTGCCAATAGAGGAAGAACACCAGCAGCCACACCCCAACTGGTCCACCCAGTGAATTTCTTGGTTATTTCTGAGTATAAAATAATTTCATGCTGTTAATTAGAAGAATCCTATGGGGTTCGACCTCTAAAAGAGCTGTATGAGAGAAACAGCAAGAGAGGCAAGTCAGTCCATAGGTTTTAAAAATTGAAATGATGCTAACTTACCATCCAGACTGTGACGTCCTCGGACAGGCGGTGTGCTGTGGGCTGCGCAGTCCCTGGGAACTGCGCCTGGCAGCTGAGGGCAGCAGGGCCTCGCCCCAAGCAGACAGAGAGCCAGTGTGCGCCGGGCAGGGAGAGCACTGTGCTGCCCGGCTAATGCCTTTTACTGCCACCCATGTCATGGCCTCGACATGAGACCACGTAAGCATGTTTTTGTGAAGAGTCATTCCCAGGCTTCTGTGGGAAGTGGGTGACTGAAGTCAAAGGTTTGCGGCCAGTAAGGACCTGGCCCTTGTTACTGTTTTGATGCCAGGTAGAGTGAGGGGTGGAGCCTCGATGGGGCCTGGGGCCTGCTAGACACATTTGAGGCTCCAGTGCATGACTCTCGGATGCACAGCTTGGGGACCAGGTGAGCCACATGAGGCGGCACTTGCTGGGGAGGAGCACAGGGCCCCTGTGTGCCAGGCCCATCCTGTGCCCAGAACACGGGGCGCTGTCTTTGAGGCCCCCAGTCTGGTGAGGGCTGCTCTGTGTCTGTGATGGTCTGAATACACATCTTTGGCAAAGTGGTTTTGCATCTGCCTGGTTGGGCTGGGACACACACACACACACACACACACACACACACACACACAAATGCCCAGTTTTACAGGACACTCAGGGTACAATCCCAGGTCTCACAGTGAGCCAGCTCAATAGATTTTATAACCGGAAGTGGAAATTATTCCAGAAATAGTTGCAGTATGTTCTGATTGTGGAATGTTTCTTTTTTCATTAAAAACTGTCAGAAGCACATCCAAATGGAATGAAGGAGCAGCACCCACCACTTAAGAAGAAAGCACACTTATATTTTTGTAAATTCCTCCGCAGAGTGTTTCATGGTATCTGTATCTAAAGATGCAGATGCGGCTACATACCCCTCTTTCCAGATCTGGCATCAAATAGCAGCGTTGTCCGTATATCTTCCGTCACTGGCGTTCAGAGGTAACTATGTTCATCTCTGGCCATCGCTTCTCACACTTCTGCTCTGTGGTGACAGCGTCCTATACCCTCTCCCAGCTGTTTGGAAGCACAGCAAACCGTGGTCTGCAGCCGCCAGCCTCCCATGTGCAGAATGGACCCTCCCTGCGGCTGTGACACCCACCCCTGACCCCCCCCACCCCCCAACCCCGCCGAGCGCCTCTCCCTCATCCCGCCCTCCGCGCCTCCCGTCCCTGGAAACCACCCACGTACCCTCCCTTCCCCTATTATTACACGGCAATTACAGATAAAATAAAGGTCATTGGAAAACTTTCTACTGTGAAATCATCACTTTGTGACTTGTTTTTTAATTCCTGCGTCACTTTCCATCAGATGGTCGCCTCAGTCATTCCATTAATCGCCTCACGGAGCTGTTTTCGTTTCCGTCTGCAGTCCTAGAGGTGGAGCCCAGGGCCTTGCACGCGGGTCAGTTCCCTACACCGCTGAGCCCAGCCCTCGCACCCGGACTCTGAAGCTGATCCCCAGCTCCTCCCCTTGTAAATAGCCCCCAGCTCAGATCTCTGCGAAAGCTCAGAGTCGCTGCCCTCTGCCTTGCACTAGTCTCCCTATGACTCCCTCTCCTCCTCCTCAACTCTCCATCTCTCTTCTTCTTGCAGTTTAAGCGGGAGAATTCCCTGAACTGCTCTGGGTTGGAAGCTGAAGTTGGTGTTGTGGCCCTGGGAGGGGGGCAACACTAGGTGCAGACTGAGGTCAGGCTGACATCGGGGCTGCCCTGGCTGGTGTGCAGGCATCTGCGTCCCTCGGCGGGGCTGGCAAGGCCAGACTTCCCAAGGTGGCAGGGCTGGCTCCTCAGGGTGGAGCCCGGGGGCAGGGCACAGCATCTGCCCGTGACACCAGGACAAGGTGCCATGTGGAGATGTCAGTGTCTCCTCCCTCTTAGGAGCCCTGATGTTTCAGATCTGGCCCTTGTCCCACCTGTTGATTGTGGGCTCTGAGCACAGGGGTTGAAGGAATCCAGCCTTTCTCTTGAGCAGGCTGTGTGTGGCTAACAGGGCACATGTGCCCATGTGTCCATGTGGCCCAGGACCCGGCTCATCCGAGCCCAGCTTTGGTCTCCAGCGTGGAGCTCCTGCCTCCCCGGCTGATCCTAAGGGCCACGGGCTCCTGTGTGTGTGACAGCGGTCTCGAGGCAGCACTGGGCCCGGAAGCAAAGGTGAGGGTGAGAACTGTGCCCTGGCGACCGCAGAAGGAAGCAGACCCAGAAAGGCAACTTTGTCTTTTTCCAAAATAACCAAGAGTGGTGGGAGTGTAGACTGGTGCAACCACTGTGGAAATCAGTATGGAGATACCTCAAAGAACTAGGACTGGAAGTCCCATCTGACCCCGCTATTCCCCTGCTGGGGATCTCCCCCAAAGAATTAAAAGAATGTAATGAATATAAGAAGTATGCTTATAGTGGCACAGTTGGTAATAGCTAAAGCTTGGAAGCAGCCCAAGTGCTCATTAATGGATGAATGGATAAAGAAGATGTGGAGTTTTTTATACAACAGAGTACCACTCAGCCATAAAGAATGAGAAATGAGATATTTGTAGCTAAGTGGATGCACATTGAGACCATACTCTTAAATTAAATAAATAGGACACGAGAAACTGAAAGCGTAAATGAGGACCAAAACGTGTAATAGATATTGTGAAATAGGAAGAAAATGTTGAAAGGGGAAGGGGAACTAGGGAGAGAAGTGGGGGGAAGGAAAGAAGGTAAAGAAAAAAGAAGGAAAAATGGAAACAAAGCTTTTGTAAATAAGGAGGGGTGGAGGGGGTGAAGAGGGGAAGGGAATGGGAAAAAATAAGAACCAAGATATACCGTGGACAGGTACAAATTCTCTATGGTGAGTGTGATCATTGTGTGCATCTAAATGTGCCAGTAAACTTAATTAATTAAAAAATAAAATAAGCAACAGTGCCTAGGGCTGTTTGCTTCTCAACATGGTGTGGAGTCTGCTGCACTGATGCCTGGGGTGGGCAGGGCAGTGGACCCACTCCCCTGCCCAGGGGCCCGGGAAGGCGGGAGCCCTGGCTGACCTCCAGGGCCAGACCCCATCTTCCTGGACATTTCCATAGCCTGCAGGAAGCTGACAGTGGTGGGACCCTTCCCTCTAGTCTCGGGCTGCGACTCCATACTTGAGCTTGGGGCAAAGGTTGCTGAATGTCCTGGATGCACAGCATGGCTGCCTCGGGCCAGAGCAGCCATCTGAAAACCAGGCCCCATGTGGAACTGAGGACAGAGAGGCCCCTCCACATGGTGGCCTCTACTTCCCTGCTTCCTGGGGTGCCTACCCAGAAGTTGGGGGATCCGAAGTACCAGGGAACATCCCCTACTCCCAGCCCAGATGCAGGCCGGGTAGACTCCCCCTTGTCGCAGGGGTTAAGGGTGACAGCACAGTCAGGGAAGAACACAGAGATGGGGGCAGTCAGAGGCCTCAATCCCAGGGCTCCCCGAGACAGTGACATCCGGCTGTCCCTCTGCTCCTGCCCTGGGGCCTGCAGACCCTGCTCGGCCACAGGCCAGAGGCTGGTGCCCAGGACTCGAACCTTGGGCCTTGCTGAGGCTCAGGACACTACCAGCTCTCACGGAGGTGGACATCAGACCCAAGAAGACGGTGGCCTGGGGGACAGTGCTGTCACATGGACAGAGACATCATAAACTGGGATGAGTTCACGTGTGAAAGACACACAGCACCGGAGCAAGAAAGCGCTCCGGGCTGGGAGGCCCCCAGGGAGGCGCAGGGACGGGCTGCTCTGTGCAGCGAAGGTTGCCCTGGGCCAAGTTCAGGGTGAGAGTGACTAGGGGGATGAAGTCACTTACAGGGTACCGAGGGCCAGGCAGCAAGAAGGTCCCAGTGTCCCTCGAGCGTACAGACATCTGCTGCTGAGCAGAGCAAAGCCTGGGCGGGAACCTTGGGACCAGAACCATGAGCCATTCGTACCCTCCAGGTTAGGGCTGCAAACCACATTTTGATCACGAGATCGGGTCTCCTGAGGCGTCGTCCTCCTGGTCAAGGAGACAAGTGCCTCGGAGGGTGGGGGAAAGTGGCGGGTTGACGCTCGCTGGCCCAGACAAAACTGGGGAGGCTCAGCTGTGGCTCTTCAGCTCCCGCTCTGAGCCGGTGTGTCTTCTCCTCTGTGGCCATGGGGCACTGCTGGCAGTCGTCCCATAACATTTTAATATTTACCCCGTGCTCTGTTATGAGAACACACGTCTCAGACACAGCTCGAGGCACTGGACGCAAATGAGCAGTTGTGCTCACTTTGTAGTGGCCTGAATGTAGCATCAGATGTGCAAACTGTGGCGGGAGGTTTCGGCGGGGCATGAAGCCGAGCCACGTGCCGCACGCTATTTGTGGCAGGTGTGACCATCGGCGGGTGATGACATTTCCTCCACGCCAGCCAGTCTGTGCCTCGACTTGGAAGTCTGTGCGATTCCTGGAGGAACCCTGTTTTCTTCCTGGCCTCACATGGTCTCAACATCGGCAGTTATCAACTGCTTTACTTTTTCAGTCAGACACGATCCTGCCCACTGCAGATGTGCCCAGGGCCGCTTCGGAGTGGCCTGCAGAGGCCTTGCTAAGTGTGCAGGCCCACGTGCTAAAAATAAGTGCAGCGGGGTGTGCGCTTTTCCTTTCTACTCAGTCCAGCTACACGTACCCGCACACATTCCTCCGTGCATATAAATAGCTGGCTGTCCCGTGGGCTCCATGCCTCTCAGCCCCAGGACCTTTCCTCTTCATGCCAACGCCCCCTCGCTGAGCTCCCCGCCCCCAGACACCCATCAACTGCTCTGCAAACGCAAGTTTATTGCAGAATGGCTGCAGCTTTATTAAGTAACTGGATTTACAGGCAATAACATAATCAATATAACATTAATATAGCACATAATTAAATAAGATTCCTACAAGGCCCTGCCTGTATCTTGAAATATAGAGATGTTAATTGTTTTCACCGACGGCATTAACTGGAAAGATCTGAGACCAAACTTGGAAGAACACAGTTCAGTTGTTCTTGGTTTCTACCTATGTCGTCTGCATGGCCCGGGGAATGGACCCGGCAGCCCTGGAGAATGCTGGGTCCCCTCCGAACCCTGCTGCCCCTGCTCCCCCAGGCCCTGGGCGCAGTCACCAAGCCCCAAGTGCTCTCAGGATGTGTCAAGGACCAGAGGCAAAGGACTAGCTGCATCTCAGAGGCTCCCCCAGTAGCAAAGACACCCCCTTCACCCACCATGGAGGGGAGACTCCTGCTCCTGCCATCCGGGTACGGGGGCGCAGCCCCCAGGACCCAGCATAACACTCAGAGATGGGGAGCAGCGTATGGGTGACTGCCCTGGCCAGCGGTGGCCCAGCCACCGGCCAAGGTCCATGCAGAGGATGGGGCGCAGCAGGTGAGTGGGGGCCACACTCTTGGTAGAAGGAGGACCCAGGAGACCGGGGCAAACTGACCGGCTGCGAGCTCCTCAGCCCTGCCTTAGGAGGAGCGCAGTCTGCGTGACCCCGGAAATCAATGTCTCCTTCCGGCAGGCAGGCAGTCCAAATGCGGGCCGCACACGCCAGCCTGTGCCATGGGCACAGAAACTGCGGCGGAGAAGAGAGACAACACAGCGGCCTGAGGAGAGAGAACTCACAACCTGTCGACACCTTTCTGTTTCGTTTTATTTTTTGAGACTGTGGTGAAACCCAAGGTCTTTGCCCTGAGCTACAGCCTCGTCGTCCCGCTGTTTTTTCTTTTTTGACTGCTCTATGCTTGCCATAATCATTATATTCATCTTGGGAATGGGCACCACACACATCACATCTCAGTCATTTTTACTTCCTTTTCTCCCTGTTCTCCCAGCTCTTTTTAAATTTTTTAAAAAGTTTTATTTTGAGATAGAGTCTCTCACTCACTGAATTTCTAGGCTGAATTTCCAGGCTGGGCTTAAACGTCCACTTCTCCTCTCTCGGCCTCTGGGAGTACTGGGATTACAGGTGTGCCGTGCCATTCCTGGCTGCAACCCATCTCCTCCCATCCCCTGGCAGGCTGTGTCGCTAGCTGAGCAGAGAAACCCTGGGTTCCAAGGAGAGTTCTTCAGCAGTCCCACCAGAGACATGCGAATGACAGTCCAGCAAGACCCTACAAACCTGTCCCTGCTTGAAACTACAAATAACGCCAGGCACCCAGCACCTGCTTTTCAGAGACCAGCAGTTGTGGCCATCGTGAGTCAGTCCAGCTTCTCCACACATGAGTCCCCAGTCACGGTCATCGTGTTTCCCCAGGCTGCCGCTTGCACGTGCATGGAGGGCCACGTGTCTGGGCTGACCTGGGTGGTCGCTCTCTAAGGTGTGGGGTGGCTTCACTTCCCTGTCACAAGAGCTACTGCTTCTGCCCATGAGCTGCATGTAAGCTCCCGAGAGGAAGCTCCCTCAGAATCTCCACCCAGTGTGCTCCTCAGAGGGCAGCAGGCAGGGCGGGGGACAAAGTCATTGCCACCCTGGCCAGAGGGCAGAGGTGGGGCAGTCCCCACTGTCCTTCCCAGATGAACCCCTCCCTGAGCCCAGAAAAATGGTCTTACAACTGCTGCTCAGGAAAGCTGAGGGGTTAAAAACCTGAGCAAAGGCCATGTGCCGGGAAGAAGGCTGTGCAGCTCTGAGAACGCTCCCTTCTGCTGCCCAGGGAGGAGAGAGAGTACAGAGTGATTCTGAAGGCCTCCGAGGGATTTCTGCACATTGAAAGCCATCTGAAATGAACAGGGCACAGCGATAGCTGTAAATGTATCAGCAACACGGGCTTGGACTCAGCCCCGCCAAGCCCTTCGAGGGTGTACCCCACCGCAGTGTCCCAGGGCCTCACCCTTTCACAAGTCACTTGGGGTCCCACGCACAGGGGACACACACGCAGTCCTGTGTCCAACTCATTTTGCACTCTGCTGTGAACATTTTTGTTGTTTTCTTGTTTTTAGCAGATATTTGAGGCCCAAGAAACTAGTTTGTAAAAACTCTGCAGAAGGGACTAGGACCTGTTTCCCTAGAGCAAATGAACTCCAGTCCCCACAGGTTCCACGCCTGCAAACCTGGCTGAGTCTTCATTCCCGCTTTGACTTGCAGCGCCAGTGGCAGAGGGAAGACTACAAGGGCAACAGGAGTGAGCTCCATTAGCTCCGGGTTGCGGCTCTTTGGGGAAGTTTGCCTGAGTTTTGCTCTCCTTGCCTTCTTTCGGGAGCCATCCGTGTCCGGTGCTCAGGGCTCACTCCCATGTCGCACACAGTTGTTACTTCACTCTCAAATCATGTCATCATCCCTGTCACCCATGCGCCCTTCACCACGTGGGTGTTCTGCACGCCCTAGGCCCGGCCATTCAGTAAACGAGAAATGCTCTCCTGTAAACCTTCAGCTAAGTCTTGGACAGCCGCCACCTACTTTTGGAATTAGCAACTGCATGAATAGTAAAAGAGGAAAAACTGTAGTGCACAATTAAAGGTAAACCATATGCACACATAGTCAGCGACCCTCAGGGGCAGGGACCTGGGACCTGGAGCGTCCCTGGATTGCCGGGCTCGGGGAGGCTGCCGTGGCCCGTGACAAATGGGCCATCTCAGTACATCTTGGTTCCCAGGGTGAGTGAGGATCCAGGCAGCAATTCATTGTGCCCATTTCCACTGCCAGGAGTTGATAAATGGCCCTGAGGCCCGAGATGCAGCAGGGCGTTGTGCAGATCTGCACTGCTGTGGATGATCTGCAGTGGCCAACGTGTCCCCAAGGAGCCAGCCAGAGCTAGGGAGCATTGCAGATGCCCCAAAGATGTCCTCCCTCTGGCTCGCATAAATAGTTTTCACATTAAAGATTAATTTGCTGTGCTCTGCAATGCTGTAGCACCTTCCAGTCCCAGTTCAAGTGTTAATTAAACCGGAAGACTGACACCAGAGCCTGGTGGCCGACACTCCTTCAGCAGGATGGGTTTGCCTCACTCAGAACCCAGGCTGTGTGGGGGCCCCCATCAGCCTCAGGGTGACTCAGAAGAAGGGCTCCCACAGCCCCTGCAAAACCAGGAATTAGGACAGGGCTGGGGTCTGCACTTGAACAAGCTCCAGGGGTCCTTCTGCACCTCCTCCAGGACACATGCATGTGGGAGCAATGTGGGGAGTGGTGTCAACAGGGTAGATCACCCAGGAAGAAGCCCCTCAGCCTGCGCGTGCACGCACACACACACACACACACACACCCTGTCCTGGGCATCTCTCTTGAAGACCTGGTCTGGGCTCTGAGCACATGCTCCAGTCCCCCGCACCTGAGGATGCTCCCCTGATAAAGGCTCCCCTTCATCATCTCACCGTGACCTAGCAGGGTGGTACAGCCTTTCTCCAGGGAACCTCCCTACCTGCAGGATCAGGCAGCTTGCATTTCCTGTCAGGGAGAATGCCGGCACACAGCGAGTTGTGCAATTCCAAGAGTCCACTATATTCCCATCAACAGGGCTCCACACTCCCACACTGACAGGCTCTGGTGTGTAATTACTCTCGGTCCAGGTGCAAACATACCTAATGCTCCCCCAGGAGCACTGAAGTCAGAGCAGGGCATTCTTTTTGTATGCTAAACATACTTCTCCTGCATGCTTCCATATGCATCACTGCCATTATCACCACATTTATCATTAGCTTTTCTCCTTTCATAAATAAAGTGCGGTCTGCTGAGCTATCTGAGGTTAAACTTGCAAACTCCATCCCAACACCTTGCTGAGCAAGGAAGCTAGACTGCTGACCACGGGCAGCCTCAGAAGGAAAGATGATGAGTCCCTCTGGGAAAAACAAAAACAAAAGCATTTGGGGCGCAAGGGAAGTGGTCAGCACGCTGGTCCAGCCCTGCAGAATCGCCAGCAAAGAACTGTTCAGTGTGGAGAATGGCACATGGAAGTGGCAGACTGATTCATAAACAGAAATACCCTTAAAATGTTCTTGACATCTGGATCACAATGTCAGGGTCACTCGAGTGGGCTGAGAGCAGAGAAGCAAGGGACGTCTCGGATGGATTCACGTCTTCCCCAGGGGCGATGCAGCGGGCAAGCAGTCCGGGCACCTCAACACGGCAGACACCCTGACTCCCCCTTCTATGCTGAGACTGGCAGAGGCTGCCATGTCCCTGCCCGGGGACCCCAGTCAGGAGCCCTGCTGAGGTGCATTCACTGTAAGGAAACTTTGGAGCTGGAAACCAGCACAACTTCCAGCTCTGCACCCTTGATGCCGAGGTCCCACTTACAGGCAGGAAATAAATGCATGCATGTTGACACCAATAAGTAAGAACTGTGTGTGTGAGGAGGAGCAGGAAAAAGACCTCACCAGGAACTTGAACTTGCCTGGTCTAACCTCCTTTAAACCCCTGCCTTCAATTATGCCATCCTGAATCTACATGGACACTAATATGTTTACATTGCTGGCTTTCATTTTATTTTCTTATAACTCACTGCAGGATGGCAAAGTCAAAACACCACCATTCTGATGAGCAGGACACATGTGTGGTGAATCCACACAGACGCAATTAATGTCCTGGTGGTATTTTTACACTGGGGCCTAATGCAGGTCCCCATTATATAAACAAAAACTCCAGATAGGTCCTGCTGCCTGATAAAAAATAAATCAGATTGTAGAGGGCTGTGTTGGCCGAGGACTGCTACAGGCGATGACTTGTAACAAGGCATCCCAACACTAATTATGAAGCTTATTAAAGAGAACTGCGGAACAATCACGTTAAAGAAGGCTGGCCTCGGGCACAGGCAGTCCGGTCACCTAGCTCCACGGAAGGGATCACGCCAGCCCAGCCAGTGTGCGGATCGAATCACGGGAACGATGTCATTGTGCCTGGCAAATTGGACAGGATAAAGCTGAGGAGAGGCAGGTGAGGCTCGCAGCCGCTCGGTAATAATTCACACATCAGAGCTCTCCCTCCGCAGGAGCATCTGCCGGGAAGCGCCGGGCAACTGTCAGGCACAAACACTGCCGACACAGTATTTTATTATTAAACTTACTTGGTATCTTCTCTAAGGTTGCAAAAGCAATATTTCACTGTACTCTTTCAGGAGGGTAGAGAAAAGAAGATTAATAAAGATGTTAGGGAGCTGAACTGCTGTGAGATTTGTTTAATTATTCCCCACAGCACTGGCCCAGCAATCTGCTGACATTTAGCCCCGACCTCGCAAATCCTCAGTAAATATTAATATATCAGCTCAAACAGGCGCCGTTGTTTTATTGGTTCATGGAGCTCGGAGAGATTCACCACAGCAGTGCAGAACAATGTGCAGAACTGAGGAGGACAGCCGCTTTGATTCCACCTTCTGCTGCACTCAGAAGAGGGGCACGGAGGTGCCGAGTGGCCATGAAGCTGCACTTCACACGCCTCCGCCTCCCTCTGTGCGCTGCTGGAGTGAGCCCCAAAGCACAGGCGGAGATTAGAAGGCAGGCAGAGGTGGGGAGACCACACTTCCTTATCTGGGAGAGTGAGATGCTAGGAATCCGGAAGTCTGAGCTCGGGCTGGTCAGCACCTCCGTGGAGTGAAAGGGAGGGAGCCGAGCCCGCATCAGCCCTCCTGCCTGCGACCCAGGCCCACAGTCTGAGAGCAGATCTGAGAATGGAAATGACTGAGAGGTGGCTGAGAGGCCCTAAAAGGGGAAGAAAGGCTGCTTTTCAAAAATTGCCCTGGGTGTGTGTGTGCTTGTGTGCATGTGCACTGTGCGTGTGCATGTGTGTGAATATGTGTATGTGCACGTAGCTGTGAGCATCCGTGTGGGTAGTGCTGATGCTTCTCTTCCTGGTGCCCGGATTTAGATATCCGTTATTGACTCGGCCCAGCGTGAGTATTCTGAAATCCCTGATGGCCAAGTTGGCCAAGCTGTGGGCCTAGGAGCCCTCAGAGCTGCAGGGAGGGAGGAGGGGATGCCCTGGCCACATTTGGGTTTCAGATGTCCTGTGCCGCAGAGTTAATGCGTGATTAATTTTATTCATAAAAATGTTAATCACTTCATTGTGAGGTCTTTTTAACATTCAGTGCAGCGAGCACCTTGTTAATTTCCCTTGCCCACCATCTCGCAGATGTATTTAATATTTTCAGACGTTGCTTCGGCTGTCCACGGAGCTGGCAGTTAAGCATACGTTTAAATTTCAATAACAAGCAAAGCTACAGAAGCAACAAACAAGGAAACAGCAGAGACATCAAGCCTGAAACTGACTGATGTGGGGAGAGGTCCACATATTGTCCAGTTACCAGCCACCTGGGCACCTTCCGGGCACTGAAGGGCCCAGTGCCTGGGTCTACACATCACAAACCCTCAGCCAGGAAAGTGAGCTGTTCCCACTCCGGAGGGCACAGCAAGATAGAAATTTCAGAAAGAGCAATCAAAGCGCTCCTTCCCTCCCTGAATTGTGAAGGTCCAAGCCTGCCTCCTGCCCTGGCCCAGTGGGTGGTGGGCTATGTCCCTGCGCTCCCCAGAGGGTGTCTGTCTGGTGGTGAGTCTCCCGTTTCCCTGGGCCCTGGTGCTGCCTGGACATTGTGTCCCCACGGCCAGAGTGCTCGGGACTCCGCTAACAGATCAGAGGACGGGTCTGCAGAAGCCCACCCGAGGCTTGCCCTTAGCCCTGCCACGGCCAGGGTCTGGGCCGAGTTCAGGCTGCGCCCCCAGGACCCAGCCTTCCTGTCCTTCAGGCTGGCAGTTGGTTGCCGCGCAGGGGCCTGGAGCACACAGCTTCGCAGACTCTGGGTGCCCTGCTGGTTCCCACTTCCAGCCAGGCCTGGGGTCCTTCCCCTCCCTGGGTCCCCGCTGCAGGGACGCTGATGAAGAAGCCACGTGGGCACACACAGGAGGAAGCAGAGCTGCCTCCTCGCCAGCCCTCAAGCACAGGCCGGGATGTGAGCCCTGCAGGCAGCCCCTCCACGGCCCCTGCCTGCCCACGGTGACTCTCAGGGCTGTCAGGAGCCCTTCCGCCATCAAACGCGACTGTTTAAAAATACATCCCATGCCTGCTCCGGTAGACAGACAAATGTACAGATATTGTCTAGGAACTCCTTGTCTTCCATCTAAGTTACCTTTTTGTGTCCATCTGGAAACAAATCGGGCCACTTTCGAGGGCCCCTGAAAGTGGGATCCCGAGCTCAGTGGGGTCTCCACCCACCTACAGGTCCAGCCTCCCGGCAGGGCAGATAGCCCTGTACTTCCGGAGTCCTCCTCCCTGTGGAAGGTCCCTGCGCCTGTCCACAGGCTACAAAAGGCCCAGCAGCCCCCACAGGGTGACCTTTGAGGCCTTTCAACTGCACAGCCATAATTAGAGGGCAGGAAGGCTCCGTGGGCCAAGAGGACCCCAGCTGAGCAGGGCTGGGATTGTGGGCTTTTACTAAAAGGTGGCTGCTGACCTGATGCCCCGGGGTGAGCAGCCTTAGCCAGGGAACTTCTGGGTTGGAGGGGGCAGAGGGGCGCCTTGGCGCTGGGCTTCCTCCTTCCACGTAACCCACATCACAGGCACATCAGGGAAGCCCTCGAGGTGGGTGGGCTTTGCCACCCCAAAAGGAGCCCCCCATCCTCCCACTCCCTCCCTGGGCTGGAGCCAGACAGGACCCAGGCCACCAGGAGCTCAGGTAGTGTCAGGACCCACAGCCTGCTCCTCCTTGACCACAGAGGCCCAGAGCCCAGCTGTCTCCTGGCCCAGCGCTCCATCCCGGAAGTGGCCGGAAACCCAGGGAGGTTGGTCTGTCCTGGTACAGCCCTAGCCCAAGTGGCCTCGAAGCCCAAAGCTGCCAGAGGAGCCACCCACTTCTGTCCCCAGCCCAGCAAATTGATGCTCCCCGGGCTTGGCCTCCTCTTCCCGATGCCCACATGCTGTAGCCACTGGGAAAAGGGCCTGCCACTCTCCAGAGCACAACTCGGTTTCCAAACTCATCTTCAGTTTCCAAGGACCCATCTTGGATCCTTGCTCCTGCCTTGTGAGACCAGGCAGCCTGCACCTCAGGAAAGGGAGGAGAGGCAGCGGCTGGGGACTGATAGGACAGCACTGCACCTGCACGGAGGTTTCCAGCCAGGGCCCAGGGCAGCCCTTTGCTCCTCCTGCGGCAGGGCACGGCCTCCCCAGGCACCTACACTGTCCTGTCTTCTTGTCCTTCCTCCTCACAGCCTCCCTGCCCCCAGCACCCTCTCTCTCTCTGCCAGAGTCCCACGCACAAGGACAAGGGAACTTCACAGGGCATGATTCATCAGTGGCTGCCCCTCCAAGCCAAGGCGAGGATTACATTCATCAGTGTCAGACCACTAAAACCGAGATATGAATATGAATTCTCCATATTGCAGGGGAGATAAATGTGTGGGTGAATATAATTGATCGGAGGAGGAGGAGGGAGGGCAGGATGAGAGCGGGGGATCTCAGCTGCTCTGCGGGTCAGGGTTGGGGAGGGCTCAAGGCTGGCGGTGCCTCAGTGGCTGGGCAGAAGCACGCTGGCCCTCTCTGTCACCATGCAGGGCCTCTGAGACCAGAGGTGCGTCCTGCCCCCCACACAAACGCTCCTGAAGAGAAGGTTTACCAGCAACAGAGGCTGCTCTGGACACATAGGTGTCCTTTCTAGGGGAACCTCAGCCCCTCCGCTTCACCCTGAAGGGTCCTGAGTGGGGTGGGGTGGGGGAGGCTCCATGGCAGACAGAAACCCGGCAGGAACTTGCAAAGCTTCTGTGGTAGCTGCAAAGAGTCCCCCAAGCTTCCCCCCCCCACACGCAGGGTTTTCAGGAGATGGAATCCCTGGACCCATGGGGTGACCCGCCCCCCCACCAGCCTCCGTAGATCAGGGCTGAGAAAGATGGAAGAAATGGCTCACAAAGGACAAAATGCGTTTTAAGGCTTGATCAAAAATTAATTTCTAGCTTTTTGATGGAGTGAAATAATTCTGAGGCTGGAAGGCCGATTTCTGTACACAGGAAGCCCAGTTCTCAGCAGGCCCCTCGGACCTTTCCGGACATGGAGACCACCAGTCCCGTGGGCTGAGCCCCAGCACCCATGCAATGGGCCTGGGGCCCTCAAGTGTCTTACACAGAAAAATAGAATAGAAAAGAACGGCAGTGGGGTGTGCATGCCCGGCCGGCCTGCCCTGGCTGATTCAGGGACAATGGCCCAGCCAGCCAGTTGCAGACGTCCATGGGAATCCACCTGCTGCCTCCGGGAGCCCAGGGCAGGGCTGTGCCGGACACTGCGGGTGCCTGGCCAGCAGGGTCACCATTCTTTTTCAGAAGTGCAGGACACGGCGGCCACGGCGGCCACGGAGCTTTAGAGCAGAAGTCTGGCCAAGGACACAGGAGCCCTGCGGCCTCGGCTGTCGGGGTGAGGTCCAGACCCGACCCAGGACCTCTGGCCTGGGGAGGCCCAGGAAGCCAGTCCTTTAGGGACAGACTGGGGACCTCTCTGACTCACCAAGCTGCACCCAGAGAAACAGCTAAACAGCTGGGGGGTGGGGCGGGGCGCCCAGGCCACACTCCCCCAAGCCAGCAGCCTGCCCAGGAGGCCGGGAGACCCCCGGAACACACATACACGGCACGACCTCTGGGACACAGAGCAAGTCGCTCGCCACAAATCCTGGCGCTTCCCTAAGGGGTTCCAAAGCCCAAGACTCCCACATTTGCACCACGCCCCAAAGCGGCCTGGCGTGGTCAAGGCCCCATTCCCCTTTCCAACCATAGAGGGCGCTTCGAGCACGTCCATTCTGGCCGCGAAGCCGCTGGCCGCCGGTCGCAGCCCCAGCCGGGCCATCCAGGCCACCCGCGGCCCGGCTGCTCCTGGCTCCATCACCGGCCAACCCCGCGCCCCGCGAGCTCCCACGGGCGGCGTCCAAGAGCGCTGCGGGGCGCGCTGCCTCACCGGAGCCGGGGAGTCCCAGAGGGAGGGGACCCTTCCCGCCCTCCGTAGGGGCCCGCGAGAGTGCGCAGGAGCGCTGGGGACCCTGCTCGGGCTGGCTGAGCGGCCCCAGGGTCCACGGGCAGCGCGCTCTACCGAGAGCACCGGGTGCCCAGCACAGGCTCGGGTGGGGCGTCCGGGGAGGTCGGGCAGCCTCGCGGCTCCAAGCATCCTGCTTGGCAGTTTCCACGAGGCTGCTGTTCTCGGTTCTCTGAGACTCCGCAGGCATCTGCGCCCCAGGGCCCTGCGCCTGGTTCCACAGCCGGCGCCCCGCCCGCGCCTCCCCGCGCGGCCCCGGCCTACAGCTGGGATCGAGAGCTCCGCTGGCTCGGGAGCCTAAAGGGGCGACCCTGGCAGGCCAAAGCCTCAGGCCTTTCTTGCACGACCTCGAAAGTGCAGCCCTTCCTGCCGGTCCAGGGACTTCGAAAGACCCTCACATTCCTCCAGGTTACACTTAACCAAGTAACCGAAAAAAATCCAAAGCGTATTTATGCCCATTATCCCCACACTGCGCAGCGACCCTGCGCCAGGACACACTGTCCACACAGCCAGGTATAAACTGATCTCGAATTTGAAGTTCTCCTTTGGGGGTGCGACTGGAAATTCTTTTCATTTTCCCCCACTTTGGTCCAATTTTACAAAATCATTCTGTGCACTAAAATTGAACTCATTTCTGTTCTGAAAGCCAAGCCCCAGATAAAAGCTCCTCTGAACCGAACCTCGCACCGAATTCAACTGCCAAGCAGAAACTGCGAGTGACGACATTCACCACTTCGGCCTTCGCCACCACCAGGGACCCACAGGATCGCTCCGTGGCCGGTCCGGTCCCAGGCCACTGCCGGGACCCCACCACGAGGATGCCGGGCACGCGTGACCCCCACTCTCGGCGCGCGCGCAAGCGCACACACAGCAGCGGGGACGCGGGGCTTCGTTTCACTTAGTTTATTAGACAAAAATATATGATTTAGACGAGTTCGCTGACGCGCTATTTACAATCTGAAATCACTCTATATACAGAAAGGAAAACAAAGGAAAAGAAGACACAAGCGCGTGGGGCGTCTGCGGGGTCAGATCGTCCACCCGAGCCGGCCCGCGCGTGACCGCTGCCGAGCCGAGCCGCAGGCGGAGAGGCCACGCGGACCGGACGAGCCCCTTTCTGCAGCAAGCGATGGGTGAGAGGATCTTGACGTCCCGGTCGCAGTCGTCCTTTACACCAGTCCTTAATATTTGTCGTAATTGCTCCCGGCCCCCTCCCTCCCTCCCCAACGCCTCCCCTCCCCCCGAGAAGTGAGAGCGGCCCCGATCAGGCCGACGGGAGCGCAGCCAGGATCCGCGGCGTCCCCTCCTGCGGGGCCAGCGAGCTGCGGAGAAAGGCGAGCAGGCGCGGGGTCAGGGAGCGCGCCCGCCGGCTCCGCTCCGCTCCCTCCGCTCCCTCCGCTCCGCTCCGGAGAAGCCCGGCCCGGGCCCCGCCTCCCCGGCCCCCGCCCCCGCCCCGGGCGAAGAAGGCACTCACTTGTCGCGCACCGGCTGGAAGGGCGACTGGAGCGGCTGCGCCGGCGAGTCCGGCCTGGGGACCAGGTCTCTCTCTGAGGGGAGAGGAGGGGAGGATGGTGCTGGTCAAGGGCGCCCTGCCCGGCCCCGCCCGCTCGGCACGCGCCGCGGCCCGGGACTGAGCCCCCCCCTCCCCTCCCGGCCTGCCTACCTGGGGGCGCAGGGCTGGCGCGGGCCGAGGCCTTGTCCACGTGGAGTGGCCCGGGGGTGACGGCGACCGGCGGCTGTGGCTGCGGCGGCGCGGGCAGGTGCGGCCCGTGGGGCGCGGCGTGGGGCGCCCCGACGCCCAGGAAGGAGCGCATGTTCAGCAGCGAGCCCTGCGCGAGGAACGCGCCGTTGGTCCAGTTGGAGAACTTGCCGATGTGGCAGGTGTACAGTCCGTGGCTGGGCAGAAAGGCGGGGTGCTGCAGCGGCGCGCCCGTGGGGGGCCCGTGAGCTCCGGGGTGGCCCGCGGGAGGAGGCGGGGACGCCTTGGGCGCGCCGTCGGGGCTCGTGGCCGTCTCCGCCAGCGACCAGATCTTCGGCTTGCTGTGCTGTGTGCCCTGCAGGCCGCCGGCCGAGGCGCCCGGGCTCAGCAGCCGCGTGCTGCCGGGCTCTGCGAGCTCCTTGGCCAGGCCCAGGGGCGAGTCTTGGGGCTTGAGCACGTCCGGCGCCGCCAGCGGCGAGCCCCGCTCCCGGGCCAGGGCGCTGGGGGCTGCGGGCGGGCGCGGCCCCTCGGCCTTGTCCTCGTCGTCCTCGTTGCTCTGGTCCCCGTCGTGCTCGTCGATCTTGTCTATGTCGATGCTCTCCAGGTCTATCTCCTCGTCGTCCTCGGCCTTCTCGGGGTCGCCCTCCGTGTCGCTGCCGAAAAGGGCACCGTCCTCCTGGTCCTTGCTGCGCGCCCCCCACGTCACCTTGTTCTCCTTCTTGAGGCGCCGGCGCGCGTTGGCGAACCAGGTGGAGACCTGCGTGAGGGTCATCTTGGTGATGATGGCCAGCATGATCTTCTCGCCCTTGGTGGGGTAGGGGTTCTTGCGGTGCTCGTTCAGCCAGGCCTTCAGCGTGCTGGTACTCTCGCGCGTGGCGTTCTTGGGCCTCCCGGGGTCCCCGTACTGGAACTGGCCATAGGGGTAATAGGCTGGGGCCGTGTGGGCTGCGAAGGTGGCTGGGTGCACCCCGGGGTTGTCCTTGAGTTCGTACTGCGAGCCCTGCAGCCAAGGCAGGAGCAAGAGAGGGGAGGAGAGGAGAGGCGAGAGAAGAGAGAGGGGAGTGAGACACAAGTGCCCCAGAGCTAGGCGCGTCAGGCAGCAGCCCCCTGGGTGCCAGGTCCGCTGGGGCTCCAGGCTGTTCCCTGGACCCCCCCAGCACGGAAGACCCCCACCCCACTACTAAAGAGCCTGAGACTCCAGGGGCTGAGCCCCCCACCGACATTTGGGGGGGGTCACTCTAGAGAACCCTGTAAAAGGCCTGCCCGCCTTTCCAGATGAGCTGGGCAGGAGCCTGGGGCCCTTTGGAATTTCCCTGAGCCCCCTAGGTGTCTACCAGCAGCAGCTCTCGATTTCCAAGTTTATCTTAGCTAGCTGGAGGACAAACCCTTGTAACTAGTTTCTCCAAAAACGGCACCCCGTTCTCAAGCCCCCCTTCCGCCCTGAAGGGGTCAATCAAAATAAACCTTCTCGCTGTTTTTGTTTTGTTTTGTTTTGTTTCCCAACTGCAAATCCGCCAGCAATTTAAAACGAAACCAGCAGCCCTTTCACCTTCAAAGTAATCTGCACGGAAGGGCTTGCCCACACTTAGAGGCCTGTCCTGGTGACAGGTAATTTAAAATTTTAATCCTGGTCATCAACAACAATAACAAAAGCACCATTTTTGAAAAATACAAAAGAAAGGCTTATCCTGTAAAATATTAACTCGAGGGAGGGCCTGAGGAGCTGGCCGGCAGCGAGAGGGAAACCTGTTCAGTTTCCCGGGCCTCTTCTCTCTCCTTACTTTTATCCCTTAAGTTTGACTTTGATCTGGAGCAGACAAACACAAACTGTTTGCAGGCATACAGAGGCAGTGATTTTATCTGCAATCAATATTCTTTTTATCATCAGCAGTAAAACACAGCAAGTCAAATTATCCCATCAGGTTTTTTGGTAAATAACATTTTATCTTTCTAACAACCTCATTAGGCCTCATTATCACCATAAATTGCTCGGACAGACGCTCGCTCACAATTTTATCTCTGGACTTCCAAATACCCAATCATAACAGCTAGAAACTCAGGCCTAGAGGCCCATTGGGATTTCGGCTCCCTTCCCAAGAACCCGCTGGAGACCTGCAGATAACACAGGCACCTTGGGGAGAGCATTTTTAAATATTTTCCCCTTAGTAAAAGAAATCCAGCCTTGCCCTTTCCCACTTCGCGACAAAAGGAGCGATCTCAGATCTCACTGCATAACTCCTTCCCTGCCTTCCTCCCGAGCAGGCTCAGGCAGGGTTCCCAAGTGGCTGGCAACTGAATTCAAAATTTCGGCTAAAAAAGAATCCTCCAAATCAAAACCATCCAGTGACTGCGCTAGCGAAGGGGCACTCCGGACCCTGACAAACTTATAAAGAGCAGATTTCTTTGACTAATTACAGCAGTTTGGTGACTGAGGCTGCTCAGAGGGCCGCAGGGCCCAGATTTCGTTTCTGCTGGGTCTCAGCGAAGTGTAACTTACGTCTTTCAACTGGTTTTGGTTGTAATTGTAAGGGAGGCATTTCGGTCTCGCCTCTGCGGGGAATTTTTTTTTTGAAAGGACACCTAGTAAATCTCTCCTCGCTTCCCCGCGGTCCGGGCCGCAGAACAAATGGGGGCTGCTCTTTCTGGACAGCGAGAGAGCCGAAAGGCAGCTGGGCGGGCTGCAGGGAAATAAGCTCGCTTTCAAAACTACAAGAAAAGTTGCAGGGCTACACGCCCGCGGCTCGGCTCCACACCGTCGGCGGTATTTAGTCCAGGTCTCTGCGTCACGGATGGAGGACGATCCGGGTGCCTGGAAATTGCTATCCAGCCCGCAGCGACGCAGGAGGGGCCTCTCTCCTCCGCCCGCTCTCCGCGCAGTTCACCAGCGGCCCGAAGTTTAAGCAGCAACGACCTTGGAATCAATCGCGCGAAGGAAAAAGGGCCTTTGGCCAGGCCGGCCCAAGCCCCCATGGAGAATGAAATTTGCTGCTGCCTCCCCCATCGGACACCTGGGACGGAAAGGGCACCATTTATTTTAGGCACAGGGACTGTTTTCTCGAAGCCTCCCTCCATTATGTAACTCGGGGAGAAAAGTGCTTTTCTTTCGGTGCAAATGAAATGAAAACTTTGGCAACTTAGCAAAGCAGAAGCAAACACCGGTTCAAGCGCCCACATTTATTTCAACTCCGCATTTTTAAATCTCCAATTCGCACCCACGCCGCGAGACACCTCTCCGCACCGCCTGATTCGACACCGTCTATTGTTCGGGTTCCTTTGACGGACACCACTGTGCTTCCGGGGATCCCTCCGGCAAACTCCGCCACAACTACCTGGCTCTGCCAAAGACCGAGAGGATCGAGCCTCATCCGCCCAGATCCAAGCTGGCGAGCCAGGCGAGCAGAGCCCTGGTTTCCGGGCGGGGCCGCTGGGGCCCGCGGCCTCCCAGGCGCCCAGGCCTCGCCGGGAGAATCGGGCCGCCCCCGGGCCTGCTCCCGGCCCCTCCGCCTCTCCGGACTCGGGTGACCCCCTGCCAGCCCGGGTCTCGATGGCTCGGCGGGGCCTCTCCGCTCCCCGGCCCGGGCGCGCGGCCTGGCCCCAGCCCGGCCCCCCAGCAGGACCTGCCCGCGCCGAGCCCACCGTCGCCGGCCCTCGCGCGCGCCCGGGCCTGGGAGGCGGGGGCGCGGGGCCGCGCACTCACCATCTGGGAGAAGAGGCTGAGGTCGGCGGCGTAGGGCAGGAAGGCGCTGTAGCTGGGCGCGCCCGCGTACGGCCCGGCCGCCGCGTACATACCCAGCACCGAGGTGACCGCGGCCGCGCCCGCGCCCAGCTCCGCCGCCCCGGGCCGGCCCGACGAGGCTGCGGCGGCGGCGGCCGCCGCCAGGACACCCGGGCGCTCGCCGGTGTAGGCGCCCGGCCCCGGGGCGCCCAGGTACTGCGGGTAGCCCAGCTGCGGGAAGGACATGTCCGCGGCGCGGGCTCCGGGCCGGCGGGCCTGCGGGGCGAGGGGGGCGCTGGCCGGCCGGGCGGGGCCGTCGCTGCTCCTCGGCCCGGTGCTCGCAGGCGCCCCGCTCCCGGCTGCGCCCGGCTCCGCGATCGCGCGCCGACTGCGGCGGCCGCCTCCGCTCGGCCGCCGGGCGCTCAGACACATTTGAAGTTGATGCTTTGATTGGCACCCGAGCGAGGCCCCGCCCCGCCCCGCCCCGCCCCCGCCGGCCCGGCGAGCACGTGGTGCCCGCGCCCGCCCGCCCGGCCGCCTCCTCCGCCCTCCGCCCGCCGACAACCTGTGGGCCGAGCCGGCCGGCGCTGCAGAGCCCCTGGCGGTTTCCGCGGCCCCCCGCGCCGCCGCTCCGAGGCGCGGTGCGTGTCCCCGCGGCCTCTGGGCATCCTTAGCTCCCGGCCTCAGCCGTCCGAGTGCGTGCAGACGCGGAAAGCGGCCGAGCCTGCGGGCTCCTCCGGTTGTGAAAACTTGGCGGAGGCACTGCGCGCGCGGGGGCGGCGCTGGAGTCGTCGCGGACCGGGGTGGCCTGGGCGCACTGGCCTGTCCCCGGCGGGCAGGCGAGGCCCGGAGAGAACTTCGGGAGGCGCGGACCGCCCGGCCCCGTGCGCCCCTCTCTTCCCTCGGCCTCAGCGCTGCTCCGTCCTCAGCCCGGAGTGAGCAGAGAGCGGACCCCGCGGTGGCGCACGGCCAGGCTGCTTCCCGTGGCCTGGGAGCGGCTGAGCTACTCTGGGCCAAGCCGGCAAAACAGTGTGCCCTTCGCCGGCCTGCGGAGCCCGCGAGGACCCCGCAGGCCGAGTGCCGCCAGCTGGGACCCCCCCGGGCCGCTTTGAGGCCACTGGCTGAGACCCGGGCCCAGCGCCCCGCAGCGTCCGCCCTCGGCCCGCGGGGTTCTCCCTCACGCGGACCTGCCACGTGGCCTGGACGGAGGCCGTTCGGCCTGGGCATCAGGATGAAGCCTGGTCCTGGGTCTACACTGGGGCGGGCCCTGTCCCTGGTGAGCAGAGCCACAGCTCCCTGGTCTGCAGCTGTGAGGATGCTCCAGGCCTAGGGACTCGGACAGCACCAGGAAGTCTCGCCTGGGATTAGCGACAGTGTGACCCGCGAGAGTAATTACTGCTTACCCGCTCCGAAATTACCAGCTTCGGTTCTCTGACCTGCCCGGGGCTTCTTCCTGTCCACGCCCCTCCCTGCTGCCCCCCTCCCGGCCAAGGCCAGGGCCCCGTGCCGGCTTTGGCAGATTTCGGGTGGCCTTCAGTGAGCTGGCGCCGCCCGCTCTGGGAGTCCCCACCCTGCTTCCTCGCCAGGAACCCCAAGCAGGGCCCACTTCCCTCTTCTTTGCACCCCAAGGAACCCCAGCGCTGCCTGGACCTGGGACTGTCTCTCCAGCGTCCTGCTAAGCAAACACCAGTGTGGCATTTCAAGGTGACAGGTAAACACAGGTGAGGTAAGCCCTGGAGGGTGGCCGGCCTGCGGGACAGGTGGAATCTGCATCCCAGACACCTCTCTGGTGTCAGGTTGCTACCTCCTGCTCCTACTCTGCATCTGCCCACCCATCTGCAGGGCCGCTGGTCCCGCCCAGCCGCTGTGAGGTGAAGAAGCTCTGGGGCCTGGACAGGGGTGGGGTGCGCTTTGTCCGGACTCCACGGTTCTTCCAGTGTCCCCGCCTCGGGGGCACGAGCTGAGGGGTCCTGGACCCTGCACGATGTCAGTATGGTAACACAGGGCAGGCGGCCTGGGCACCAGCAAGGCTGCCGGCCATCCCGCCCCCCCCGAGAGCGGGCGAGGGCTGTGGATTCTGCCTCACTCTCTGACTAGGACAGGGGCTGGGGTTACTCCCCACTGCACCCCACCCCTGCAAGCTGGAGCTACAGGAGGGGGAGGGGGAGAGAGGGAGGGCCTTGCCTGCAAATTGTCCCTGGAAGAGGGAAGGGGAGGGCGCAGGGCAGGGTGGGAGCCACAAACTTGACCCTGCGCCTCAGGAGTTCCGAGGCGGCCCTGCCACTCCCATTGGGCGTCAGTTGGTCCAGCAGTTAAGCGGGGCCCATAGCCCCAAGGCCCATCTGGGAGAAGGGCTCCGCAGGCCTCGGGTCTGCCTGAATCCTTTTCAGAGGGTCCCGGGCTGTCTCCAAGGGGACAAACAGGCTCACCGGCTTGCTTGGTCTCTGCTGGCCCAAGAGGACGAGCGGGTCCGGGCTCCCCAGCGAAGCGGAGGAAGACGTCGGGAGGGCGGGGGACCCGCGAGCCAGGCCCCTCCCCGACCCACCGCCTCCGAAGCCGCCTCCCTGAGCGGACCTAGGGGTCGCTGCGAGGTGAGATCTGAGCTCCGCCCTGCCAAGTCCTGCAGAGGGCCCTGACGCCGGCGGTGGAGGAGACCGGACTTCGGCTGGGGACCCGGTGCACCCGGGTGCGTGGGCAGAGCCGCAGCAAGGCGGGCGGGGAGCGCTGGTAGGGAAAGGCGCGCTGGTTTTCAAGTTTCGGGCTCCTTTGGGTCCTTTACCAAGAACTGCCCTCCTGTCCACCACCCTCCCAGGACGGAGTCTTCCCCGGCCCCGGGGGTTTCTAAGTGAAAACCCCGAAATAATTCTCCAGGATTCCGAGGTTCTGCTGCCCAGAGGCCTCAAAGGAGAAAGAGGAGGCTGGGGAGGGGACATTTGGAGTCAGGGCCCCCGCATCCATGTGGCCCCGGTTGTCTTCCTTGCGCGTTGTCATCCACGCGTGGACTGTGCCGTGGACCCCAGCCCGGCCTCCGCCCGGCCGCGCCCTGCTTTAGGAGTCTGGGTAGTGATCATCAGGACTCTGCACCTTTCCCCAGTAGGAGCTGGGGTGTCACCCGCTGGGGACCGGGCCATGGACAAGTACTGGGTGGTCGGTGGTGTCCAAGGAGACCCTCGCCGAGCGCAGACTGCAGCCCCACGCGTGGAACCGTCTGGGCACCCGGGCCCCTCGAGGCCTGGACCCGTGAGTGAGGCCCTCTGTGCTTGTGGCTGGAGTCGCCGGGAGCTCAGGGAGGCAACACCCAGCCCCCAGGCCCAGAGGCACAGAATGATCCCCAGGCGTCACAGTAGGACGGTCCCCAAGCCCTCAGAGTGGCCTGAGCTCCAGCGAGCGCGGTGGGGCCTGCAGGACCACAGTGTGGCTGTCCCGAGTGTCACAGGAAGCGCATTACATGCGTGTGCACACACGTAAATATTTTATAAATCTCCCCTTAATTAACCAGATCATCTCCATTACGCCTCCGACAGGATCGGCAGCGACGGCGAGCATTTTCAGGGTTTATAATTTGATGTCACCAGACGGTTGCTCCGGGGCAGAGGCACAATTGCCGTGCCAGCTGCGCTTGTATTTATTTGTTTTCTGCGGTGTTCCTGTAGGGCTCCATTATGCAGTTTTTAATTAGTTTGTGTTTGTATTTCACCCGTCCCAAATCAATGCCATCCCGGAGCAAGGCGATGTAAATTCTTGCAGTACAGGTGTTGCAGCCTGCTCCGTACACCAGCGAACGCGTGTCTGACAAATGAAAGCCGGGCTGCCATGCAGCGGCTGTCAGCTCTCCCCAGCCAGAGTCGCAGATCAAAGCCCTGGGTGAGAGGGTGGGGAGGCAGCCCTGAGCCGCCCAAGGGGAGCTGGGCGGGCGGAGCCTTGTGGGCGCTCGCTCTGCGTTTCCCTGGGGTCCTGGGATCCTTTAGCTGTTGCTGCTCTGTGCTGCCCTTGAGGCCTGGAGGACAGGGCTCTGGAGGCCCGGCCCGGAGCAGGGCGTCCTGCCGTCACGGGGTCTCTCTAACTGAGGAGCAGTCACCAGCATAGTCTTGCACAGCCAGCCCCTCGCTGAGTTTGCTGGCTTTTCTCTCTTGAAACGACTTCCTTGGAGAGCATTCAAATCTGGCCCTCTTGTCACAGGGGATTCTTGCAAAGCTTTCTTTCTTTCTTTTTCTCTTTCTGTTTTCTTTTTTTTCTTTCTTTCTTTTTTGGTTAGGAATAAGAGCCTGTTCATCTTTAACTAGGCCAATAGAAATTATGATTCAACAGCAGTGTATATTTAATTAGGGTAATCTCACTTGAATTTAATTACCTAATGAATTATTTGTTTAAAAGGTACGACATCTTGTTTGCCAAGTGCCAGGGAGGCAGGCCTCTGATAAGGACTTCAGTGCTCAGGGCACTGCAGCGGGAAGCAGGCAAGCTGAGGGGCTAGGCTTGCGCTGGGACTGGTACAGCAGCCTAGCCCTAGCCATGGGGGGGTGTCATTCCCATCTGCAGCACAGAACCCTCTCCTGCTCTTGTGCACAGTGACAGCCTCGGACTCTCCGGCTTACTGGGCTGCTTTGCTGGAGAAGTTATTCCGTGCTGTTCTCAGTGGCATTTTCCTCCTCCTCTGGCCAGAAGGGACGGTTATCTGCTAGAGGGGTCACCTTCAGATTAGCATTATGGTGAAGAGGCAAAGCGGGCATGAATCTCCAGTGCCCAGCACCCGAGTGCCCTTCCCGGACCCTGACACAGCCACACCAGTGGCCGGAAGTCTTCCCAAGAAGCGTGAAACCCACGCCATACGTTACAGCCCAGACTCGGCCCTTAACCTTTGGTTCTGCACGGGGGCCAGGTCCTTTCTTCTCATTTCCCAAAACAAGAGCAGCCAGCGAGCCTCCCACCCTCTCATCAGAAAGAAAAGAGAAGGAGAACACCTCAGTCACCACAGCTGGACTTCGCTGCTTTTTTCATTAATATTTCATTAACCAAATAATTTACTTTAATTGCAGTTTGGGGCATTATTGTAACATAAATATTAAATATTATTAATATAGCATCCAACCAAGTAGGAATGGGCTTATGAAAAAATACAACACTTGATAAGATTAATTTTAAATTCCTTCTTAGAATCCCTGATTTGTATCATAGCTGTTTATTTCTTTAAATTGATGCTCTAATGACCAATAGGGGTTAAATTATAATATAATCATAATCACATGCAGTGATGGCCACAGTAGCATCTTTCTTCCAAAGAACCGGAGCTGCGTAAACTTATTTTTAAGCTTATTTGTGAATTTACATCACAGGTTCTTCCAAATCACAACTGACAGTAATGACCAGAGAGAGCACGTGAGATACCAGCCGAAGAACAATAATATATTTGTCAGATCTGAGCAAACCCAAAGATGATTTCCTAGAAGATCCTCAAAGGGAACAAGTTGTGTGGGAAGGAGGGAAGGAAAATACTAACTGGTGTGTTCATGCTTGACTCTTCCCAAAACGTTTGAAATCGAGACCAGACAGGGTTCCATTTCCCATGACTTCCTGTCAGCCCTCAACCTTTCTATGTTGAAGATAAAAGCCTGCCTGCTAGAAATTCCTTTTAGAACTCTGTGGACATATATGCACACATGTATATCCCAAGCAGATGGTTTAGTGCCTTCCGGTTTTCTGAGAGATGCATGTGCCAGACCTCAGAGGGTGATAAGTTGTGATCTGTTCACCAGACTCTTGGGGACATCAGGTCAACAAAAACATCTGACAAGTTAACATCAAGGTTGGCAGGTGCAGTGGACGTTCAGGGGAAAGTTTCTGGGGAGCTCTGAAGACTTTTAGGTCACCCACAACTTCCCAAAAACATTCTTCTGGAACAAAATGGGGTGTGAAATGGATCTCAGGAGGAAATTTACACTATCCCTTCACCCACGGGTCCTTGACTCGTTCTTGCGGTGACTTTGCCTCTCGTTTAGCTGTCCCCAAGGTCAACTCCAGAGCTGCTTCAGATGATAGCTCATGGCTGGAGTCCTGAGCCCCATCCTTCCTTTGTAGGACCACATGAAACAGGGCCTCCCCATCTCCCACCCTTACACCAGCCTGGAGAGGCTGTGTGTACAAATGTGTGACAGGCCAAAGCAGGGAAGCATTGAGGCTGGGGCGGGAAAGTTTCCTTCTGCCTGACACACTGCCAGGGGTAAGGGCTCATAGTGCAGAACACATCTGTGTCCAAGCAGAAGGCCAATCGAGGCAGAATCCACAGTGAGGACGAAGCGCCCCTCCCCTGTCCTCCCTGTTCTGCCCAGTGTCCCTCCAAGACCTTCCAAGCCCACTGTCCCACTGTCTTGCAAATAACTGAATGGCTGCCAGGTGGATCATAGCTTCAAAATTTGTATCCATTTATTTGTTTGCAGTACTGGAGGTTGAACCCAGAGTCTTGCCCTGAGCTGCATCCCCGGACGTTTTCATGTCCTTATTTTGAGACAGGGCCTCATTGAGTCACCCAGGCTGGGCTTGAACTTCTCCTAGCAGTGTCCCAGGTGGACGGCTGACTCTGCAGTGAGGTTTTCTAACCCTTCTCATGAACAGCTGCTGTTCCCAGCTGCTGCTGCAGCAGAGCCAGGACCTTCAGAGCCCTGCCCTCCGAATCGGGTCCCCAGCGCTGTGTGAACAAAGCTCTGCGCTGGGCTTTTAGAACAAGCAGCACTCTCTCGCATCCTGAGGTTGCCTGGGCAGGTTCAGGCTCTGCTGAGCACCTGCCTTGGCGGGGCAGCCGCCTTTCCACTGTGTCCTCTGTGCATGGCCAGGCCTGGCCAGCCGGAGTTCCAATCTCCTCTCCACCTTCCTTGGTATTGGGGAATGGAGCTCAAAGCCTCAGAGCTGCATCCTCGACCCTTTTTCTAAATTTTGAGATAGGGTCTCATTAAGTTACTAAGTTGCCCATGCTGGTTTAGAAGCTGTGATCTTCCTGCCCCAGGCTCCCAGTGCCTGGCTCCAAATGGTCTCTTTTTATAGGGACAGCAGTCAGACTGGATTAAGAGCCAAGTTAAAGCTGCATTTTAGCATAGTCACCTCTTTGAAGGCTCCGTCTCCAAATACAGCCACACTGATACACTGCAGCTTAGGGTTTCAACATAGGAATTTGGGGGATGGGGTGCATAGCTCACCCAGGACAGCACCCAGGGCCAAAGACCCCCGCCCCGTGCCAGGCCATCACCCTGTCCCACACACAGCTCATGGTGCGGTACATCCTGCAGCTTTGGGGCAGAAGGTCTGGAAAGAAGCTCGGAAATTCTCCCTCCAGCCTTGGTAGACTGTGTTAGTCTGCACATTAAACCCTCCTAACCTTGGCTGTCATCGAAGGCCGAACTTGCCACTCTGATGTGGTCTCTGCAACTCCAAGGGACTCTTGTGTTCGTGCAGTTTATAAGCTCTCCAGATGGAGAATGTGCACCCTGGAGGAAATGAATTTTGTTCCTGCCCCTGGGGATGCCTGTGTCTCACCGCACATCCCCAGGGTGCTCATGTGCCGACCCTGCCCCAATCACGATGCCATTTAGGGTGTGGGAATCTAAGCTACCCATTAAGTTCCATTTCCTCGGCCTTGCAGAGAAAGAAACCTACAGTGCTTCCCCCATCGGCTGGGTCCCCCGCTCCAGACTTTTGGGTGTACTTTAGGCTTGGCTGAGAAAAATCGCCATAAAAAGAGGAAATCCACATGCCCTCCTGCCTCCCCTCGCAGCTGCACTCCTGCCAGCACTGGCGTTTTCACTGCAGCCCTGATAGTGGTGACGCAGGATCAGTGATGGTCCTACAAGCTGAAGACTTGGTGACATTATCTAGGGTTGCGTTAAGTGGTTTGTCTAAGGTCGCCCGGCAAGTGGTAATAAATCCAGGATTAGCACCTTGGCACACTGCTCGGCAGTCTGTGCGCCTGGCCAGGCAGACCGCACGGTTGGTCTCTTGATGCATCGCTCTCCCCTAGACCCTGCAGAGCCCGACCTCCACCCCAGCCAGCGGCTCCTGTTGCCACAGGGCCAGAGCAGCACATGGCTGTCGCTGGCTCCTGGGGCCCAGCCTGCCTTCCCCCGTGCCTCCCTTCTTTCCTTCCTTTCCTTTCTCTGTCCCTCCCTCCCTCCCTTCCTTTCCTCCTTTCTCTCTTCTTTCTCTTTTATTCATTTATTCTTTTAAGCCTTTGTGGAGAATCACTGTAAGAAATGGAAATTATCTTGTGCTGCCAGAGAAACAAAGAAGAATTAGACAGTTGCCTAAGTATCTAAGGGTGTAAATCAGACCATTAATGGAACACGTGCAGACACCTCGTTATTCTAAAAGGTGGGCATAAGCATCAGGGCAGATCCCGTTATTGTTACACTGTCCCAGCTGCAGATCCCCATTCACCTCCCCCATGTGCCACCGGGTCCACTGCCCCTCTCCAGTGCCCTTTTCCTGGATCCCTTCTGCCTTCAGGCACTCCAGGCTGGGCCAAGTTCCAGGCCTGACCCTTGAGCCTCCTTGAGCCAGACCATCCATTCCCTGGGAGAGCCAGGGGTGGGCCAGGCCCCACCCAGCCTGGCTTCCCACCCTCTGCCGCTCCTGTCTCCCAGTCCTCCGTGGGCAGAAGAGTGGGCAGCTGGCTCTGAGGCAGGGAAATGCAGGAGCTTGGGCAGGTGGGCTTACCTCTGGTGGGTTAGAAGAGGCACCCACTGGACAGAATGGGAACGTGCCAGGTTGCTGTCATGCTCAGGATTTAATTCTGTTGTCCTCAGTGGAGCTGATACCCAAAGCCTCCAGGCGTCTGTACAGTGCTGCATCCACACCTGGCCTTCCCGGGCCAGACTCCGATCTTCTAGACATTGGCTCAGTAGGCAGAATCTTACAGTACTTGGTTAATTCTTTCTGATGTATAAAATGTGAACAGAAACCTGAAACACCAGCAGGTGTGTCCTTGAATCTGAGCACCCTAAGGAGCCTGCTGACGGGAAGGCCCAGCGAGTTGCCGTCTAGAGTGGCCAGTGTCCAGTGAGTTATTTAGAAGGTAGCTCGTTAAAACTTCATTTCAAAGGTGGCAATGTATTAAAAGCCTAGCTCAAACTTTAAAATTCTTCTCAGAGTCTTGTGAGAGCCATTGTCTAAAATATAATTGGAAGCATTTATGGGACCTCTGACTTTATCACCTCATTGGAGTTTCTCTGGGTTGCTAGGTTTTTCTGCCCTGTGTCTGTTCGAAAAGGGTCGCGTTGCTGTGGAGGAAGAAGCGGGACCTGCCTGGCAGCCCCAGTGTCTTTGTGGTGATCAAGGGCGTCTAAGTGGTTGCTGGGAGAGTCTCTTCCTGTGCATGTTCCTTAAATTTGCTGTCTGCCCAGTAAATTAGCACGTCTTGCTCTTTTCCCAAGTCTTCTGCTTCTATGGGTGACCTGGAGGGCCCTTCCCTACCTGCTCCGATTCTGTACTGGGCAGCCCTCTCCTCTGCCCCTTCCACGCTCCCAGCCGGACAGGTTTCCTCTTTGCATTTCAAGTGAAACATTGAGACCCTGAACTGCAACCGCATGTTGATGAGTCTTTCCTTCAGCGCCGATTCAACGCTGTTGGAATCACAAGTGATCAAATGAAAGGGGGTGCAACTGCCAGGGTTTAATGTAGCTTAACTGAAAACTCCCCTCACTGAGGACACAAGGGGAGAGGAGAGAGCTCCTAAAATTACTTCAGTTGCTCTTGCTCACGATGGAGTTCTCCGATGTGTCTCAGTTAATTGCGCTCTGAGTTTCTAGGAACTTTCATCTAGGATCTCTGGAGTCCATTGGAGGTCCTGGCACCCTCCTGTGCTGTCTGCTTCTATAAGCTAGTCCAGGCTGAGGCAGGAGTGTCTCCCAATTGGCTGCCAGAAGCCCAGATTGAAACGGCAAAGTGCAGAGCTGAGCTGAGCTGAGCTTCTCCTCCAGTGGCTGCAGGCACTGCAGGATCCAGCAGCCTCCCCTTCCACCTTCCAGTGCCACCTTCCCCCTACTTCCTGTTGTCTTAGAGGCTCTGCCCACATGCGACCTCTGTCCAGCCAGCGCCCCAGCTGGAGAGGGAAGAGAATTCCCTCTGCACCTACAGGGCACAGAAAATACCTGATCAGCCAAGCAGGCTCTGCACAAAGACTGGTCCCCAGCCAGCATGCCGTCACCAAATGAAAGATGAAGTGACACGCATTGGCCCCCGCACATGGGCTGCACAGTCTCCCCATGCCCAGCTCATTCCCATGCCTCAGCGTTTACTCTTCAAGAGGAGCTCATGTGACTCAGGGAACTCATTCCCCTCAGGCTTTACTCTGTTGCTAGTTACTTACAAAATCAGGTTGTACCCATATAGATTCTCACAGCTGCAAGCAGCAAAGTATCTGACCAGTCAGGGCATAAGTAAAAAAGTAACTATTGTCTTAGATAAGCAGCCTGAGGACTCCTGGTCCATGGGTTAATGTGCAGACCCTTTCTGGTTTACTTACCATGCTCAGCTCGTTGATATGGTCCCGTGGCTCCCACACCTCTGAACACCACATCACCAGAGAGACCCGAGGAGATAAGGAGGAAAAGAGGAATAAAGGACGGGTTACAAATATCTGAAAGAATAATCTTTCCCAGAAACCCCTCAGGAGACCTAGCTACTGGGGAGGACACATCACTGCCTGCAGGGGCACTCGGGTCTTCAGCTTCTTTGGGGAAAGTGGTGGTCTCCAGGGAGAGATCCACTGGGAGGAGGCGGGCGGTGGGGAGAGGGAGAAGAGAAAAACAAATGCCTCCCACGTGAGACTGTGACAACCCCTCGTGGCCGCCATCCCACTCTTTACCCTAAGAGCTCAACACTTTATGCTCCCTCTTACATCTGAAGTCATACGGTCTTTGTTTTTTGGGACTAGTCTACTTCACTTGGCATAATGTCCTCCAGGTGCACCCACATCATCCCAAATGACAAATCTCCTCCTTTTAAAGGCAGAGCCATTTTCTTTTGTGTCTGTGATGTGTTTCTTCATGCTCTTGTCTACTAATGGCTGCCTAGGCTGATCTGTGGCTTTGCTACTGAGAGCCCTGCTGCTGTGGGCAAGAGGTACAGACCACTCTGGACACAGATTCCAGGGCCTGTGGGCAGGGCTGCTCAGAGACAGTTGCTAGAGCAGGAGGCAGGTCTATTTTAAGTCTGTGAAGGAACTTCCATCATAGTCACTTTCTTGTCACTGGGACACAAGACCCAACACCCACAACCAAGGGAGGAGAGGGCTACTTGGGCTCATGGTTTACTTTCAGCCCATGGTCAGCTGCTCCAAGGCAGGACGGCACAGCAGAGGGGCCTGGCAGAGGAGAGCTGCCCACGGCATGGTGGGGAGGGAGGGAGAGACTCAAGGGAGGAGTGGAGTCCAGGCCACACCCCAGTGACAGCCTCTTCTACCCAGGCGCTGCCTCCTAACAGCAAGCCAGCTCTGCTCCCCCAGACCCAGTCATCTTCCAAAGTCCTGCCTCCAAGGACATGAAGCTTTAGGAGAAATCGCAGCAAGCTCCATGCTGGTGTCTGTGAAGGCTGTCGACCTCACCCCCACAGTGGGGCACAAGGCTGTCTTTTCACACCTCAAAACCTGTTCCACTTCCGTCAGCAGCATGCAAGGGCTCACTCTTCTCCACATCCTTGCCAGCCCTGGTAGCTCATCTTTTTGAAAACAACCATTCTAATAGAGTGAGGTGAAACCTCTCTGTGGCTCAGATTTGCACTTCTCTAGTGATGAATGATACTGAGGGTTTTCCTTGCACCTGGTACTGTTTCTATGTCTTCTCTTGAGAAAAATGTCTATTCAGGTATTTTGTCCTTTTTTAGATAGAGTTAATTGTTGTCTTGCTGCTGAGTCATTTCAACTTCTTAGAAATTCTCAGAATTATTCCCTTTTCATATATATAGTTTACAGAAAGTTTAATTAAGTTATTTGTCTCCTTTTGCTGTGTTGACTTTGCTTTTCAGGTTATATTCAAAATATCACTGCTAAGGCCAGTGATGGTGAGCGTTTTAGAGTTGAGTGCCCAAACTGCAACCCAAAACTCCCTTATTTGTTGCAAAGTGCCAACACCGCAATTAAACCTGAATAATGAGGTTTTAGTTTAGAAAAAAAAAAACCCTCATATGTTAACATCTTTCGTCTTAAAAGAAAAACAAATAATGCCATAAAGTCTTTCTTTTATGTTTTTCTTAATAGCTTTGTAGTTTCAGATATAATGTTTAAGTTTTGCCACCCATTTTGACTTTATTTTTGTATATTGTAAGAACTAGAGGTCTACTTTCAATCTTCTGCCTGTGACTATCCAGTGTTTGCAATACCATTTATTGAAGACATGGTTCTTTCCCCTATTCCCCTAGTGTCTCTGGCAACTTTGTTGAAGGACAGTTGTGTGTAAATATATTAATTTATTTCTGACCTTTCTATTCTGTTTCATTGATCTATTTTCTCTTCTTATGCCTGTACCATGTTGTTTTAATACATGTGGTTTTGTGGTATATTTTGAAAATAAGTAGTAAGATGCTTTCTCATTTGTTCTTTTCCCTCAAGATTGCTTTGGCTATGCAGGATCTGTTGTAGTTTCACATAAATTTTAGAAATGCTTTTTCTATTTCTGGGAAAATGTCTATTTTGATGGGAATTACACTGAATTTGTAGATTGATTTGGAAAGTATAGATATTTGAACAATATTAATCTTTCCAATCCATGAACATAGTATATCTTTCCATTTACTTGTGTCTTTTTCAATTTCTTTCATCAGTATTTTATAGTTTTCAATGTAAAGATCTTTCACTTTCTTGAATAAATTTACTTCTAGTTATTTTATTTGCCTTGTAGGCTATTGTAAATGGTATTGTTTTCTTGAGTTCTTTTTCAGATAGTTCCCTATATTCTATTTTATGTTGATTTTATATTTTGCAACTTCACTGAATTTGTTAATTGGATATGACACTTATTTTGGTGACATCTTTAAGATTTTTGATATATAAGATGAGTTGTTTGAAAGAAAAAGAATACTATAACTTCTTTGTTTCTAATCTGGATATATATATTTTCTCACCAAATTTCTCCAACAAGGCCTTGTGGCACTATGTCCATTAGAAACAGTGAAAGCAAGCATATTTATCTTGTTCTAGATCTTAGAGGAAAAGTGTCTAATTTTACTCAATATATTAGCTGTGGTTTTGCTGTACTTGGTCTGTATCATGTACAAGAACTCTTCAATACATAAATTGTCCAACGTTTTTAACATAAAGGGATTTTGAATTGTGTCAAATATTTTTTTCTGCATCTATTGAAAAGAATGTGTGGCTTTTGTTCTTTGCTATGTTAATGTGATGTATCACAGTTATTGATTCATTATGCCAGTCTCCTCTCATGCCTAGAATGAGGCCCCCTTGAAGCTGTTAAATTTGGGTTGATAGTATTTGGTTAAGGGTTTTATGTCAGTCTAGTTAGGCAGAATTCATTTTGCAGCTGTTGCATGGAATGCTCTTTAAATATCTGTGAGGTCTATTTAGTCTGGGGGACATCTTAAATTATGTTAATATTTTTGTTCTGGATCTGCCAATTGATGAAAATGGAAGGTTGAACTCTCATTTGTTATTGTATACCACAGTATCTCACTTTTAGCTCCATTAATAGTTGCTTTCCACATTTAGGTATTGCAAAGTTGAGTGCATATCTATTTATACTTGTCTCATCCTTCAATTGAACTGACACAATTATCTTATATAATGACATTCTTCCTGCTCCTCCTGCCTCTTTTTCTCCTTCTTCTCCTCCTGATTCTTCTTTTCACAGTTTTTGACTCAAAGTATCTTATCTGATATAACTACTTTTGATTTCTATTTGCACTCCTTCACTTTCAGTCCATGAATGTTCCTGTTAGTCAGTTTCTCCATTGTTGGTGCAAAATATCTGACATTCAAAACTTACAGGAGGAGAAGTTTGTTTTGGCTCACAGTTTCAGTGGGTTCAGTTCATGGTCAGCTGGCTAGAAGGCAGAAATGGTACTCACTCTGTGGCAACCAGCAAGCAAAGAGAAAAAGTAGAAACTAGGGAAAAGAATACACCCTTCCAGGCTCCAACTCCTATCAGCACATTCAGCCATGAACTCATTCAGGGATGGATCCACTGATGAGTATAGAAAACCAATGATCCAATCACCTTCCTCATAATAAGACTTTTAGGGGACATTTTAGATCTAAACCATAGCAATGTCCTATTTATGGGTGAAGAGAGTTTCTTATAGGCAGCATAGTTGAGTCTTATTTTTTAAATCCATTTAACCATTATATGCCTTTCAGTAGTGGAGTTTATTCCATTACATTCAAGGTAAGTAATGATAGATAAGAAACTAATATGCCAATTTGCTAATAGTTTTCTAGTTGTTCTGTAGGTAATTTTCTTTCTTCCTTTTTTACTGTATTTCTTTGTGGTTAAGTGATATTCTGTAGTAGTATGTTTTGATGTCTTGCCCTTTACTTTTAGTATATCTCTTACAGATTTTTGTTTTGTGGTTACTATGAGGCTGATAAAAATCTTATAACAATGACAAGTTTTTTAAGCTGATAATAACTTAAATCACAAAAAAAACTATATAACTCCACCTCTCACATTTAAAAATTTTTTTGTTATGTTTATCTTTTTATGCAGAGGACTGTAATACTGATTATGCCCAAATCAGGCTATAAAAAGTCAATCCCACAATTGGCTTGCTTATAGAAGTGAGTCTGGATAAACCCCATGTGCTAAGGTCAGAGTAACTCACACCCAAATTCTGTTCCCACAACTAAAATCTTCTGACTAGACTGACAGTATTTTCATTACAAACATATATTTTATCTGTTCTGTTCCTAATTTGAGAATGCTTTGTCTTGTCCTTTATATGCCTTGTTTACATTAATTTCCATAGAAACCACTCATAGCTTACCTTTTTTTTTCCCATTAAGTTCATTGGTACATTTTAGGTATAAAATCTAGTTACATTCATCTTTGGGATCTTGTACCATTACATGAGTATTTTGGTTCTTTTTCTTCCCCCTTCCCTTGCCCTCCCTTCACCCCCTTCACCCTTCCCTATTTGCAAAGACTTTGTTTCCATTTTTTTCGTTTTCTCATATTTTTCTTTTCCCTTTTTTCCTTTCCCCTACCCCTCCCACTTCCCCTACTCCTTTAGACCTTTTCTTCCTGTTACACAATATCAATTATACATTT